>CM062237.1:17994688-18527156 GCA_031216185.1 Syzygium aqueum | reverse complement strand
TAATTGCGTTTATAAAACTAACTCCAACATATATTAGTTTTACTGTCCAGGCTATGACGGGATCAATAGCATTTTGACGGAATGGGAAAATGATGAGTCCAAAGAAGGCTAAGACAAAAATCTTAGACCTCAAGAGGACTGTCGCGACCTACCCCTCGAGGGCCGAACTCGATAAGGCGGGTTTAGAGATAAGTGTTCATGAAATGGTTCATATGGCATATCATAAAAATGACTTTAGTGAAGCATAAATCTTTTGGTTATCCATATGGCCCATTGATCATGAATGTGGATTTTCCCTAAATCCATATCTCGCGTGACAGCGGATCGATTTTATCTTTTTTAGGAGTCGCCACTAGCCTAGGTCGGGGGTCGGCTAGAATACCCAACCGAAACGCGGGAATTTCGTTTCGATTTCTACGAAAACCAGAGATCAAAAGTTCGGGGACTAGCTTACGTTAATATTTCTATTAACGCCCTTTCGGTACCGCTAAACTTAACATGGTTGTCATCTAAGTTGTCATGCACTTGTTTTTTTACCATTTTTATGTTTGAAGTCTTAGTCCACTAGGTGATCACGCATCTTGTTTTTGTATTTTCATTTAAGATTTTAAACTAATCCTATCTTAGTCTAGAAAAAAGAAAGAAACAATTAATTGTATTGAAAGACATTTCGTAAAGTAAACACTCAAATATTGAAAAGACGAGCTAATTCTAAGTGCGAGAAAGTAAAAACCCGCAACTCGTCGGGTGTTTATGACAACACAAATTGAAAACCCGAGACATGATTGGGGATAAATGAATTGAATACAAATTGAAACCGGATCGGACATCGGTTTATTGCCACTCAATGAATACAAAATGGGACCGGATTGGACATCGGTCAATCGTTTTGGCCTTTTACCATTTTGGATTATCTCCCCATGGACCGCCTCTCGGATGTCGGCATTTACATTCATAACATTCATTCATGACCAACAATGCACAAAGGAACAACCAAAGAAAAACAATTGTGCAAACAATTCACTAATCAAACACGGGCCTCGGGATCAGCCTTTGTTTCTCATGCGTTTCGATTCACCACCCACCTAATCATCTAACATTATTTGATTAATGGTTAATGATAATGGGCTACCATTTGTATTCACAAAACGGCAACTCATATCAATTAACCCTTAAAGTCGGGTTCTAAATGACCACAATGGGCTACCCGCCGAACATGCACCGGGCCTAACATTCATCTAACAAACACATGCATAGCAATGGAATGAGCATGCATTCAGGCCCATGGGCTTTATTTCGAAGCCCATCAAACAAAAAGAAGTGGGCTCCATAAGGAGACCACTTATTCAATTTTATCTAATTCGGATTGCTTCTGTTCAGATGTGATTAACTACCCTAATGATGTCCAAATGAAATGATTCAGGTGTCATTAGAAAGCTTATGACATGAGGAACAAAAGTCAAGCAGACCATTTTTTCTAAATCCTCACCGATTTTCACGAAAATGACAAATTTACCCTCGGTGACAAGCTGGACCCGGTTCTGTTATGGATTTCAAAATAATGGCGGGAAAAATAACAAACCTTTTCAAGACCGCGTGAAAATTTTTAAGCAGTTGGGTTCTCTGTGTGCAACAAATTTCATGTTTTGAGTTTTTGCTAAAAAGCCCTCCAAATTTTTATAAAATTCAATTTTTGTGAAGGACTCAATTGCAAATCAATTTTTAACCCGAGAATGACTTATATGAAATTTTAAGCAAATTGACCCTCCAAAAATTGCTATTAGGCCCTCAAAATTTTCGGTCAACATAATGAGACCCCAATGAACAACTTTGTAATTTTGATTTTTTACAAAAAAGGACTCTAACTTTATCAAATTCGAAGAAACATCTTTTGGATTCAAAAGGAATGAAAATCAGATCTGAACACAGATACTGATTCGGTCATAAAAATTCCTTTTCAAAATTCAAATGAACTCCGATTTTGATGAAATTAGTATCAATTGAAAGATCTATATCTCAGTGTAAACTTTCGTGAATAAAAATTTTTCATATTTTGAACACACGAATTTATGAAAATCGAAGAACACACGAAGGTCAGTCAGAAACCAGTCTGTCACCCGATTCATGCATAGATGACGTTGCAGATCGTACCATGCTAACATGCTTGAAATTTTATGAAAATTTTATGATGAACAGATTGGAATGTGTTTTACAACTTCCGTGAAGAAAGTATTTTCAAAAAATGATCATAGAAAATCGGAAAAATCACATAACAGCACATCGTCAATTAGAACATCATCAGAACTGACTTGAACATCATTTTCCAGATTCTGATCCTAAGTTTCGAAGTAGTTTTGACATAGCAAATCAAGTCCGATTGAGGCATGTAATATATCAAATCGAAGCTCAAGACGTGTTTTACGATTCTCTAGTTCATCACTTTGTAAAATTTCGACACTAACGAGCTCAAATCGGCATCTCAAACATGCAGGTTTTCCTGGATACGAATTCACAGAACCATATCCAAATGCACTTACCTTGTTTAACGTTGCTCCTGTTGACTATACAATTCAAATTGGCATCAGTATAAACATAACAAACAATACATAATCTTAAAGAAAAACGAAATTACAATAACAAAGTCGGAATCGATACAAATGAATACCGAGGCCTGTGTTCGACACAGTTTCCTTAAAACAGATTCGTTCCCTCTAGCACACGTCTGAGGTTTCGTGAACGTCTGTCTCCCAGGATACAACGGCAGACGGCTAAGAAGTAATCAGTTCTTCAAAGTTTCGGCGAACTTGAACAAATTTCGAGAACGAACACTATCGAAAACAATGTAAAATGCAGAGAATGTTCTGTAAACAGAGGAAGAGTGATCTCTATAAATAGAGCAGAGGGGAGAGTTCTTTCGGGAATCATAACGGCTTACAAAATCAATACGCGTCGAGAATAACGGTCGATTAAATCGGTCGTTACAGAATCAATACACATAACGGCCGATTAAATCCGTCGTTACAGAATCAATAACGCGTAACGGCCAATTAAATCCGTCGTTACAAAATCAATAACGCATAACGACCGATTAAATCCGTCGTTACAAAATCAATAACGCATAACGGCCGATTAAATCCGTCGTTACAAAATCAATACGCATAACGGACAATTAAATATGCCGCACGTTATGAAATTCGTAACTGTTTGAGTTGAAAAAATTAAATCAGAAGGCAAAATTGGGCTCGTCGCGAGGCCCATTTTTCGGTCTGGCAATCGTGTACGCAGGATGTGCGCTCGCGCCCAAATTTCAGCTTGTCGGATGTCGGATTTGCACCCCCCATGCACCTGCGTGCGAGGCAAAGAGTTTGTGCTACGATAGTTACCACTTCAAATAAGTGTAACTGTATATAAAACACTCTATAGCCTTCTTCTTTTCCTATGTGGGACTAGTGTTTTACCACTTCCCATTTCCAACTCAAGGGTGTTCTTTGAGTATCAATTTCTCATTCATTCACCCATCAATTTATCCCGTATTTCCAACAATCCCCCACATGAATGAAAATTGTTTTAATTTTGACTCTGTGATAGTGTTCAATAATTGAAACCTGCATAGGATAGGTAGGTGTTACCCTTTGAACCTTCCCTTGTGAAAGTATATTTACTTTACTAGTTGTCCAGTAGACATGATGTCATTGAACTGTCCAGCTTTCTTATGTAAATGAATCATACACTTCACACAGGAATCATCTAAACGTTTGTTCAGTTCTCATAGTTATGCTCGTTTTGGCCATGAACATCAACCTGGTTCTGCAAGAGTTTCTAAAGAATTTAGCCCTTAAATAATTCTCCTTTGAAGCGGCCCCACTTCTCTCTCACATAGGTGATTACTTAATTTATGAGTAATTTGTTTACTCCACTTAAGAATCATTAAAGCAAAATTGCTATCCTTTCCTTTTACAATATCACTAATATTTTATATAGGAATGGTTTTAGGGATAACCCCCACAGTGACATCACTAAGTTTATATAATTAGGTTGTCCTTTTGAACCTAGATCTTGGGATCTCCAGTCAACTAGGTTGGGTTTCCTATTATACCAACTTATTCTTTCATGGGCTTCAGTCCCATTCATTTTGTCAATTTCTCAACTAACTCTCTATTTAACCCTTTGGTTAGCGGATCCGCAACATTATCCCTTGACTTTACGTAGTCAATAGAGATAATTCCTGTTGAGAGTAGTTGTCTAATGGTATTATGTCTACGACGTATATGTCTAGACTTATCATTATACATATTACTCTGTGCTCTTCCAATCGCAGATTGACTATCACAATGTATACTTATTGGTGGCACAGGTTTTTGCCATTTTGGAATATCCTCTAAGAAATGGCGTAGCCATTCAGCTTCTTCACCACATTTATCTAAAGCTATAAATTCAGATTCCATTGTGGATCTGGCTATAACAGTTTGTTTACAGAATTTCCAAGATACGGCTGCTCCTGCTAGTATGAATACATATCCACTAGTGGATCTTGAGTCTTTTATATCAGATATCTAGTTCGCATCACTATATCCTTCCAGAACAGCTGGGTATCTGGTATAATGCAGGCCATAATTCCGAGTATATCGTAAGTACCTGAATACTCTCACTATTGCTTTCCAATGGTCAGTACTCGGATTGCTAGTATATCTACTCAGTTTACTAATCGTATAGGCAATGTTTGGTCTAGTACAACTCATTAAGTACATTAGACTTCCAACAACTCTAGAGTACTCTACTTGAGAAATACCCTCTCCTCTATTCTTGGATAGATGAAGACTATTGTCTAATGGTGTTCTAGCAATACCAGAATCATTCATGTTGAATTTTTCAAGAATCTTGTCCACATAGTGTGACTGGTTTAAACTAAGACCTTTTGACGTTCTTGTGATTTTAATTCCTAAAATCATGTCAGTAGGTCCCATATCTTTCATGTCAAATCTTGAATTCAACATATACTTGGTAGATTTGATCATTTTATCATCACTACCGACAATTAGTATGTCATCTACGTAAAGACACAAAATGACATAGCCATTTGTTGTCTCTTTGATGTAGACACATTTATCACATTCATTGATCTTATAACCATTGGTAATCATTACATTATCAAACTTTTCATGCCACTGCTTTGGTGCTTGTTTTAGGCCATACAATGATTTCACCAATTTACAGACTTTCTTTTCTTGTCTTGGAACCATAAAACCCTCAGGTTGTTCCATGTAGATTTCTTCATCCAGATCACCATTTAAGAAAGCTGTTTTTACATCCATTTGATGTACTTCTAGATTTCGCAATGCTGCAATTGCAATTATCATCCTAATGGAGGTTATTCTCGTCACAGGAGAATAAGTATCAAAGTAATCTAAGCCTTCTTGTTGTTTGTATCCTTTGATCACAAGTCTGGCTTTATACTTATCAATGGAGCCATCGGCTTTCATTTTCCTATTAAAAATCTATTTGGACTTTAAAGGCTTACAACCAAGAGGAAGATTCACTAGCTCCCAAGTATGATTCTGCAAAATAGAATCAACTTCACTTTTTATTGCTTCTTTCCATAGAGGTCCCTCAGAAGAATTTATAGCTTCTGCATAATTTAATGGTTCCTTTTCTAACAAATAAGTTAGAAAATCATTTCCAAATGATTTTTCCACTCTTGCTCTTTTGCTACGTCTCGGTTCTAATTCATGATCTGAATCATGACTTTCTTCATTCATAGTTTCATCCTTTCATTTAGATGAACTTGATCCATCATTGGATTTATAAGGAAATACATTTTCAAAGAATGATGCATTCCTAGATTCCATGATCGTATTCTTGTGTATATCTGGAATTTTAGATTCATGTACAAGAAATCGATATGCATTACTGTTATGTGCATAGCCTATAAAGATACAGTCCACCGTTTTAGGACCTATCTTTGTCTTCTTTGGTGTTGGAACCGCCACTTTTGCAAGACAACCCCACACTCGTAAGTGTTTGTAGGATGGTCTCCTACCTTTCCATAACTCATAAGGAGTTTTGTCCTCTTTCTTTCGAGGTACCTTATTTAAAAGGTAATTGCTTGACAAAATAGCTTCTCCCCACATATTTTGAGGCAAACCTGAATTTAGTAATATCGCGTTCATCATTTCTTTCAATGTGCGATTTTTACGTTCTGCAACACCATTTGATTGAGGAGAGTAAGGCGCAGTTACTTCATGTATAATTCCGTGCCGTGCACAGAATTCACCAATTGGTACTTCATACTCGCCACCTCTATCACTTCTCAATCTTTTAATTTTCTTATTGAGTTGATTTTCAACTTCATTCTTATAGAGAACAAATTTCTCTAAGGCTTCATCTTTGCTTTTAAGCAAATACACATAACAATATTTGGTGTTATCATCGATAAAAGTAATAAAATATTTATTACCACCTCTCGTTTGAATGAATTTCAAATCGCAGACATCACTATGAATTAATTCAAGGGGTTCAGTGTTTCTTTCAATTGTTTGCCTCAACACAAATTTCACATTTATGTTTTGAATCAATTTGGAATGAAGGTATATGTTCCAAGTTAATTAATCTACGCAATGTATCATAATTAACATGTTCTAGTCTACCATGCCATAAATCGGAAGACTCAAGCAAATAAACGGAAGACTTATTATCTTTATTGATAATTGTCATTACATTGAGCTTAAAAAGCCCATCAGTTACATATCCCTTCCCCACATACATTCCTGATTTAGACAAAATAACTTTATCTGACTCAAACACCATACGAAATTCATGCTTGTTCAGCAGAGACCCAAAAACCAGGTTCTTTCGAATTTCTGGCACATATAGGACATTGTTTAGAGTCAGCTCTTTTCCAGAAGTCATCTTCAGCAACACCTTCCCTTGGCCTTCGACAGCAGAAGAGGCAGAGTTTCCCATAAAAACCTTTTCCCCATTAATTGGTTCAAGATTTGTGAATAGGTCCTTGTTAGAGCATATGTGCCTAGTGGCACCAGTGTCTATCCACCATTCCTTCGGATTGGACCCAACTAGGTTTACTTCAGAAACCATTGCAGAAAGGTTTATATTTGACACATCTTGAGCAATGCCATCCACCATATTTGTCTCGCAATTCTTCTTCTTCGGAAGTCTGCAATCCACAGATCTATGGCCCAGCTTACCACAGTTGAAGCATTTTCCTTGAAACTTGTTCTTGGAAACTCCTCCTTTTGGTCCCAACTTTGGCTTTGCAATTTTCTTATTCTTGTGGCCTTGCCTCAGCTCGACAACATTTGCCTTAGGATTGAACCCCTTGCGTTCAGATCCTCTATTGTCTTCTTCGATTCGAAGTCTGACAATCAGCTCTTCCAGGTTCATTTCCTTTCGCTTATGCTTGAGATAGTTCTTGAAATCCTTCTACCCAGGAGGTAGCTTTTCAATAATAGCAGCCACTTGGAAGGTTTCACTCAAGTTCATGCCTTCAACTAGGATTTCATGCAAGATCACTTGAATTTCTTGCACTTGACTGATCACAGTCTTAAAATCCACCATTTTATAATCAAGGAATCGATCGACAACAAATTTCTTTGCTCCGGCATCCTCTGTTTTATACTTTCGGTCCAAGGCTTTCCATAACTCCTTTGCTGTCCTTTTTGCACAATAGACATTGTACAACGAGTCATGTAAACCATTCATGACATAATTCCTGCACAGGAAGTCAGAGTGCTTCCAGGCTTCAACAGCGTTGAAGGCTTGCTTATCCGTTTCTCCCTCGGATAACTTAGGAGCTTCCTCAGTCAAGAATCTCGCAAGATTCAAAGTTGTTAAATAAAACAACATCTTTTGCTGCCACCTTTTAAAGTTCAGTCCTTCGAACTTTTCAGGTTTCTCACCATGGTGGACAGAAACAGCAGGATGGACAGAGGATGAGCCAGGCAGTTGGACAGGCGAGGCATAGGCAGAGCTTTTGGTGATGTTGTGAGCAGCCACATCGACACCATCGTTTCCAGCACCGACATCGACAACTTCTTTTCCAGTAGCCATTTGAATGTATAAAAGGACTAATCTGTTTTAAGATTGTTGAATATACAATTCAAATTGGCATCAGTATAAACATAACAAACAATACATAATCTTAAAGAAAAACGAAATTACAATAACAAAGTCGAAATCGATACAAATGAATACCGAGGCCTGTGTTCGACACAGTTTCCTTAAAATAGATTCGTTCCCTCTAGCACACGTCTGAGGTTTCGTGAACGTCTGTCTCCCAGGATACAACGGTAGACGGCTAAGAAGTAATCAGTTCTTCAAAGCTTCGGCGAACTTGAACAAATTTCGAGAACGAACACTATCGAAAACAATGTAAAATGCAGAGAATGTTCTGTAAACAGAGGAAGAGTGATCTCTATAAATAGAGCAGAGGGGAGAGTTCTTTCGGGAATCATAACGGCTTACAAAATCAATACGCGTCGAGAATAACGATCGATTAAATCGGTCGTTACAGAATCAATACACATAACGGCCGATTAAATCTGTCGTTACAGAATCAATAACGCGTAACGGCCAATTAAATCCGTCGTTACAAAATCAATAACGCATAACGACCGATTAAATCCGTCGTTACAAAATCAATAACGCATAACGGCCGATTAAATCCGTCGTTACAAAATCAATATGCATAACGGACAATTAAATATGTCGCACGTTATGAAATTCGTAACTGTTTAAGTTGAAAAAAATTAAATCAGAAGGCAAAATTGGGCTCATCGCGAGGCCCATTTTTCGGTCCGGCAATCATGTACGCAGGATGTGCGCTCGCGCCCAAATTTCAGCTTGTCGGACGTCGGATTTGCACCCCCCTGCGCCTGCGTGCGAGGCAGAGAGTTTGTGCTACGATAGTTACCACTTCAAATAAGTGTAACTATATATAAAGCACTCTATAGCCTTCTTCTTTTCCTATGTGGGACTAGTGTTTTACCACTTCCCATTTCCAATTCAAGGGTGTTCTTTGAGTATCAATTTCTCATTCATTCACCCATCAATTTATCCCGTATTTCCAACAGCTCCGACGCAAGATCGAGCGATCCGGCCTCCATATTCAGATCAAGAACAGCATGGAGAAACCTCGGAAAGCTCGGCCAACCTATGATAATAGATTGTACAAAGTATAGTGAGAATCAATTCGTTTTTGCACTAATGAACTAATCAACAGAAAATCAAGTTGAAAGATGCGATCCGGCGGCTGTTCAACGATAAGCCGGCCATCACAGCGACATGAAGATGCCGGAAAACCTCGCTGGTGGTTCTGGATTGCCGAAGGGAACGTCGATTAGCCGATTCAGCCGCTTGAACCGGCGGATCAGATCATCGGCAGCAAAACCGGTGATGCTGCCGTGAAGGAAAACTCGCCGGAATGTGGAGCTCCGGCCACCAGCAAGCTCGGCTGGCCTTGCGACAGGCTTCGTGACACCGTGAGGGACAACGGTGTGGCGGTGATCCGTCGAAAAATAGCCGGCGATGGGATGGAATGGCCGGCGACCGAGAGAGAACGAGAGAGAGAGATCGTGAGTTTTTGAGAGAGGGAGAGAAAGAGAGAGAGAGATCGTGAGTTTAGAGAGAGAGAGAGAAAGAGAGAGAGAATTCAGATCTGAAAAAATGAGAGAGTCCCTCCCCCTAATTTTGGAGGGAAAAAAACACTATATATTTCCCTCAATTTTGTATTTTAACCCTCAAATTAATCCAATGGCCCAAAATATATCCTTAATGATTAAAAATATTCATTAAAGGCTAAGGATTGGTGACATGGCATCATAGATGGATATGATCAATTCTAAATGAATGGCCATGGTTGATTTGCTTGTCCCCTAATTAATTTGCTTAATCCTTAATAAAGGGTATTTTGGTAATTTTCACTTAGGGGCATTTTCGTAATTTTCAATTACGGGCATTTTTGTCCTTTTTGGGCTCAAAAGGATGTGGCCGACCTTGATTGGTCGGAATGGACCATCGATTGCCGGATTTTCGATCGGAAAATAGCTAGTTTGATCGGGTCAATTTAAATCAAAACCGGGTTGAGCCGATTAGCCCCGAATTTGGCCTAATTGAACCAGTTCAATTCTTGCTTCCATTTGTTCCAATTTTGTACGATTTGATTTCTATCATGATTAATTGACCCCATTAATATCGAATTCAATCAAATTGGATTGAACCGATTTGAAATTCATGCATAAATTGATTCAATTTAACTTGATCAACTCAATTGTTCTTGAATTTGGGTAATTGCATGGGTAAGCTAGACCAACAAATTTAATTGAAGTCCAATTAGCCAAATTGAGTCTCAATTCATCAAATTGAATATTAGTCTAGAGTGGGTCAAGTTGAATTGCACTAATTAGACCAATTACCCATAGACTTCTTAATCATTGGATCACTAAATTGATCAAATTGACTCAAATTCATGTGAATCTTCCAAAATTGAATTTGAATTTGGATTTCATATAAGAAATTAAGCTCATTCGTGCCTCAATTGCGCAAATCATGAAGAATCGATCCAAATCACTAATTAGGGCCAAAATTGGGGGTTTTTGTGTTTGGCTTGGAATTACAAAATTGGTTCCAAAATTGAATATAAGATGACCTCTAGATCAAATGTCGTGAAGAAAAGTAACCTAAAAAATGACTAGAAATGAAGTAATTTCATTTTTGGCCGATTTGAACCAAATTCCGCAAATTGGGAAAAAGTTGATTCTAAATCGATTTTTGTAAAATTTCAAATGCCAAAGGTAAATTGAATGTAAAATAAGATGATTTTTGGATTTTTGTATTTTTTAATTTTTTTTTGTCAAAGATTTGATCAAAAGTCAAACCCTAGTTGACTTTTCACTAGGAGTTTGATTTTATGATCAAATTTTTGAATTTTTTTTAGAATTTCCATTTCTAAAGTGAAATTAAACTTGAAAGGAATCTTTTTATGCGAAAAGCCCCAATTTGACTCGTGGTTGACTTTTGGTCAAAGGATTGACCAAAAAGTCAACCGAAAGTCAACCATTTGACTTTTCGGGTTTTTGCATGAAATGAATAGAAAATCACTTAGAGAAGCTAGCCCAACAGACAGAATTAAAAAACGACACTTTTTATTCAAGAAACGGGTTCTGTCGCAATCGGAAACCATAATCTCGAATTTTCTATTTTTAATGATGCGTCGACTAAAAATTAGGTGTCAACAAGGACGGAGTTGTTTTCAAAATATTCAATAAGAAAAGATAGCGGGCATGCTTGACAATTACCCTTTAACACTTTTTCAATTCCCTTTTTAGTCAAATTCAGAAATTCAGCAAGCACTACCACAGGGTCTACCTTAATGGGTGATTCGACTATATCCAACTCAATCGATTTCCTGATGGCAAAACTATATTCTTCCAGAGTCGGTGTGAGCTCAAACTTACCTCCCAACACAAACGTGGTCGTCTCAGGGCACCAAAAATGAGCGAGTGCCTGCATGATTCCGCTCTAGACATCTATGTCTAGGATCGGCAGCATGAATATAATACGCTTGAGAACGTACTGCTGACCATCTCGCTTCAACTGGTTTCATAACTTCTTGAGCTCTAGCTTCGGAGTAGGTACGAAACGGATATCGAGGCTACCCATTCTTATATAGACCACGTGCCAAATGACTCAACCTAAATCATGGACCGACTCAAAATAAGATGAGGAAAATCAAAAGATAAAGCTCGAGAATTACCGTCTTCGGGGAAAAAATGTCAATCACAGAAACATGCACATGGATCGTGAGTTTAAACCTTAGTTTATCTATCCTAAAGGCTTTAGCAAAATGAAATGATTGACGGAACGACACGTCACGGCCTCGCGCACATTCATCATGACTAGTTGTAGCCTCGCATACAATAGTCATGACTAGTCAGGTCCAATTACTTCGGCTTGATTCGGTCGACAAGGTTAACCTCTATGCGTTGTAGCCTCATGTACATGAGGGTGACCCTTGAGCCATTTTTTTGGAAAATTTTTGAGATCCAAATGGGATAACCTTTAGCAAGGTCTTACCGCCAAGATTAAAGAACCATCTAAATACCATCTTAGAACTATGAGTGTGACCTAGGTCCGGTCACAGGTTGTGTGTGGTGTAGTGCAAACATTGTAAATCATGCATAATAGTTATATGCAAACATCACTTCAATAGTGCAAAAATTAAATCATAATTTCACTCCACCAAACCTGCAAAACAAAGAGTTAACCAATCACTACTCCCCTTATAACTCCCATCCTGTAAAACTATTTAACACCTAAGAATGAGAATTCAAATAAATTTTGTCAAATCGAGTGGTTTTTTCCATGAATTTTTTTTTTGCCTAGGTCCTCCTTAAATTTTCAAAAAAAATTCAAGTTTTATCCCCAGTGGAGTTGCCAAGCTGTCGCAACCTTAAAAAAATCGGGTTTCGATCTTAGGCTAATGGATTACTAAGTCGATTAAATTAACTAACCTAGCTCGAGTTCTCCCAAACTTTATCAAATCGCAACTTAGGTCCAATTGTGAGCATGCAAATATTTTCAACGGGAGTCGCCACTAATCATTTAAGGTAGGTTGATTAGAAACCTAAATAAAATAGTGGGAGGACTATTTTATTCCTGCGAACCAGAAATTATGGATTCGGGGACTTGGTTACGCTAAATTCCTTAACGCCCTTTCGGTACCAATTTGAGGAAAAATACTCAATTTGATAATTTTGAAAAATTCTGATTTAAAGTTCAAAGGTGCAGAAATTTCTTTTTGATTTCCTTTTATTTAAATGAAAACTAACCTATATGTAATAACGTGCAAAAATTGACATGCGATTAATGTAACCTAACATGCAAACTATATGTCATGCGACGACGTGACCTATTTCTAATGACGAGCATATTATTTTTTGTATTTTTTTAAAAATGAAATTCGGAATTAAAAAAATGCCATTTATCTAAGTGTGCAATTCTAAACTAAAGAAATTAACCTATTCTAACGCAATCTTTTTGGTAATTTTTTAATCAAAATTCGAAATTAAAATGTCAATTATCTAAACATGCAATTCTAAAATAAAGAAATCAATATATTCTAGAGAATCTTTTTGGTATTTTTTTATGAAAATTCGAAATTAAAATCAAGTAAAAAAAATAACCGCTAAATCTTTCGAATTAAGTTTCAATCTGAAGCCTGACAGATCGACCCTAAAATTCGAAATACCCGTTATGGAAATAATTCTATCTAAAGCCTGATAGATAGATTTATTTCCACATGTGCGGTTGCAGATTAGGAAATTTTCCTAATCGATCATATCTTGAAAAAATTTAGATATCTCAAATATATTGGATATATTTAAAGAATTTTGAAAATTCTAAATTATATCCAAATTTGAAAAGTGATAGATATCTAAGGTTTCAAATAGGAAATAAAATCCTAAATGTGATAATGCAAATTATTCAAATATGCAAAGTCGAATATCAATAAACACAAATTAGGCAACGAAATATTCAAATTAAATCGGGATAAGAATAATTACCTGATTTGCATAAACAATTTTCCAAATTTGAATCGCGCGGATCGGGATTGTGACCGACGGTGCGTCGAGAGTGGTGGCGTGGCGTCGGGAACGGCAGCACGGTGTCGGAAACGGCGGTGACGTCTCACATCTCACCGCAGGCCTGCTAGTTCTGTTCTTCGATGGAGAAGATGACCAAGGAGAAGAAATTGGGGGAGGTGGTGAGCTGTTTCCTTGTTGGGTGTGATCAAGAATCGAACTTGGGCGGATTTTTTATTCGACAGACACGATTTGTCTGTGAATTCGTGCGAACTCAGTGGATTTGGATGCATATGGGAAGAAAGCTTCTCGCTGTTGACTTTCTTCCCTTTCTCAATTGTTGGAACTTCACGAGGTATGAGGTCTGCAATTGACTTCCAATAGTCCTTCTCAGCTTCAGCGTGGAACTTTTGCTGGTTCGCCAAGAATAACTTCTCCCTTTCTCTATTGGAAGACTTGTTGTTCTCCACGGATATGCTGTGTTTCCGATAGAATTTGATCTTGTATTGCTCTGCCTCCTCGATGATCTCCACTAGCAACTCTTTCTCCCTCTTTCTATTCTCTATGAACGTGTATCAATTTTTGTGGCCTCCGACTTCTCCGAAAAAATCTGTTCCCCCGAAAATTCTCTCGTGTCTCTCCAAAAATCAAATCTGAAAATTATGAGAGCTCCCTAGATTATGAGACCTAAACATATATTTATAATGCAAATTTAGGTTAATTAGTCGGGCTTTCTAATCCTAATGGGCTTAGGCTTAATTTTCATTTAATTCCAAGTGGGCTGACTTAATGTGAGCTTTTATTTAATTAAATTTGATGGGTTAATTTAAGCTCTAATTAAAATAACCGAGCCCGTTTAACTTGTGATTTTCGGCTCTTGCTTTCTGAGTGAGCTGAGTCTCGTTCGATGCCCGAGCTCAATTTACATGATGAATTTTAGGCTCGCTTACCACTGCCGATCCGATGCGGAATGCAATTAATCCAAATGAACCTAAACTATATGTTATGCAATTTTAATATTTTTGTTTAGGGGTTAAAATTTAATCCCTAATTTTCTAATGCAATTAATCACTAAATGATGCGCTGAAATTTAGATGTCAACACTAATTTTTAAGATATTTTAAAAAAATTATATTGTCAAAACATTTTCATGAAATACAAATCTGATGGAAAATTTTGACAATTTTTTTTAAATTGAGACTCCGTTTATTTCGTAGAAAATGTGACATTTCTAAAAAATATTTTTCATGAAATCATTTTCGAAAAAAATGACAATATTTTTCGGAGTTTGGCTAAAACCTGAAAATGAACTAAATAATATTTTCCGCCGTATAGTATAGAAAATGTGATTTGATTTTCCTTTGTGCACTCCTTATAATAATTTTAATTTAATTTATATTTCAAAAAAATCAAAAAATTAATTATTTTTATTTTATTTATTTTTTCCTTTTTCTTTTTCCTTCATTTTCGACTGATGGCTGGTGACTGGCCATAGGTGAGGAATGAGCTCGATCGATTGTGGTGAGCTGAGCCTCGACTGAGGTTCCCCCTTGCTAGATCAAGCAAGCTCGAGCCTTGATCGATCGGTGAGGCTCAAGCCTAGCTAGACTAGTGAGCTCGAGCTTCGCCAGCCTTTGGCAAGCTCGTTCCTCGCTTGTGGCTAGACGTCGACCACATGATAAAAATGAAGGATAAAAAAGAAAAAAAATTTGTAATTATAATTTCAATTTTTTTAGAAAAATATTTTTTTATAAAGCTGAAGAGGGAGGGAGTAGGGGTGTGTAAAGGAATAGGGAACCAAACTGGACCAGATCGGAACCGGTGGTTCCCAATTCCAATTTTCTATAATTGGTGAGTACCGGTTTGATTTCTGATTCGAAGCGTGGAATTGCCTATCCATCCATCCGGACCAGACCAGTAATAATTTTTAAGAAAAATGAAAACCCTTAAATCCCCAATCTAAAGCTTAACGCCATCAACTAAGTGAGAGTGAGTGCTCGTCATGTCTCACTCTCACTTTGTTCGAGTTGTCTCTCTTTATCTTATTCATATCTTGACTTTTAAGCTCATCGTCTATTAACTTATGGCCTCAACTTTCAACTCTCTTCAACTCATACTGTGCCTTCGACCATTCATCGTCTCCCTCTCTCACTTTCGGTCACCTCTATTTGCATGAAACTTGATGGGATCGATTCCATGGATCCACCTGAGAATTGAATTGGACCGGTGATCCAGTTCTCGGGTGAATCCATGAAACCAACGAGCAGTTCCTAATTCCATGATGAGAATTGTTCATCTGAATTATGCTCACCCCTAAGAGAGAGAGTGTGTAGGCTTAGCGGGTTAGAAATGGGTTCTAAACTCAATCCGTTTAGACTCATTTATTTTAGTCTTAAAATTTTAGAAGCCATTTAATGTTGACTCTTAAAAATTGAATTGACCCATTTTGATATGTCTACCAATGAAAATTATTAATGCAATAAAGCAATGGTAATCTCGTCCTTAAATGTTTCTTTTTTGTGACATGTTCCCACATTCTTTTGCTTGTTACCTCGTCAAGGAGAGAAACAGGAGTTTTGTATGTTTCCCAAAAACATGAATAAATATTACTTTTATCGTTTGAAATAATTTATCAAAAGAAAATATTTTTATAATCGATATAATCGATTGCTTTTAGGAAAATATTTTCTAAATTATTTATTTTCCGCAAAAAAAACAGATATATGTGGAGCAAAATGATTCCACCTTTTGCAGCTCATGACTCCAAAAGGAAGTTCTATAAAGAGAATGTACGATTTTCTTCAAGATCCGTTGTAGTCTAGTTGGTTAGGATACTCGGCTCTCACCCGAGAGACCCGGGTTCAAGTCCCGGCAACGGAATTCCCTTCTTCGCATTTTTATTCTCATTTATTTATATATATTTTTTTGAATTTTCTCATTTTCCATAATATCGACGTCACCTCTCTTCTCTCTCTTTCCTCTTTCGGACTTTCGTGCTATGATGGATTCCGATTCAAGCCTCACCAGCTTTCCTCGTAACTTTCTCTCCTCCCCCCCCCCTCGCGCGCAGCACGTACGACTGCAGAAGAATTTAGGGTTTTGGTTTTCTCGTTCGCCGGAGGTAACCCAGTTGCTGTCTCGACGCGATGCGCATGTTGTGTTTGTGGGGTGGGTGTGTGTCTGAATGCTCGTTTCATCGAGTAGTTGATCGATGGTTGATGACGGTGGCTCGTTGTCGATTCAGCTATGGTGTAGTGTAGTGGGTGATTGATGCTTGACCGAGGCATAGGAGGTTCTGTTGTGGAATTTGATATGCTGTTTCAGGGCGATTGCTTATTGTTGATATTGCGGTGAAAGAATGAATTTTTCAAATTGTTTCGTTGTTGGGTCCCCGTGGCAAATTTTGCGTTTTTCTTTTGAGAGCATCCTGAAATTGAATTTTTGATGTGTCTCGCGGTTTGATGGCCTCCTTTTGCGCAAATTTTTCCAATAGAAACGACTTTTGACTTGGATTTTGGTACGCTTGCTGGACTTGGGTGGCTTTTTCGTGAGCTTCACGAGGGAGGCGAGAAAGGCAGGATCGCATTACGGATTTTACACGGAGGAAAACATCTTTTTAATCTTGCCGATTGGGAACTTTGCTTATGTTACCTTGTTGTGCCTCGTTTGTCGAATTTAAACCATGTGTTGGAATTCAAAGATCGTGCTTGTCGCATTAACTCATTGTGGCATTTTTCAGTAGTTATAGCGCCATTAGGAAAGCTGCCATCTTTGAGTTATGTTCTAAGAAATGTCAAAAGTTTACCTTGTATGTGCATGCTCAACTTGGGAGGCCTTGAGCAGCTGCGCTTAGGAAATCTTCATAGTTCATCGCTGATGTACTATTTCATACAAAAGGGGTTCTTTTGTTGTCTGGATCGCTTCATGCCCTTCTTGTTTTTTGTTTTCTATTAGTGTTCCACTGCATTTAAAGTTAAAATAGTTCGAAACCTAAACTAGTGATGCTCTTGGCAGGTCTTTTTCGGTAATTTCTCATGATTGCTTGGCTGATTAGAAAGATTTGGTGAAATCTCATTTACAAATTAGTACTGGTTTTGATGTTTCTGGTTGTGCTTAAGGGTATTGTTCT
The DNA here is from genome assembly GCA_031216185.1 of Syzygium aqueum. Classification (NCBI taxonomy): domain Eukaryota; kingdom Viridiplantae; phylum Streptophyta; class Magnoliopsida; order Myrtales; family Myrtaceae; genus Syzygium; species Syzygium aqueum. The sequence goes on along the minus strand of CM062237.1, from coordinate 18,509,432 downwards.
CTCTCCAACATGATAAGTTGCTTTTTGTGTCTAATGTTGTGTGTTTCCGCCATAGATATAGTCATGGCTGTTGAGGATGATAATGTTGAAGGCTCGATATCTTCAGCTTTACTTGCATTGATGGATTCTGAGCAGAATGAAGATCTGCTTTCTGCCGAGGACATAGCATGGATCGACTCCTGCCTGACTAATCCTGAGATTCTGGAAAATAGCTGGGATTCTCTAAAAGATGCCTTGCTCGAAGTCCTTAACTTCCAACCTGATTTTATCAATCATTCTTCAATGGAAACTGATGACTCCCTCATTGAAGATGACATTGAGATACTTACTCCGTCAAAAATCTCAGTATACAAATGCATCGAATCTCCTGGAAGAATGGTTGAGGATCTCATCTCCATGGATAAGGAAGAAACAGATGGTGAAAGTACTCCATTTGGTGACAGTCCTTCCTTACAAGTTTCGCTAAGAAATGCTTTTCAACCTAATTTCCGAGAGTTCCCTGAGGAGAGGACAAATGATGATACACGATTGAATGTGGATGGCCATGAGACAGAGTTATCAAGTGTGGAAATTTTCAAGGTTTGGGATCTAGATGTACCAGATGAGGAAGACAATTTCGCAAAAGAGTTGAATAAGGCACTTGCAGGAAGTTCCATTCAGCCTTCTCCATCACAATTAGAATCTTCAATTGTATGGAACGACTCAAAGGATGACATACTTGAAAACCTAGTTGCCGGGATTGCTGACCTGTCTTTAAAGCAAGATTCACCGGCGTAGTTTTGTCTAGGTCAGTATTTTGGTGCATATTTGTTGATAGGTTGGCTTGAAATTATTGTCTCAGTTATTTGCAAACATAGGAGTACATTGAGCTTTTTTGGGTTTTGGATGGGGAGTTTGAAGTTTGGGTGGGTCGATGTGGGTACAAGCATTTAGATTAGCTTCGTGAGAACATTGACCAATACAGTAGCACTTTTCATTCATTCAAATGGTGCTCTCTTCTTCTTACATTTTTCTGTTTTGAGCACTTTGACATGGTCCTTGGAGGCCGTTAGGCATTCTTACGAGGTATTTAAGAACTCAAGATTGGTGTCGCCAAGTACCAAAAATTTTCTGGTAATCTCAATCCAACCTGGATCCAGGAACTGAAAACTTTCACCAAGGTCAAACTGATATTCGTTAGTGGGTAAAAGAAATACATTAAATGATAATGTCCGATGGAGACTTTCTTGCCCGAGGGACGTTGGAAAGGAAGGACATACTTCACGGAACCGCGTGTTCTTTTAACTGCACATTTTTAAGGTGAGATGGTTGGAGTTTTATTTGAAATGTTTGCGACCTTTGTTGCTCTTGCGAGCTCCTTGTCAGGAATCAATTAGGAAATCTCGTCTTGCTCGTTAGAAAGACAAATCATTGATTGCAATTTTCCATGTCATTTCCACAGAATTCTTCGTGATCATGGAGATTGTTGGTTAACCTTCTTTCCTACAGAAATCAGGTTGCTGGAATCTGAGGCAAGCCTCAAGTCACCCTCTCACGTGTCAGAGGATTTTATCAATTTTACTTGAGAGTATCGACATGAGACCTATGTGTAGCGAAAATATGATGTCCTTTAATTGCCATGCTAGTCAGGTTCACTCTTTCACAGCAAAAACTGTCACAATTCTCAGTTTCAGGCCATCAAAACAAATTGGCCTCCTTAAAATCTAAAATTTGGCGACTGGTCTACTCTTGACATGAGAGATCGTTCATAATGACCGCAGATTCTGCAACTAGGAACCGTGACCATAAAAGACAGCAATAAAAAGACAGAGCAAAGAGAAGTCATTTGAAGCCTCAAACTCTTTCTCCACATGAATCTGAGCCCAACAACTCTCACTGTTCTGGTGCACAAGGGTCAATGACTAATTATATTGTAATTTCTTTAAAATCTCGAGGTGGGCATAAATCTTTGTATTCCAATGCCAGGTGAACAGGTTATCATCCACGTGGCAGGGCCCGATTGGGCAGTGCACAGCAGCCTCTAGTTGCACATCTTTCACAAGTTCACTATAAATCGTTGGGGAGTGAGGAGTGAGAGTTTGTGTGGCAAAGAGAGGCAAAGAGAGCTTCCCAACGAGGAGATAAGAAGATAAATACATAGTACACACGCTTTTTGCATATTTTTTCATTTGGACTTTGAGAAGCGAAAGGAGCAAAGCAAAAATCAATGGCCTCTGCTTCTGCGACGCTGCTCAAGTCATCCCCAGTTCTTGACAAGTCCGAGTGGGTAAAGGGTCAGTCTCTCCGCCACACCTTGGCCACCACCGTGCGCTGCCACCCTGCCGCTGCCTCTGCCCTCACTGTCAAAGCCAGTTACGCTGATGAACTCATCAAGACTGCGGTACGTTGGTTGCTGTCCTCTTTCACTTGAACACAAGTTAGATGATGGGTGATGTGTGTTCTTCAGCTACAATATAATCTTGCAACAAGTAAACTAGACCATGGCATATGTTTCTCCAGTTTGTTCACCGACTTTAAGAAATGTCCTCCGAAAGTCAAATAAGAAGTTCAGAAATCAGTGTCAGCACATACAGTGAGTTTGACATTAAGTGTGAGGCATGATTTCTTGACTTGTGTTGTGTCCACTGTAAAACAGGTTTGGTACTGAAAATTCTTGAATCAGAAATCTGATTAGGATTCTCCATCCGATACTTCACTGGAAATTAGTACCTAATTAGAGTTTTGTTAAGCTTTAATTGGTTACTTAAGCTAATTATTGCTCATGACTTAGTTCTTCTCCCGCCTTCCGAGTTCCGACATCCTGCCCAATTGTGTTAAGAAATATTAGGGGACAGACACAGCTAGAACATGTATCGAGGCACATCTTTGTTTTACAAAGGTGCTACCAATGTTCATGCACATTCACCAATCTCCATGGACGGAGTACTTATGTATCACCAGCTTAAGAAAGGCGAGATACATCAGTGCGGTGGCCGGATTTCCACCTAAGCACGCTTCAAACGTTATGGTGCAAAAAAGGCATCTGTATCTAACCTTAGTTTCATGTATTCATTGTTTTCAAGCAGACAACTGCTTCTGTATCATATTTCATATTACTTTCTGGAAACAGAAAACCGTCGCATCGCCAGGGCGTGGAATTTTGGCCATGGATGAATCAAATGCCACTTGTGGGAAGCGCCTTGCCTCGATTGGGCTAGAAAACACCGAAGCCAACCGCCAAGCCTACAGAACTCTGCTGGTGAGTGCTCCGGGACTCGGCCAGTACATCTCCGGTGCCATCCTCTTTGAGGAGACTCTCTACCAGTCCACAGTTGATGGACGCAAGATGGTCGACGTGCTCGTTGAGCAGAACATTGTCCCCGGTATCAAAGTCGACAAGGTAAATCAGCTTTCCTATTTGTATAATTATATCCAAATGAAGTCCTCGGGATATGACATTTTTGGAAGAGGAATGCAAGTTGACTGAATTCTTAGGAATTATTCATGGAAATGACAGGGTTTGGTGCCTTTGGCCGGTTCGAACAATGAGTCCTGGTGCCAAGGTCTTGATGGCCTTGCTTCCCGCTCAGCTGCTTACTACCAGCAGGGTGCTCGTTTTGCCAAATGGTACAACAAACCACATTGTTCTAAACTTTACTTTCAAATGCTCTGCATTAGTGTCAAATCATTAGCTTAAACATCTTAATTCACTATTTTTGACCTAATCACACATTGGCCATGTCCCCATCTTCGATTTTGTCCAGAACTTATTGAAATATTTGTCATTGAATCAGGCGTACCGTCGTGAGCATCCCGAATGGTCCATCTGCCCTGGCAGTGAAGGAAGCTGCCTGGGGTCTCGCCCGCTATGCTGCCATTTCTCAGGTAAGATCAGCTGAAACTGAGATTTTGTCTATTGGTTGTAGCCCTTCTTGTTTGTGAACACATCTACTTAACCTTTTGGCAGGACAATGGCTTGGTACCAATTGTGGAGCCGGAGATCTTGCTTGATGGTGAGCATGGAATCGACAGGACATTTGAAGTCGCTCAGAAGGTTTGGGCTGAGGTTTTCTTCTACCTGGCCGAGAACAATGTCATGTTCGAGGGTATCCTCCTCAAGCCCAGCATGGTCACTCCCGGTGCCGAGTGCAAGGAGAAGGCCACTCCTCAACAAGTCGCTGACTACACCCTCAAGCTTCTCCACCGCAGAATCCCCCCAGCAGTCACTGGAATCATGGCAAGTCTCACTACCAATCCCGTGCTTTTGACTGTGAGCTATGACTTGATTCTGTTGGCTCTGGTTCGCATGGTTTTCGGTTGTCTTCTTTTTTTCCTTCGCTTGTTTTAACGGTAGCAATCTTCCTCGTATGAGCAGTTCTTGTCTGGTGGACAATCTGAAGTCGAAGCCACCCTGAACTTGAATGCCATGAACCAATTGCCAAACCCTTGGCACGTATCTTTCTCATACGCCCGAGCCCTCCAGAACACCTGTTTGAAGACATGGGGAGGAAGACCCGAGAACGTGAAGGCGGCCCAGGACACCCTGCTTGTTCGTGCCAAGGCCAACTCTCTCGCTCAGCTCGGCAAGTACACTGGTGAGGGTGAGTCCGAGGAGGCCAAGAAAGGAATGTTCGTCAAGGGCTACGTGTATTAAGCCATTCGCCGTAGGTGAAAGAAGACGACTGGAGTTGGGAGACTTAAAGAATTAATCTCTCTCAGTATAGCCACGGAGACTATTTTTGCACGTCGAATGTACTTTTCAGCCACTCTATAAACTTCCTGTGATGCCGAGATTATCTAGTTTTCTAAGTTCATGCATCGTTATGTTTTGCATACAAACCGATCATTGAGCACACCGCGTTTTCAGTTTTTTTGACACTCGATGTATTGGAAGGATGGTAGCAGACTCCCATGTCTCAAAACTTATCGATGGGTTGTTCAGGTTTCAGACAGATATTGAGATTTCAGACTGATATTGTCGTCATCGCCGCGAAAATCATATTAAGGTTTTCCCTCAGCAAAGTATTAAGACATGCACGACAAATGAGAATTTAAGAGGGCAAGCAAAAAAAATTGAAACTGAAGAGGGCGAAATAAGAACCAGCGGAACCTTTTGCTTTCTGCCTTTCATTGCTGCCTCGGTGTGATATGCATAATCGCAATTGCTTTTAGAGGCCCAATAGAGTTTTTTTTAATACTATAAAAAACCTCAAATTAGTATACCCATGATAAATTTACTAAAAAATAATTTTTTTACCATAAAAAACTTTAAACTGGTACACTTGTGACAAATTTTCCCTCAGTTTGTTTATGTTAAATTTTATTGTCAAATTATTTTGTTAAATGACACGCGACAATTGACTTTGTTATAGCTAGCAGGTATCACTTAGAAAGGAGTGAATAGGTGATTCGAGTGATTTTTATGAATTTAAAGCGGAAATGATTTATAATCAGTAAAGTCTGAACAATATTTAGATTCTGAATGTGATAGTGTGTAGTGTAAACAATATAAAAGGAGATTAGGGATAAAGAGAACTGCACACAAGAAGTTATAGTTGTTCGGCTTAGATCAAGCCTACGTCCACTCTCCCACGCTGACAGTTTACTGGCTGGATTCCACTATGTGATCAAAAGAATTACAAGATCTGAGTGATATCATTTGATGATTGATAGAACTCTCTATCTCACACAATCATTTTTATAGAGTACCCCTCAAAATCTCAGTATTTAGCTCAGGCAAGACAAGTAATAGAATCGGAATAAACTTAGACTTTGGACTTATTGATTCTCGATTTCGTTCTGTACCTTATGCTTCTTATTGGTTTCCTTTTATACTCCTCCACTTCCAAACTAGCAATTGGATAGTTTTTAGAGGATCATCTTTCAATCTTCACCTTGGATAGATTTATATAAAATGGATTGAGTAATCGTTGGTTGACAAAATCCAAATCCCATTGAATCTGATCACCCATATAACCAGAATCTTAGTTTCCATAAGTAGAGTTTTATTCGTTGTGATATATACTTGTCATAATATTTGATTGTCAATCAATTAGGCTTAGATTGATTCAATCAAAAACTTTTCTTTTGTGAAATCCACTCCAGATCACTAGCTATTTTGTTTCATTTCAAATAACTTTCGAGTCTGAAGAATTTCTGGTTCTTGCTTTATATTCAAAACCTGAGTCAGCGTAAGTCTTCAGTAAAGCCCGAGTCCTTCAAAATTAGAGTATGCAGTTCTCTGACGTATTAAGATAACTTCTAAGTGTCTATTTCATTAGAATATGAACTTTTCATTTTGAAACTTGTAGAGTCTGAATATCTCCTTCTGAACCTTTTAAGTTTGAGCGTCCAAAAATATAATATTTCTCTTGAAGTATTAAAGTTGTCACTCTCAGAATATATTTACCTGGATCAAAATACTTCATAGTACATATCGGATTTACAAGATTAACATGGATAGTTTCGTCAACGACAAAATTTATTAGGAAATTTCCTTAACAATCTCCATCTTTTTGATGGTGACAAAACTTCCATGTAGATTAAAAAAAAATTGGTAAGATTTGAGAATAAAATGAACATAAATATCTATTAAGTGCATAAGACACAGATAAATGTAAGTGCAAATTGTAAGATCTATGTCCTTTTCTTTTCTTCAAGTCAGTCCAATAACTTGCATGTTAAAACGTATTATGTCTGCATATCAAGTGATAATATCCTGAACCTTGCAATATATATTCTGCAATATATTCTCCCCCTTTTTGTAAGTAGCAAAAAAAAGATAATTAATGATCAAAATGAGTAATCATAGCATTAGTTCAAATTAAACATATGAAAACAAAGTTTGATTTAAAAGGGAGATGAGACGGGCTATTTGTTGGAAGGAGTGCGAACGAGTTGAAAATTTTCCAAGATTTGAATAGTTTCATCAATTTTGAGAGAACATTGACTAATAGCATGCTCCAAATGTCATGGCCCAAACCTGAACGAGCACGCAACATCCTTCTGGGGTCATCAAGCATGCGACATCTCAGGACTTATCGCTGGCCCAACTTAACTCAAATGAGAAATGCGAGTGGAAGCAAATTCGAACTCACCATACAACATACAATGAAACGTGGTAGTAGAGAGAGACGAACGATACACATCAACAAACCGCTTTTTAAGAACATAATGTTACTTATAAACGGCACAAGGTACAAGCCTTACTAGAGGCCACTATCGACGAACCACGCATAACAAAAATGATCGGGTGATTGATAAGCTTAACTCCTCCATAAAAAAGGGGCACTCAAAAGATGGGGTAACTCAACCTATTCTCAATCCCCGTAGTACCTTGGTAGCATCTCTGGATCAATCATGATCACGAGTTTGAAATGGTTATATTATAAAAATAAGAATAAATCTCAATAAGCAACTACCTAAGCCTCGCTTAGACCAAAACGTACCTTCGAATAATTCTAAACATGCAATTCAAACAATCGACGTGCCATAAACAATCACAAGCATCCTTACCTCGCCTCGGCACATATATAAGCCCTACACGTTAGAATATTGCCATAACATGGCCAATTGCTCATCAAACAAGCACACTTCAAATCATGACATAATCATAAGAAACATACTCAATATTCCGGATTTCGAGCATCCACTAATGCATAGCATACATTCACATGTATTTAGGTTATTAACGACCCATCGGGCCATCGAACTCCCATCGGTCTTCTGGCATAACTAGGCATTGTCCCGCTACGTTGGCGACGGCAACGTTGGGGATTGAACACCCCTCGACAAGCTGGGTGTCCAATGACATTCCACTTAGAAGCATCAATTCGGCCTCCATCGCGATCGGTATCTTTTGGGATCGAACACCCCCTGGTAACCCTGGGTATCAGATGGCATCCGAACTCCCACTGGGCATCGTCTAGAATTCCCGCCTAGACGGAATGTGATGTGATCATGCACATACATTATTCACTCAATGCTAATTTTTATCTTTGAGAATTGATCACATGCCAACCGAATACTTGGCCAATAAAATGCCACACTTTTCATTGATAACCCTGCCTTTGAATAATTGCCCGAAAATGAGAAAACCGAGTATACACATAAATGGGTGATTCCGGACAATTCTAGGCAGTAACACAGTCACCGAATTTCCTTTAAAATAAATAGTAAATCAATTTCAAAAATTATGAAATTTGGATATGTTGTACAGAAAATCTTGATAAACATTTTTTAAGAAAGGACACGAAATCCATTTCTGACTCTAAATGCCTCGTTTTGACTCTCAAATCCGGACAGAACTCGATTTGCTAGGACAGCCCCTTAGACCATCAAATATACAACTCATTCAGTACTCAAATCACTTTAGAAATTGTTAAAATTTTTATATGTCATAGACACGGATGTTCTTAACGATTTTTGTGAAGAAAGTTTGTTGAAAAGAAGTCTGGAAAAATTTATAGAAAATCGGAAAGACAAGAATGTCGGGTGAACAGTAAATCCGGTAGATTGAATTTGGTCCAAAAATGGACTTACAAATGACCCTAAATGATCTCCAAAAATTCCAGATTTAATATATGTCATACTTCAAGATGTTATGAATAACTTTTATGGGAACACTTTCTCAAATTCGGTGCTCACAAGTCACAGAAAAAATAGCAAAATCTAGCGACGCAGCAGCAATCTTATCGGAAATCAACCAACAAGCACCACCAAACAAACCAAGCACAACCAGCCACTAAACCAACTATCCACAGCCCTTAAACCATCCCTAACATGTCCATTAGTCATCCCTTAGCCTAGTCAAGAGTTAGGAAGCCATTTGGAAACACCTAAGTAAACCGAGCAAGAAATGAAAGAAATGGTGGTGCGGTGGGCAGAGGCGGTCTCTGGCGGTGAGCAGTAGTTTCTAGTGACCTAGACGGCGGCTACGGGTCAGGCGTGCAACTAGAATAAGCCAAGAAGCAGAACAAGAAGCAGCAAAGTAGCAATAGCAGGAGCAGCGGACCAACAAGAAGGAAAAGACAACAGAAGAAGAAGAAGAAGAAGAAGAAGAAGAAGAAGAAAGGAGGAGGAGTCGGCCAAGCGAGGGAGAAAGAGTGAAGGGAGAGAGAGAGAAAGATATTATGAAAAGAGAGAGAGAGGGAGAAGGGGTACAAACTAGATCCTAGTCCTCTTAAGTGTGATCTAAAGGCCACAATTCCATCTTGTGGGTCAAGTCAAGATCCAAAGGCTCTCATTAATCCTAACTCTAAATTTAAATAAAAGGCTAAAATGCATAAAAATGACTTAAATAAAGAGGAAGGTATACTGGCCTAAATCCGAACCTAGTCCAAATTTCACTTTCCTACAAATCCGGACAATCTCAAGGTTGGCCACACTTATTTTGACATTGTCCAATTGATTTCATCACAAAACTCCGAGAAATTCAACATCCAAGTTCAGGCTCTAAATAATGATCAAATTCGATTAAACATGACTTCAGTGAATCTCAAAATTAACAGGTGGCTTTTAGGAGTTATTCATATCGACTCATGGTAGATTTGAAATCGAGCGACATCTAAGTTTTACTAGAGCTAAGGTGACCTCGATTGAACCATGGTCAAGTTCTTAGGTCCATGTAATCAATTTCTAGTTAGCCTTTTCTTAACGGTCAATAACCCAAGAGTGATCAGTTCTGGATAAAATTATACTACAAGCGTGTTGACGAAATGCACATTTTATAAATCCAAAAAATGAGCTGAAATTTGGAATGTCACAACTCTTCCCCTTTACAAAAATTTCGTCCTCGAAATTTACAACCCAACCCAATTATTTAAATAAATAGGGGTAATGACGTCGCATCAATTCTTCACTTTCCTACATTGCTCTTTTGGTTCCATGATGCTCCTAAATTACTTTGACCATTGGAATTGTCTTGTTCCGCAACACTCGTTCTATCCTGTCCTCGATCCTTACTGGCCTTTTCACGTATGACTCTCTGTTATCCACATTTATTTCTTCGTAATTCAACACATAAGTCAGATCCGGTTTGTATTTCCTTAGCATAGACACATGGAATACATTATGAACTTGAGACAAATTTGGCAGTAACGCGAAATGATAGGCCAGAGTTCCGATTCTCTCTAAAACTTCAAATGGACCCACGTACCTTGGGCTCAACTTTCCTTTCTTGCCAAATCGTGACAATCCTCTCGTCGGCGACACCTTGAGGAAAACGTGGTCCCCCACTTGAAATTCCAAAGGCCTACGTCTCTGATCTGCATAATTTTTTTTGGCGGCTCTGAGTGGTCTTAAGTCTGTCCCGAATTACCTTGATTGCGTTGACTAACTGCTGAACTAATTCTGGACTCGTGATGCTCCTCTCACTAACTTCATTCATCCCAACAAATCGGCGCTTTACAAGCTCTACCATACAACGCTTCAAACGGTGCCATTCTGATACTCTGTCGGTAGCTATTATTGTAGGCAAACTCAACCAAATGCATATGTTCTTCCCAACTGCCCTTAAAATCCAACACACATGCTCGTAGCATGTCTTCCAAAGTCTGAATTGTTCGGATGTATGGTTTAATTTATGCATGAAGCGCTATTTGATATAACCTGCTGTGCATGCCTTACATTTACATTACACTGCACACACTACCCGCTGTCGGACCTGGGCGACATAGGTTTAGGATGATACTAAGATTGTGGATACCCCAACCACCCTCATGTGGTACGGGTCGCCCTCTTTGGTCCCGAAATTTTTTCATGGTGTCATTGAGTACCTACCACGGTTGCATCATTTGCAACCCGGGTTGGCTCTTTGACTAAGCCGGAGTTAGGGGAATCCCAGCCTAACCACCACCATGACTAGTTTATCTCGATAATCCTCACGTCTGCACTTTGCAAGTCAGAGTCTAGACAGAAATCGAACCTCACATTTCATGCGCATGTTTATGTGATTTCCATTTTTCTACCTGGTGAAGTAAGTGTTCTGTACCTTTATCTCGCAATTCATTTATGTTTCGTTTTTATTTGGTCGGTCTATGACATTAGGTCGGTCGTGAGTCTTGATCTATAAACTATGGGAGGGGCAGACATCTGGATTCTTGATGCTCCTAAGGACGAGCTCTGTGCCTGGTGGAACCTACTCAATCCAACAAACCACACGCTAGTTGAAGGCCACGTTGGAAAGTTGCTCCCCCTACTGAAAGTCAAAGTCCGTACCGGCCTCGTTCGAGCATTAGCCTACTTCTGGTGCCCCAAGACATCCACCTTTATATTCAGTAAGCATGAACTTACCCCGACTTTGGAAGAATATAGTGTGTTTATTGGAAAATCTTTGGAGTCGGAGTTAGTTACACCACCTTTGGGAATCGATTTCACATTAATATTGTTAGAATTTTTGAATGTCGGAAAAGATGAGTTAGGAAAAGTTTTGAAAGCAAACCATGGATCATGTCCTTTTTCATTCCTGAGTCAGTGTTTTGAAAAAGCCACGTCCTTTCAAAATGGCAGAATCTTCTTGTTAGCATTCTTTGGGTTCGTGACTTTTCCTCATTGCAAGAATGCATGTAATCCGTCAATTGCATGGTTGGTTCAACAAGTCTGTCTCGAAAAGAATTTTGTCAACACCATTTTAGCCGAGACTTTCATTTCTTTCACTAAATTCAAGCAAAATGTTGACAAAACATTTCATGCACCCTTGAACTATTGCAAATCTGATTTTTGTCTCACATAAAAGAATGTGGCGATTTACTCAAAATATCCGAACTTAGCGATTCCAGCCATCCCATTTAAGCTATAAAGAAAAACAAGGGAATGCACCTGATTATCATTACTCCGAATGGATCATTTTCATGAAAAACGCTAGGCCCCAAGGTTTCCAATGGCATGCTAGTTGATTCAATGTTGGGGAAGCTGGCTTATGTGTAATGGTGTTGGATCGGTGCCACTTCTAGGTTTCACTGGCGCAATCGAATACTACCCTGCCAGAGTGTCCCGACAGTACCAAATTCTCCAGGGGCTCCCTCCAGCGTTACAACCGGAGCTCCTCCGTGTCGATTTCTCTGACGAGGGTGAAGACCGCGAAGGAACCGTAGCTCAGCTTATTAAGATGTGGAAGAAGTGTCATCTTCTAAAGATAGCCCGACCCAAAGGAGAACTAAAGGGGGAGCAGAAGTCCTACTTCGCAACGGCCAAGTACAATTGACGGCACAAAATCCCGCAGGAGTTACTCCTGAAGATACCTAAGGTACCTTTCAAGACCGCCAATTGCTCAGAAAACAACCGCCTCAAAAGGAAGGTCGAAGAAGTTCAAGGAAAGGTAGCCAAGATAGCTCGAGCTTATGAGTAACTGAAGAAGGAAGTTGCCTCCCATATGTCTATAGATCAAGCTAAATAAAAAGCTTGAAGTTGTTTTCTCATTTTAGTTTCAGTTTTGTTAAATTTGTTCAAGAATTGAGTCATTTGGCTTTATATTCAGTTCAATTTCAAGTCATTAGTTGATGTAAAAATTTTCGTCATTTCAATAAAGAGGTCTTTTCAATTCAAAGCAGTTAGACCAATGTCATGGATCGACATATGATTTTGCTTGACACTTATGTATGCCTGCTTCATTGCAAATTAGGTAATTACAGACCGATCACGATTGCCTATTCGTACAAGGTCGAGAGCCAGAATGGCCGATCAAACCGACTTGCAAGAGCGTGTTGTTGGTATGGAAGACTAGATGAAGCAACTCGTCATCGCAATGCAACAGATGTCCGCTGAAATCAAGACTCTTTGGTCGGCCCCCGTTCCAACATCCCTCGAGGCATCAGCTCCAAAGCATAAAGGTGGAAAGAATGTTGATCTTGAGAAAGATGACGATATTCCTGACTTGGAAGATGACCCCGTCCAGATTGTCATCAACAAATCTAAGTCTGATGAGCGAGTCAACAAACTCGATGAGAGATTGAAGCAGCTGGAGGGTTCTCAGGATTCACCCTTGATTGATCTGTCCCTGTACTCACAGATCAAAATCCCAAAGAAGTTCAAGATGCCGGACTTTGACAAGTACAATGGCACTACCTGCCCAAAAGCCCACCTGCAGCTGTACCATGTACAGATGACCTCGTACGCGGATAATGAACTCCTGATGATCCATGCGTTTCAAGCAAGTTTGACGGGTCCTGCTTTGAACCGGTATCTCATGAAGAAGATAAATGGTCTCAAAACCTGAAAGGAAGCTAGTGAAGCGTTCTTAAAGCAGTACAGGTTCATAACAGATATCATTCCTACCCGTGATGATCTCGAGCGTGCTCAGATGAAAAAGACCGAGTCCTTCAAAGACTAAGCCATTAGATGGAGGAATCTAATCGCTCAAGTCGTCCCGGAACCCTTAGACAGTGAGTTAAAGAGGATGTTCGTGAAAACTCTCCCGTTCGAGTACCGTAATCGGATGGTGGCCATTCCCACCGACAACTTCAACCAACTCATTTCCATAGGCGAACAAATCGAGATAGGGCTGAAGGATGGGTGGTTTGTGGAGCCGTCTTCGTTGACCAAAAAATTTAGTGCAAGGAAGGAGAAGGAATCGACAGCAGAAGTGAATGTGACGTATAACCAACCGAGCTGACGGAATACTAACCCAGTCCCAGCAATCCAAGTGGCAGAAGCTCAGTACCAAAATGCGGGTCGTCAACCTTTTCAGAGGAGGAACAACACGAGGCAATTCACCCCCCTCCCTGGATCGTTGTCTCAAGTATTTGCAGTACTCCGGAAGAAAGGCTTGCTTACTACCGAGCCAAAACGGCCCAATCCTGAGTAGTTTTATAACTATAACCCATCAAAGAAATGTGATTATCATATGAGCGAACCGGGACACTCAACCAACGATTGCTCTATCCTTAAGCACCGAATCCAGAACCTCTTGGATACTAAGGCTTTCTCATTCCAACCCACTAAGCCGAATGTTCAGAGTAACCCTCTCCCTGATCACGCGGGCAACGTGAATGCCATATTTAGCTTGAATGCTGGTCGAATCAAGAATGTCAGGGTATACACCACCGAGGTCTACGGTGAGTTGGTGAAGGCTGGTTGTTACTCAAGTAATGAGGCCATTTCCCTGGCTATCATGAGAAAAAGAATCTCAAGGATGGTAGAAGCTGGGATAATTGTTTATGCTGACCATATTGACATCATTTCCACTATCTCGGAGGTGGTTATTAATTGGGAAGAGGAGCTTACTACATTGAATGTCGGAAAGGACAAGCTCGATCCTTTGCCTAAAGACATGCCTCCGCTCGAAGATGCGATTGATGATGAAGGAATCGTGATAAGCACGCCTGTAGCTGATGAAGGAATAGTCATCGAGATATCTCAACCGTACCAGTACTCTGATGATAAGGCAGTCCCTTGGTCCTACAGTCTCGATGTCGACTTAGTCACTAGATCTGGATGTGCATATGGTCAAGCAAATGCTCAACCTGCAAAATCTGTCACGGATGAAGAAGCTAAAGAGTTCCTGACCATGATTAAGGCTAGTGAATACAGTATAGTTGAGCAACTGCGCAAGATGCCTACGTAAATCTCTTTGCTCGAACTCCTCCAGACATCTGTCAAACATAAAAAAACCCTAATGAAGGTGTTAAATGAAGTCTACGTCCTAGAGATGATTGATCATGAGAAATTAGAGGAGTTTGTGGGTTCCATACTTCTCAAAGACCTTATAGCCTTTTCAGATGAAGAATTCCCTATAGAAGGGAGAGGATATATCAAGGCGCTGTATATTTCTATCGAATACAAGGCCTCACACGTAGCCCGGGTGCTAATCAACAATGGATCAGCCCTGAACATATGTCCTCTAGCAACTTTACATCGCCTCAAGATAGATCCGTCTAGAATATATATTGCGAAGACCTCCGTGCAAGCCTTTGACAGAACGAAGAAAGAAGTGATGGGAGAAATTCACCTTGACATACAGATAGGGCCAACAATGTTCAACGTCCTATTCCAAGTCATGGACATTCCCACCGCATTCAATTTCCTGTTGGGACGTCCATGGATTCATACTGCTGGTGCTGTACTATCCAGTCTTCATCAAAAGGTGATATTCGTTATGGAGAGAAAGTTAGTCATGGTCCACGGTGAAGAAGAGTACTCGATTTATCAAGCAACGGCTATCCCCTATGTCGAGCCGGATTGCAAATTTAGGTTTCTAATTAACCTACCGTAAATTGATTAGTGGCGACTCCAAGCATGAAAACATTTGCATGTTAAGAACTGAAACCCCTAAGTTGTGAATTGATAGGGTTTGGGAGGACCCGAGTTAAGCTTAGTCTTAATAATCCATTAGTCCGAAAAAATGGAAAATTTTTTAGGTCGCGATAACTACGATTCATGCTCTGATGATCATTTTGAGCGATTTAGAATGCTAGGGTGAATAGAATAGGGATTTAGAGCTTTTGATGAGTATGGCTTAGGTTAGCAACAAATTGGCATTTTCTGACGAGATTTTCGCCGATCGGCGATGGTCCGATGGCCAATCAGTTGGTTTAGTTTAATAGAGGATGATATGAACTTGACACAGAACCAAAAATCAATCAAAAAGGTCACCGGAAAGTCGCTGGTGACAAGCTCAAACTGGCAGCCTTGACAATGTTTGAGTTGGAAATATGGCCACCACCTGTTCGGCGAAATGCCGCAATGAAGGGAGGGGCAAAACGACATCATTTAGTGTTGTGCCCACCGAAGAGGGTGACCAGTGCCCTACGCTGGCGAGGCCCACTTCGACCAAGCCAAAACTGGTTGAATCGGGCCAGTCTGGTTCACCATATCGACGGAAAAATTTAAATAAAAAAATAAATAATAAAAAATTTTAAAAATTAAAAAATTAATAAAAATCTAAAAAAATTCATAAAAATAAAAAATTCAGAAAAATCTTGGAAAATCGAAAGAATTCAGAAAAAATAGGAAATTCATAGAAAAGTAAACCTTTTCATAAAAATTCAAAAATTTTCAAAAAAATTCATAAAAATTCAAAAAATTCCAAAAGTACAAATAAAAAATATGAAAAATTTAGGAAAAATCTAAAAAAAATTGGAAATTCATAAAAATTTTCAGAAAATCATAAAAATCAATTCTCTATTAATGAAATTCTTAGAAATTCAATTTCTGAAAAAAATAAAAAATTTCAAAAATTGATAGAATGGTTCAAAAATACTGTGGCCAACCTTAGAAAGTGAAATTTGAATTTTTGGAAGTGCACAATTTGCATTTTTAGAAAATCTCAAATTTAGAGATTATAACCCATAAAAAACCCTAAAACACTAAAAAATACAAATCATGAAATGAATAAGCTTCTAGGGCTTCATTAGGATTTGAATGTTTTGAGTGGTTTTCATTTTTAGAGATCATTTAGGATTGATTGATTTGATTAACATTGATTGCGCATTGATTGAATTAGTGGGTAAGCCTCGGAAACTTGCATTGCACGTTAGACATCATATCGTTCATAGGTATCGAAAGGGCGTTGGGGATCTCGATTTGGGATCATTAATGTAACCAAGTTCCCGTATCCAGAATCTCTGGTTCGTAGAATCGTGGTATTTCTCTCATATCCCGGTTAGATTTCTAGTCTACCTACCAATAATGACTAGTGGCAACTCCAAAATCAAAAACTTAGACCAAATAGGAAATTACCATCCGCTGTCACGTGAGGTATGGTTTGGGAGAGACCCTTACACAGAAATACCTCCTTAGCGCGCAAATCTCAAAAGTTCCAAAAAAAAAAAAGCGCAATGCGACATGCTTGGCGACTCCGCTGGGGATTGACCTTTTCTAAGTGGACTTAGGCCTACATAGAACGACACTCTTGTGTTTTGTGCTTCCAAGGATCCCAGGTACGTCTCGCTAATGATAGTGTTAAATGGTTTTGCAGACGGGTGGTATAAGGGATGTAGTCTTTGCTAACCCTTGTTTTACAAGATGGTGTTGGAATTATATTGACACCTAAATTTTGGCAAGACATTTAGTGTAATTTGCATAGAAAATTAGGGATTAAATTTTTAACCCCTAAACAAAAACATTTAAATTACATAACATATAGTTTAGGTTCATTTTAAATTTAATTGCATTTTGCATCGGACCGGCGATGGTGAACAAGCTTAAATTTCATCGAACGAAATTTGGTTCGCTCGGGAATGCAAGGGCCGGGAATTTCAAGTCGGACGGGCTCGGTTGTTTTAATTTGAGCTTAATTCAACCCAAGTTAATTCAGCCCATTTAATTTAATTAGAGCCCAAGCCCAAGTTTAAGTCCATTAGGACATTAAGCCCATCTATTTGACCTAGGTTAGAGTTATAAATACATCTTTTAGGTCAGATTTTAGGGGGGGAGGTCAAAAAAATTCAGATATGAAATTTGTGAGGAATACATGAGAAATAGAGGGAGAGAGTGAGACAAGCTTCGTTGCCGTGCGCCGCCCCTTGCTGCGCCGGACCGTCACCGTCACTCACCCCTCACCGTACTGCCACGCCGACGTTGCTGCCTCGCCACCGTTGCTGTGCTCTGTTTTCTTACTTGCGTTGCTGCTGCACTTCGCGCCCAGATCAGAAAAAAAGGGGTCAACATTCCAGCGAGAGTCTTGTCTGCCGCTGCTTCCCGAGCGACGACCTTCAACGCTGCTGCTTTTGTTCTCTCTCTCACCACAGAAGCCCAAAGACGCCTTGCTGTGTTGAGTCCCCTTTGGCGTCAACGTGGACAGCTGCTGCTTCTCTGATTCTTCACCAACGCTGCTGCTCCTCGTCCACTTCCTCCCAGAATCGCTCACTCCACAAAGCTTATTTGTGGAAACTCAAAACATGAAAGTTGTAGATCTACGAGTCCTTGATCTGTGGCTTTTGGAATCGGGTCAATTCGACGTGTATTGAAAAAGTTACCCCATTTTTCCGGAATCGTGCAGTCCTGAAATTTTCTGTTCAGAGTCACTTGCCCATGCACGCATCAAATCCACCGAACAGCCTTGTTGGTGTTGCTGTGCATCGTCGGTGTCGTCGTCACCATCCCGCCGTCGCCGGTCGTCCCATTCCCGATCCGCAAGCCAATCCCGATCCAATTCGAAATTTGGAAGTATTTTCAAATTAGGTAAATGGATATATTCTGAATATTCTTTTCAAATATTTAGATTCCTAATTTGGTGTGTTTGAATATTTTGTGATTATCGTGTGGATATTTAGATATCTTATGATAATGTTCTATATATCCGCAATATTTTCAAATATTCAAATTAGGAAAATTTCCTAATTTGGCAACGTATCTGGACGACTATTTGACCTTAACCCTAAGGTCCGATACGCGGCGATACGGAAAATTATCATCCTATCTATAATCACTTAGATACGATGATGAATTTCATTAGCTTTCCAAATTTGAACGATCGACTATTCGTCAATATCTATAACCCTATAGATATGACCGATAGTTCGAATTTTGTGCCTAATCCGAGTTTGAAATAAATTTGGTGGATCGCGTGGATGATTTGAATTGATTGCTATCCTTATTTGTTTAAATTTCTTGCTTTTTTTTAAATAAACAGAAAATTCAAAAATATTAGCTAGATTCAAATTAGAATTTTGTATGTCTAAAATTTTTGAATATATCCCAAAGGATGAGATAAATATTTAATTTAAATTAGGACATAAGGAGGCATGTTTCCTAGTTTAAATTAGGTATTCTTTTAATCTTAACGGATTATTCACGTTATTTTTTAATTCCGAATTTTTTTAAGAAAATCCCAAAAAAGAGTCATCTTAGGGTAGATTAGGATAGATTGCATTTTTTAAATTTAAGTAATTTATAATTTCGAATTTTGCCAAAAATCCTAAAAAGAAAACATGTTAGGATAGATTAAGCCATCATAAATTGCATGTTAACTTAGGTATTTTTGAATTTCGAATTTTAAATAGAAAATACCAAAAAGAGAAGTCATTAGGTTGCATGTTAATTTAGGCATATTTTTAATTCCGAATTTCATTGATTAGAAAATACCAAAAATACATCATTGCATTCGTCATTAGAATTAGGTCACGTCGTCGCATGACATATAGTTTGCATGTTAGGTTGCATTAATTCGCATGTCATATTTTTGCACGTCATTGCATATAGGTTAGATTTCATTTAAATAAAGTGGAAATAAAAGAAAAGAAATTGAATGAATTGCTTGTTAATTAGAAATCATATTAGGGTGTTGATGTGATTTTCTAGCTAACAACGCAGATGCTTGCTGGATTCGAGGTAAGTTGTTCTCCTAAGCTTGCAATTTATTTAATGCTTTGTGGGTGTTAAATTGGTGGTTTGCGCACCCGCATGAATACCTCACATGTTAGTAATTAAATTAAAATGAATCCAAACTGCCTGCCAAAATATTTTTGAAAAGAAAAGGTACCGAAAGGGCGTTAGACTAAATCTAGCGTAATGAAGTTCCCGGGCTTAGAATCTTTAGTTCGTAGGAATAAAACATATCTCCCTATATTTTATTTAGGTTTCTAATCAGCCTACCGTAAAATGATTTGTGGCGACTCCAAGCGTAAAAACATTTGCGTATTAAGAACTTAACCCCTAAGTTGCGAATTGGTAGGGCTTGGGAGGGTCCGAGTTAAGTTCAAACTTAATAATCCATTAGCCTGAGAGAAATTGATAAAATTTTTTAGGGTCGCGACAGCTTGGCGACTCCACTGGGGACTTGAGTTAAAACTCTTAGCGGACTTAGGACAATTTTTCTTTTGAAAATATTTTTTGTTTGGCAGCAAGGATTCCAAGTACGTCCCTAACATTTAAAGGTGTTAAATGTTTTTGCAGAATTGGAGGTATAAAGGGAGGCGTGATTGTTAACTCTTGTTTTGCAGGGAAGTGGTTGAATGTATAGTTTAATTTATGCACAAAGCGCTGATTGATAAAACCTATTGTGCATGCCTTATATTTACACTACACTACACACACTACCTACTGCCAGACCTGGGTGGCATAGGTTTAGGATGGTATTGAGACAGTGGATACCTTGACCAAAACCATGTGGTACGGGTCGCCCTCCTCGGTCCCGAATTTTTTTCATGGTGTCATTGAGTACCCACCACGGTTGTATCCCACTCAACCCGAGTTGGCTCTTTGACTAAGTCGGAGTCAGGGGAATCCTAGCCTAACCACCACCATGACTGGTTTAGCTCGGTAATCCTCGCGTCTCCATTTTGCAAGCCAGAGTCTAGATAGAAATCGAACCTCACATTTCATGTGCATGTCTATGTGATGTCATCTTTCCACCTAGTGAAGTAAGTTTTCTGCAACTCTATCTCACAATTTACTTATCTTTCATATTTTCTTTGGTCGGTCCGTGACATTAGGTCGGTCGTGAGTCTTGGTCTATACACTATGGGAGTGGCAAACATCCGGATTCTTGATGCTCTTAAGGACGAGCTCCATGCCTGGTGGAATCTACTCAGCCCGACCAACTGCAAGTTAGTTGAGGGCCACGTCGGGAGGCTACTCCCCCTACTGGAGGTCAAAGTCCGTACTGGCCTTGTTCGCGCATTAGCCCACTTCTAGTGTCCCGAGACATCCACCTTTATATTCAGTAAGCATGAGCTCACCCCGACTTTTGAAGAATATAGTGTGCTCATTGGAAAATCTTTGGAGTCAAAGGTAGTCTCACCACCTTTGGGAGTCGATTCCACTCTAATGTTGTTGGAATTTTTGAGTGTCAGAAAACATGACTTAGAAAAAGTTTTGAAAGCAAATCGTGGGTCATGCCCTTTCTCATTCTTGAGTCAATGTTTCGAAAAAGCCACACCTTTTCAAAAGGGCAGAGTCTTTTTACTAGCATTTTTCATGTTTGTCATTTTTCCTCATTGCAAGAACACATGTAACCTGTCAATTGCATGGTTGGTCCAACAAGTTTGTCTTCAAAAGAATTTTGTCAACACCATTTTAGCTGAAACTTTCATTTCTCTCACCAAATTCAAGCAAAATGGTGATAAAATATTTCGTGCACCCATTGAAGTATTGCAAATTTGGTTTTTGTCTCACATTAAAGGATGTGGCGATTTACTCAAAATTTCCGAACTCAGTGATTCCAGTCATCCCATTTTAAGCTATAAAAAAAAACAAGAGAACGCATCGGATTACCATTACTCCGAGTGGATCATTTTTATGAAAAATGCTAGACCCCAAGATTTCCAATGGCATGCTAGTTGGTTTAATGTCGAGGAAGCCCGGCTTACGTGTAATGGTGTTGGACCGTTGCCACTTTTGGGCTTCACTGGCGTAATCGAGTATCACCTCGCCAGAGTATCCTGATAGTACCAGATTCTTCAGGGGCTCCCTCCGGCATTACAACCCGAGCTCCTCTGTGCCGATTTCTCCGATTAGAGTGAAGATCATGAGGGGACCATAGCTCAACTCCAGAAAATGTGGAAGAAGTGTCATGTTTTAAAGATAGCCCGACCCGAAGAAGAACTAAAGGGGGAGCAGAAGTCTTACTTCGCGACGATCAAATACATCTGTCGACACAAGATCCTGCAGGAGTTACTCCCGACGATACCCAAGGTGCCTCTCAAGTCCGCCAATCGCTCAGAGAACAATCGCCTCAAAAGGAAGGTCGAGGAAACTCAAGAAAAGGCAGCCAAGATAGCTCGGGCTTACGAGCAGCTGAAGAAGGATGTCGCCTTCCATATGTCTATAGATCAAGCTAAATAAAAAGAGAGTCAAAGCTTGAAGTTGTTTTTTTTCATTTCCATTTCAGTTTTAAATTTGCTTAGGAACTGGGTCATTTGTCTTTAATTCAGTTTTCAGTTCAAAGCGGTTAGACCAATGTCATGGATCGACGTCTGCTTTTGCTTAACACTTATGCATGCCTGTTTTATCTTTGGATTAGGTAACTACGGACTGATCACGGTCACCTATTCGTACACGGTCAAGAGCTAGAATGACCGATCAAATTGAGTTGCAGGAGCGTGTTGTCGGTATGGAAGACCAGATTAAGCAACTTGCCATCGCAATGCAACAAATGACCGCTGAGATCAAGGCTCTTCGGTCGATCCCTGTTCCAGCACCCCCTGAAGCATCAATCTCGAAGCATACAGTTGGAAAGAATGTTGACGTCGAGGAAGATGACGATATTCCTGACCTGGAAGATGACCCCGTCCAGATTGTCGTCAACAAACCTAAGCCTGATGAACGAGTCAATAAGCTGGAAGAGAGAGTGAAACAGCTGGAGGGTTCACAGGATTCATCCTCGATCGATCTGTCCTTCTACTCACAGATCAAGATCCCGAAGAAGTTCAAGATGTTGGACTTTGACAAGTACAATGGTACCACGTGCCCGAAAGCCCACCTGCAATTGTACCACGTACAAATGACCTCGTACGTTGACAACGAGCTTCTGATGATCCATGCATTCCAAGCGAGCTTGACCGGCCCTGCTCTGCACTGGTACCTCATGAAGAAGATCAATAGCCTCAAAACCTGGAAGGAAGCTAGTGAGGCGTTCCTAAAGCAATACCGGTTCATAACAGACATCACTCCTACCCGTGATGACCTCGAGCGTGCTCAAATGAAGAAGACCGAGTCTTTTAAAGACTATGCCATCAGATGGAGGAATATAGCCGCTCAGGTCGTCCCGGAACCCATAGACAGTGAGTTGAAGAGGATGTTCGTGAAAACTCTCCCGTTCGAATACCGTAATCGAATGGTGGCCATTCCGGCTAATAACTTCAACCAACTCATCTCCATAGGCGAACAGATCGAGATAGGGCTGAAGGATAGATGGTTTGTGGAGCCGTCTTCGTCAAACAAAAGGTTCAGTGCAAAGAAGGAGAAAGAACCGGCAGCTGAAGTGAACGTGATGTATAACCAACCGAGCCGGCGGAATACTAATCCCGCCCCGGCAATCCAAGTAGCAGAAGCTCAGCAACAGAACACGGGTCGTCAACCTTTTCAGAGAAGGAACAACAGAACGCAATTTACCCCCTACCTTGGTTCGTTGTCTCAAGTATTGGCAGTACTTTAGAAGAAAAATTTGCTTACCACTGAACCAAAGCGGCCCAACCCCGAGCAGTTCTACAACTATGATCCGTCCAAGAAATGTGACTATCATATAGGGAAAGTGGGGCATTCAATTGACAACTGCATCACTCTCAAGCACCGAATCCAGAACCTCCTGTACACGAAGGCTTTCACATTCCAGCCCGCCAAGCCGAATGTTCAGAGTAACCCGCTCCCTGACCATGCAGGCAATGTGAATGTCATATTTTGCTTCGATGTTGGTTGAATAAAAAAGGTCAAGGTGTACACCGCTGAGGTCTACGGTGAATTGGTGAAAGCCGGGTATTACTTGAGTAATGAGGCCCTTCCCCTGGTAATGAGGGAAAGAATCTCAAGAATGGTGGAAGCTAAGATGATCGTTTATGTTGACCACATGGGTATCGTTTCCACTATCTCCGAGATCGTCATTAACTGGGACGAAGAGTTCGCCACATTAAATGCCGGGAAGGATAAGCTCGATCCTTTGCCCGAGGATATGCCTCTGCTCAAGAATGCGACTGATGACGAAGAGATCGTAATAATCGCCCCCGCAGCTGATGAAGGGATAGTGATTGAGATTCCTCAACCTTATGAGTACTCCGACGATAAGACAGTCCCTTAGTCATACGGTCTTGACGTCGACTTAGTCACAAGATCCGGACGTGCCTATGGTCAAGCAAATGCTCAGCCTGCAAAACCTATCACCGATGAGGAAACTAAGGAATTCTTGGCCGTAATCAAAGCCAGTGAGTACAACATAGTCGACCGGCTGCGTAAGATGCCCGCGCAAATCTCTCTGCTAGAGCTCCTTCAGACATCGGTCAAGCATTAGAAGGCCTTGATGAAGGTGCTAAGCGAAGTCAACGTGCCTGAGACGATCGATCATGAAAGACTGGAAGAGTTTGTGGGCTCCATACTCCTCAAGGACCTAATAGCCTTTTCGGATGAGGAATTTCCTCTAGAAGGCAGAGGACATATCAAGGCCCTGTATATTTCTGTCAAATACAAGGCCTCGCACGTAGCCTGAGTGCTAATTGATAATGGTTCAGCCTTGAACATCTGTCCTTTGGCGACTCTACACCGCCTCAAGATAGATCCTTTGAGGATAAATTCTGCGAAGACCTTCGTGTGAGCCTTTGACGGAATGAAGAAAGAAGTGATGGGAGAAATCCCCCTTGACATATAGATTGGGCCGACGTTGTTTAATGTCCTATTTTAAGTTATGGACATTCCCACTGCATTCAACTTTCTGCTTGGTCGTCCATGGATTCATACTGCTGGAGCTGTGCCTTCCAGTTTACATCAGAAAGTAAAGTTCGTGCTGGAGAGGAAGTTAGTAACCGTCCTCGGTGAAGAAAAGCATCCGATTTATCATGCAACAGCTATCCCCTATGTCGAACCAGATTGCACGATAGAATCGAGCTATCAGTCGTTTGAGCTCGTATCGACCATACATGCGGCTAGAGGGTCATCACCACTAGTTCCTGAGGTGTCAAATATTGCTGTCATGGTCGGAAGAGTAATGGTGTCCCATGACTTCATTCCGGGCGAAGGCCTTGGCAGGGATGGTCAGGGTATCCGCCGACCGGTCGAAGTCTCTCAAAGACCTCGCACTTCTGGATTGGGGTATCAAGGGCCAACTGCACCAAATAATGAGAGACGTGGATATGGTCGATGTCGAGGTCAAGGAACTGAGTAGAATGGACAGCGATCCAATCAAAGGTCGAATAATGAAGAGCTTGCGTGTGGTAGGATGCCTCCACATATCCGCACCACGTTTCCGGGTCCTGCGAGGATGATGAACGAAGAGAAGGAAGTGATTGACACGCTGGGGCAACCAAGTGGCAAGTTTGATTACTATGTAAAGTACTCGGCGTTCCTAAGCTTTTATTCGGATCCCCGTGACATTGTCCCTGACGGATGGGGAGGTATGAACAATCCAACGCCTCTAAAGACAGAAGACCCCGATGATGCGATAGAGGGAATCACTACCCTGTTCGATAACGTCTTCATTGGAGCTATCGAAAAAGGACCGTTAGAGGGAATGGGCACAAGCCCACAAGAGTAAAACTTTTCCTTTTCCACATACTCCCCTGCGTGGGAATTTTACTACTTTTTTAGGACTTGCCCTGTCACGGGTGCTACTTTCATTTCCGTTTCTAGGTTTTGATTTTTGCAATTTCCATTCCAATAAATGTAATTTATTTTCAAATGATCAATGAAATTACAAGTTATTTCCAGTTTTTTAGGACATGTTGAGGTATATCAAACTAGCCCAGTGATGATATCCAACCGATAAAAGAAAATATAGTCCAAGGAGAATTTTGAGGCCTGGGCTTCTTCATGCTTCCTCATGTTAAAACTTTTTCGAAATAAAT
The DNA here is from genome assembly GCA_031216185.1 of Syzygium aqueum. NCBI lineage: Eukaryota > Viridiplantae > Streptophyta > Magnoliopsida > Myrtales > Myrtaceae > Syzygium > Syzygium aqueum. Next base: position 18,484,029 of record CM062237.1, on the reverse strand, counting down.
TTCAGAAAAACAAAAAAAATTACAAAAAAAAAATTACAAAAAAAATGTAATGTTTACCCCTGTTTGTCCTTCTGAATCCATTGCTTTATATTTCAAGGACAATCTTATGACACGTGAGGGTACACGAACGATCCAATTCGATGAATTATGCGTCGCCGAGCCTAATCTTGATGACACTGACGAACTTGAAGATTCCTCGAAAATGCTGCATGGCCTAGAACGACATGAAAGGTCCAAAGTTCTCATTGTCAACTTGGGTGATACAGAGGAAAACAGAGAAGTGAAGATCGGGGCAAATCTCCCTAAGAGTGAGACGAAACGCCCAATCCAGTTGCCATATGAGTAGGTAAATTTGCCCCAAACTACATCGGCCCGTATGTGGTTAAAAAGGTGCTTCTCGGAGGTGCCTTGATTCTCGCAGAAATGGATGGTCGTGAGTTCTCCAATCCTGTTAATTCTGTTGCTGTAAAGGTGTATTATCCTTGATAAAATCATTTTGCAGCAAAAGTTTTCCAATGTTTGGTTCTATACCTCTGAATTGCAAACATTTCAATGATGAATAAATGATTTCAATCAATTTTGAGATGAAATGTATGCATTGGCTTTAATTTCTACATGATTATTTTGTCAACTAGTATCATTGACTTCAATGGGGGAGTCCATTTAGACAATCTAATAGCTCATGTAGAATGAATTGAGTATGTCGAATGAGGTATATCGGGATGATGGAAGGCAAACCATATCTTATATACAGTCCCATATACTAATCCCCAGTGAGTTGAGTGGAAAAATTCCATGTCTGTAAGGTAAAGAGTTCTCTCGCAAAAGGTTCGGTGACTGAAATGACAAGAGGCATTTCATTTCTCTACCTTAAATATAATAGTTTATCCCTTGTTTCGCCACTTTGAGCCTAAATGCCTGGAAGAATTCATTCAAAATTACCCCTATCAAGAATCACCCCTCATCGGGGCAAACTGGAGGTAAATCAGTATCATAAGGTGAAAATGTGTAGAAATTTTCTTGCTCTCACTTGCATCAATCTTCGAATGTTGCTTTTTCAGATGAATTCACGTGAAGTTCAAGTGCCTTAGGACGACGAAGAGCATTTCTTTCTCTATCCTATACACATTTCATCATTTGCTAAGCCTAATTGAGCCTGCAAATTCATTTCATATAAACTCAGTTGGTGATCATCCCCACATTGGGGCAAGGCAAAAGGTCATCATTGTTCAAGCAGCGTATCCAGTGCGTCGATAGAAGACAAGAAGTTTCTAAGCTCAAACGGCGAGTCAATCAGGCAGATTAAATGGCCAGTATTTACATTGTAAGCAATATTAAAAAAAAAGAAGAAGAAAAGGGGCAAGAAAAAGCAATGTGCCTAATAAAAGCAAGGCCAATGCCCAATAAAAATGTCAGGGTATGACGTGTCAAAATCTCCAGTTGAGTAGTCTCAAAGGAATCAAGTGATGAACTCTCGAAGCCAATGAAGCGTTTACCGAGAAGAAAATCTCTGGTGAAGAAGAAAAGCGGTGACAATGCCAAGATGATCACCAACTTATTCACCCCAATCATATACATCTTGAGCCAAATGATCCATTCATTTCTCAACCCATGAGCCTAACTTACGTTACGTCCCTTGCAAAGTCTCTTCAGATTAGGACACTTGAACTAACGTAGAATTTCAGATGTTTATAAGCTTAGCTCGAAGAAGTGCGAGCAAGTCTATTTCTATCTCATTTTGCAGGGTTCTTGACTTGTAAACCCGGAGACAATTGCAGAGTATTTTTCTTTCAATAGCTTTGACTCGAAGAGTCCCCTTTGCTAAGCCATTGACCAAGCCCATGTTACAGTCCTGATAAAGACCTCTTGGATTGGTAAGGTCATACCGCTTATGAGAATACTCAAACCCTTGTTGACATGATGATGGTGACATAGAGAGATTCTCAAATGAGTCAGCCTTTTTCAATGAGAATGAGAGAAAGCCCTTTCGGATCGAAAGTCTCTCATTCGACATTTTCAAAACACCCATTTGTGAGTTCGGATTGTCTTGTCATGATCTTTCCCCAACGGAGTTTATAATACCGATTTAACAAAATCATCGTGCATAAAAACCAGTTGGAATCATAGTGCATGAGTACATATGTTCTTGTTCGTCTATGAATGCATACTGCATATTGCGAAAAATCGTGTCTAGCAGGAGACACACTCTCGAGAGTCAGAGATATCGCCAGGTAAGTATATCTCTATCCTTTGGATGTCTTTGACTATCCAGGTATCCCTGACCTGTTCGACCAATCGTCAGGCCCCCCACATTTAATCATTTTTGTTGCGATCTCTAGACGTCTTTGATGATGTTTAGGTGTCTATTGATCAAACCTTTTTAGGTACCTCTGATGATATCTAGGTACTTTGTCAAGGAACCCTTGAACACTCGGGCTAGCCCCTTTTGTTCACCAAGTCATGTGTTTTCATACAACCTCGAGAAGATTCTCCCGCGACTCACCTATGAGGAAAGTATAGGTGCCACAGCCAAATCGCTACAAGTATCTATGAGGAAGGTATAGGTATCTTGTAAAGGTCGAAATTTTTCTCTAATCCCAGATATTCCCCCGTGAGACACCTATGAGGAAGGTATAGGTGCCACGGCCAAATCTTTACGAATACCTATGAGGAAGGTATAGGTATTTCAAAAAGGTCGGAATATTCTCTTAATCTCGGAAAGTTCCCCCGCATTGTACTTATGAGGAAGGTATAAGTACAGCAGCCAAATCTTTGCGAGTACCTATGAGGAAGGTATAGGTATCTCATAAAGGTCGGAACATTTTTCCAATCTTTCAAGAGTTCCCCCGTGTCGTGCCTATGAGGAAGGTATAGGCGCAGCGGCCAAATCTTTACAAGTACCTATGAGGAAGGTATAGGTATCTTGTAAAGGTCGAAACATCTATACGAATTGGATAAATTCCCCTATTAAATACCTATGATGATATCTAGGTGTGACGGCTAAACTTTAACGAGTACCCATAAAGAAGGTATGGATATTTCGTTGAGGTCGGAATGGACTCCATTTCGTCGAATCTTTTTTCTCAGGCACTTCCGACGATAACTGGATGCCTTGAGTTTTTCTTCGTATGTTTTGACTTAATTGCAGATCACCGAAATTTATCAACAGTGTGTCAAGCAATACCTATGGGACTGAGCCCAGACATTTGCCAAACAACATACAAAGTTTGAGTCGTGCCTCGAATTGCATTATTTCGCACCTGTCAGGTAAGTAATTCCAGGTATATTTTCCATTCATGTTAGCATGCATCATTTCTTATTGCATTCAAAAATAGGATTCACAATCCTGACAAAAAATAACATTCATTGCATTTGCATAGTTGAAATTTAGGTATCATTAGTCTTTGAATGCAACCTCTGCGAGCTCACCTTCAAAGAGGGGCAGCTGTTGACACCTAAATTTTGGCATGACATTTAGTGTAATTTGCATAGAAAATTAGGGATTAAATTTTTAACCCCTAAATAAAAACATTTAAATTACATAACATATAGTTTAGGTTCATTTTAAATTTAATTGCATTTTGCATCGGATCGGCAATGGTGAACAAGCTTAAATTTCATCGAACAAAATTCAGTTCGCTCGGGAATGCAAGGGCCGGGAATTTCAAGTCGGACGGGCTCGGTTGTTTTAATTTGAGCTTAATTCAGCCCAAGTTAATTCAGCTCATTTAATTTAATTAGAGCCCAAGCCCAAGTTTAAGCCCATTAGGACATTAAGCCCATCTATTTGACTTAGGTTAGAGTTATAAATACATCTTTTAGGTTAGATTTTAGGGGGGGAGGTCAAAAAAATTCAGATATGAAATTTGTGAGGAATACGTGAGAAATAGAGGGAGAGAGTGAGACAAGCTTTATTGTCGTGCGCCGCCCCTTGCCGCGTCAGACCGTCACCATCACTCACTCCTCACCACACCGCCACACCGACGTTGCTGCCTCGCCACCGTTGCTGTGCTCTGTTTTCTTGATTTCGTTGCTGCTGCACTTCACACCCAGATCAGAAAAAAAAGGGGTTAACATTCCAGCGAGAGTTTTGTCTGCCGCTGCTTCCCGAGCGACGACCTTCAACGCTGCTGCTTTTGCTCTCTCTCTCACCACAGAAGCCTGAAGACGCCTTGCTGTGTTGAGTCCCTTTTGGCGTCAACGTGGACGGTTGCTGCTTCTCTGATTCTTCACCAACGCTGCTGCTCCTCGTCCACTTCCTCCCAGAATCACTCACTCCATAGAGCTTATTTGTGGAAACTCAAAACACGAAAGTTGTAGATCTACGAGTCCTTGATCTGTGGCTTTTGGAATTGGGTCAATCCGACGTGTATTGAAAAAGTTACCCCATTTTTCCGGAATCGTACAGTTCTGAAATTTTCTGTTCGGAGTCACTCGCCCACGCACGCATCAAATCCACCGAACAGCCTTGCCGGAGTTGCTGTGCATCGTCGGTGTCGTCGTCCCCGTCCCACCATCGCCAGTCGTCCCATTCTCGATCCGCAAGCCGATCCCGTTCCAATTCGAAATTTGGAAGTATTTTCAAATTAGGTAAGTGGATATATTCTGGATATTCTTTTCAAATATTTAGATTCTTAATTTGGTGTGTTTGAATATTTTGTGATTATCGTGTGGATATTTAGATATCTTAGGATAATGTTCTATATATCCGCAATATTTTCAAATATTCAAATTAGGAAAATTTCCTAATTTGGCAACTTATCTGGACGACTATTTGACCTTAACCCTAAGGTCCGATACGCGGCGATACGGGAAATTATCATCCTATCTATAATCACTTAGATACGATGATGAATTTCATTAGCTTTCCAAATTTGAACGATCGACTATTCGTCAATATCTATAACCCTATAGATATGACCGATAGTTCGAATTTTGTGCCTAATCCGAGTTTGAAACAAATTTGGCGGATCGCGTGGATGATTTGAATTGATTGCTATCCTTATTTGTTTAAATTTCTTGCTTTTTTTTAAATAAACAGAAAATTCAAAAAATATTAGCTAGATTCAAATTAGAATTTTGCATGTCTAAGATTTTTGAATATATCCCAAAGGATGAGATAAATATTTAATTTAAATTAGGACATAAGGTGGCATGTTTCCTAGTTTAAATTAGGTATTCTTTTAATCTTAACGGATTATTCACGTTATTTTTTAATTCCGAATTTTTTTAAGAAAATCCCAAAAAAGAGTCATCTTAGGGTAGATTAGGATAGATTGCATTTTTTAAATTTAAGTAATTTATAATTTCGAATTTTGCCAAAAATCCTAAAAAGAAAACATGTTAGGATAGATTAAGCCATCATAAATTGCATGTTAACTTAGGTATTTTTGAATTTCGAATTTTAAATAGAAAATACCAAAAAGAGAAGTCATTAGGTTGCATGTTAATTTAGGCATATTTTTAATTCCGAATTTCATTGATTAGAAAATACCAAAAATACATCATTGCATTCGTCATTAGAATTAGGTCACGTCGTCGCATGACATATAGTTTGCATGTTAGGTTGCATTAATTCGCATGTCATATTTTTGCACGTCATTGCATATAGGTTAGATTTCATTTAAATAAAGTGGAAATAAAAGAAAAGAAATTGAATGAATTGCTTGTTAATTAGAAATCATATTAGGGTGTTGATGTGATTTTCTAGCTAACAACGCAGGTGCCTGCTGGATTCGAGGTAAGTTGTTCTCCTAAGCTTGCAATTTATTTAATGCTTTTTGGGTGTTAAATTGGTGGTTTGGGCACCCGCATGAACACCTCACATGTTAGTAATTAAATTAAAATGAATCCAACTGCTTGCCAAAATATTTTTGAAAAGAAAAGGTACCGAAAGGGCGTTAGACTAGATCTAGCGTAATCAAGTCCCCGGACTTAGAATCTCTGGTTCGTAGGAATAAAACATATCTTCCTATGTTTTATTTAGGTTTCTAATCAGCCTACCGTAAAATGATTAGTGGTGACTCCAAGCATGAAAACATTTGCGTGTTAAGAACTTAAACTCTAAGTTGCGAATTGGTAGGGCTTGGGAGGGCCCGAGTTAAGTTCAAACTTAATAATCCATTAGCCTGAGAGAAATTGATAAAATTTTTTAGGGTCGCAACAAATTAAATGTGATTTGAATGAATTTTAGAAGTGATGTTTGGTCATTAATTGCTATGCATGTCTTTAAAATTGCTTTAACACTACACTATTAACACATACCACCCGTGGCCCAACCCCGGCTACATTTAGGATTACCCTTAGGAGGTATGTGTTTAGTTGAAACTATGAGTCGATTGCTCATGGGATCATTTAAATACAATACCGATCATTAAGGTGGAATAATATTCTATTACTTTAGGCCGATTGCCTATTGGAATGAAATTCCTTGTCCATTAAGGTGGTGACTTTGAGCTTTTAGCATATCTTACCTTTTTAGGTATTAAAACTTCACTGGTTGCATTCACTTGTCTTTGTGGTTGGTATACCTAAAACTAAACAAAAATGTCCTAGTAAGCAAGTATTGTTCCATTCCATTCTTTTACAATTACGCAAGTTAGTTAGCACATTTTCAAAAACAATGCCTAAATGACATTCAATGCTTGGTGTAAATGCCCTTTCATATTAGAATGCATGATTAGGGAGTTATACTCCATTTGACCATTCTTTCATTTTTAGATGAAATGTATAGGTCCATGATGGATTTTCCATATAATTCAAGTGCTTATTCGTTTATTTTAATGTATTTGAAATTGTAAACTATAGTTTAGGATTTTATGGTCTAAATGGAGTACGACAAGATGGGCATTTACATCACATATTGAATTTATCTATGATTTCAAGTATATACTCTTTTAAGGTCTAAAAGGATTTAAAGTGACATTTGCATTACTTTTTAAAGTATGCAAGTATACTTTACCTCCATTTTACCTTAAAAGGACATATAATTGAAATGGAGGCATTAAAATCAATCGGTAATTCATGGTGAATAATAATCAATTTTTTTACGTGCTTTAGATCAAAATGGGGAAACTAGTGTCTCCCAGACTATACCTCACGTGACAGTGGAAGGTGATTTCTTATTTAGTCTAGGTTTGTGATTTTGGAGTCGCCACAAGTCATTATTGGTAGGTAAACTAGAAACCTAATCCAGGTACGGGAGAAATACCACGATTTTACGAATCGGAGATTCTGAGTATAGGGACTTGGTTACGTTATTGATCCTAAATTGAGAACCTTAACACCATTTCGATACCTAGGAACGATAAGATATTTAACGTGCCATACAAATTTCTGAGACTTACCCACTAATCCTATCCGTTCTAATCATAAGCAAGACCAAACAAGTATTAAATGCACAATCAAAGTCAATCAAGTCAATCAATCCTAAGTGATCTCTAAAACGAAAATCAATCAAAACAACCAAAATCCTAATGAAGCTCTAAAAGCTAGTTCATTTCATAATTCACACATTTTTTAGGATTTTGAGATTTTTTAGGGGTTATAACCCCTGAATTTGGAATTTTCTAAAAATGCCACTTGGGTACTTCCAAAAATTCAAATTTCACTTTCTATAGTTGGCCACGATGATTTTGGACCATTATGTGAATTTTCAAAATTTTTGATTTTTTTATTTTTTTTGGAAAAAAATTTTTAAACAGAGAATTGATTTTTTTATGGTTTTCCGAAAATTATTTAATGAATTTTCCAAATTTCCAATTTTTTGTTGGTTTTTTAGATTTTTTTATTTGTTTTCTGGAATTTTTTCAAATTTTCTATTTTTTTTGAATTTTTTTATTTTTTATTTTTTTTAAATTTTCTCGCCAGGGAAATGAACCGGGCATCACTGGTGCCAGTCGCTGGTTATCCCCTTCGACGAGACTAGAGCCAAATACGGTACCATTTTGAGTATTTTCATTGAGGCATTTTTACAAACAGTTGGTGAGCATTGTTCTGTATTTAACGTTCTCGAGGTCATCAGTTCGAGCCCATTGCCGATGAGCCTCCAGCGACCTTTTGACCATTCCGATTGCACCACGATGAAGTCCATGTTACCTATTACCAATCTAGCCTAATCATTGTACCGTCGGACGTTGCCAGCCGGTGAAAAGCCGATCGGAAAAAGTCAATTTGTCATTATTCCTGACCTAATGTTACTAGAAGCTCCGAGTTCTATTTTCATCACCCTGGCCATCTACATTGATTAAAATGATTTCTAGAACATCAAACAAGGTAAGAGGTTACTAACTAGAGTGGCCATTTACCGTGGGTGGCACTCTGGCAAAGCTCGGGATTTCCGGTGAGGGGTTTCAATGGTGGCTGACTCGAGTTTAATGCATTTTTAACCATTCAAAGTGCAAACAAGCATACAAAAGGTGATTAGAACAAGTTTTAGGCATCAATGTAACGAAATATGCACAAGCAAACCTACAACCTATTCTGGAAAATTTTACAAAAAAACTGACCCTGAGCCGATTTTACCTTCTTTATCCGATGGTTAAACGAAATTGTCGAAGTGATCCATACCCCAAGTATCGTTCCCTGACATTTGGTCTTCCTCCCAGTGCTCTTGGATTCGCCGAAATAGGTCTGGATTGGCCGGACGGAGCTCGTTTTCAGGTGTTCATAGTCAGCTTTGTTCTAGTTCACCCGAGGAGGAGATCCTCCCTAGACGGTCGATTTTCTGGTGCTGTTCAATCGACTGACGCCGATCACTCAACCTGGGGATCTCCACTCCTCTCTCTCTCTCTCTCTCTAGATTTTAGGTTTTTTTTTTCCTTTTTTCTCTCTCTTTCTCTTTATGGCATTTCACCGAACAGGTTTTCTTCCTTTGTTCCAATTTTTTTTGTTTTTGTTCTACAATTTTTCCCAGTCAAAATTGGTTGGAAACGACTTCCGATCGGTTCGATCGGTTACCTGGTGCTAGCCGGATATTTTCTAGCTGGCCCAGTCGATTTCTAGGTGCCAGAATAGCTGGAAATGATCGATGAAGTCATGGGTTTGATTCAATTTTTCTGGGTTTAGTGTGCTTTGGCTGAGTTAGGCGAAAAAGGTGAGTAACCCAGGTCGGGTCGGGTTGACCTGGTCAACCACGATCCGGGTTGGTCTAAATTCTTAAATTCAACCCAGTTTTGACCTAATTTTCCAAATTTAACCCCAAAATTGAATTTCTCATCATATTCTGGACCCAAATATATAATTTGCCCTAATTTTTATTATAATTGTCTTCAAGATTTTCTCATTTTTATATCCGGGTTAATAGGGTTTTGTTCAATTTGATGTCCTAATGACCTGATTAGGAAAAATTGATGCCAAAATTGAATTACCCACATTTGGTTAACCCTAGAAATGATGATCTCATATTTCGACAATTTCATATTGGGCACGATTCCCAATTTGGGTTCAAAATTCTTAATTTTCAATCAAATTTTGCTGATTTTTTATTTTTATGTCAAATTATATAATTGGATTGATCATTATGCAATTCAAGGTCCCAGAATCATTTCTTTTGAAGATACTATGACTTAAAAATGACTAGAAAAAATTTAATTGCATTTTTTGTTCAATTCGAGTTTAATTTTGCCCAATTTTGGGAAAAACAAATACCCGATTGAGATTTTTCAAAATTGACAATGTTTTCATGAAATTGGATTTAAAATAAGACTAATGACTATTTTTATAAAATTTTATGATTCCATTTGCTATTTTTCTTGATTTTCTTACTTATTTTGACTAAAAGAATTAAGGAAAAATGATAAAAAATTATTTTTTGATTTAGAAATAGGTTTCTAGGCTTGACCAAGATTCCTAGTCCTAATTTTGAAATTTATGAAAATACAGAAAAAAATGTGCTAAAAATTAGGTGTCAACAACTGCCGTTCTTTGAAATTGAGCTCGTTAGAGGTTGATCTCAAAGACAAGGTAATACCTGAATTTTTAGTCTACTCACTAAACAAGATAAGATGAAAATTTCACAACAATTGATTAAGTGAGTGAGAGAAACTTGTTTGTGAGAGTTTCTTTGTTACTTATCCAAGGGTATGAATTGATGGTGGTGATGATCATGATAGTTACTTTGATTTCGTGGTTTAAGAATGAACTCATGAACCATGAACGCTTAAGGCTATTTGCCTGGGGATTTTGGATTTGCCTAGGGGCTCATCGCCTGTAGGACTTTGAATTTGCCTAGTGGTTCTTTACCAGGAGGACTTGAATTTGCCTAGTGATTCTTCGCCTATAGGACTTTGAATTTGCCTAGGGGCTTCTTGCTTGTAGGACTTTGGGATTTGCCTAATGGTTTTTCACTAGTAGGACTTGAATTTTGGAGACTTGCCAAGTGGTTCCTCACCCGCAGGGTTTTGAAAATTGCTTGGGAGCTCATCACCTATAGGATTTTGTCTTTGCCTAGGGGTTCCTCGCCTGTAAGACTTTGAATTTGTCTGGGGGCTCCTCGCCTGTAGGACTTTGGGATTTGCCTAATGAGTTTTCACTAGTAAGACTTAAATTTTAGAAACTTGCCAAGTGGTTCCTCACCCGTAAGGTTTTGAAAATTGCCTAGGGGCTCCTCGCCTAGAGGACTTTGAATTTGTCCAAGAGCTTATCACCTATACAACTTTGGGATTTGCCTAATGGTTTTTCACCAGCAGGACTTGAATTTTGGAGACTTGCCAAGTGGTTTCTCATATGTAGGGTTTTGGAAATTGCCTAGGGCTCCTCGCCTATAGGACTTTGGATTTGCCTAGAGGTTTTTTACTAGTAGGACTTTGGGAAGACTTCAAACAATGAATACCTTAACGTGAGTTTTGTGATTTTAAGGTTTTACTAACCTTGATATGGTTTTTAGTTGACCAAAAACTATTTTGAAAAGTAGTTTTGAAATTAATCAAAACCGTTTGAAATGTGGTTTTTCTTTTAGCTTACCACAAACTATTTGAAAACTTGATTTGAAGTTGACAAAAAACTTCTTGAAACTTGGTTTTGAAATATGCATTCTCTGTGTTTAATGCATTTCGGACAATCAAATTTCCTTTTCAAGGAATTATTTGAACAAAATGCTTGCGAACTTTCAAAAAATGTTTGAAATGATCGTTTGGAAGACCTTCATTAGAAAGGATTTATTTCAATCTATGAACTTGGTCTTTCCTTCATTTGATTGAAAGGAGACTTGTCTGATATCCCTCAATTTTATCTCTTTTAACCTATCCTTAGGTGTTCGAAGATGTTCGCAATGTATACAATCCAATTAATCCGATAAGGTCTTTCAAGAGGCTGTAATGTTGGTTTGGTCAATGGCTATTCAAAGCATAGGCATTCTGAGGCTAAGAAAAAGGATTTTATCATATCTGATTTTGGGTCTACAAGTTAAGAACCTTGAGAATAAGACAAGATAGTATTACATATACTTCTTTGAGTGATGACTTTTTGTCATAAAGTCATGTTTCTACTCTCAACATCCCAATCTGAAGAGTCTTTGGGGAGAGGTTATATTGTTAATATTGGGTAGGCTCAAAAAGGCTCATTTGTTTGAATTTTGAGTTTTTATGAAATTGGTGGTGATCTTCTTGGCATCACCATCCTTTTTCTCTTTTGTTCACTAGAGATTTTTCTTTTATGAATATCAGAGTCCTCCAAACATTCATCACAATCTCTTTTCGTTTGTTCACTCTCACTTGCTGTGATCTATGATCTCTCATGATCTTGACTTTACTTTGTCATGACTTTTTTGTTGTTTTGAGCTTTCTTTTGCATTCTCTTTTCTTTCTTATTTTTCTTGGACATTTGGCCTTACTTTTACCAGGCACACTGCTTTTTCATGTCCCAAACTCTTTTGTCTTTGATCTTTTTGAATTCTAAAGACTCTGTGTTCTGCCCTTTTATTTCCTATCTATTAAAGTGGATCATATGCTCATGCTCCAATGTGAAGAGATGATCACCAATTTGGGATTATGAAATGAATATTCAAGCTTAATTGGGCTTTGCCAAAGGTAATGTGTTTGGGTATAAGAAATTGAGTGCTCTTCTTCCTCTTGCGATGTTTTGAGCTTCCATATGACTTCATATGAAGTTATCACAGAAAGATTGATGCAAGAGTATGCAATAAAATCTTTCTTAGTCCTATTCTCCATAACTATCAATCCACAAACCTCCTGATTTGCCCTAGTATGAGTTGGTTCTTAATAGGGTTGTTTTGGGAAAACTTCTCTATTGTTTTGGCTCAAATTTGGTTTTGCAAAGGATAAGCATGTGTTTGGGATAGTGAAATGATTGCCTTTCATTATTCAATCCATGTAATCATTGCGAATATCCCCTATTTCCTTCGAATGAGTTTTTCTCACTCACTTCTGCATTTTGACTTTGAGTGTATAGGGAACGTATTTGGATATGGCTTACCTTTCATCATTTGAAGGTCTTTCTATTTAATTTGATCCAAATTTTTTTTTTATGAAATTTTTCAAAGCCTTTTGTCAAATCATCCCTTTTAAGGAATTTTGATGCTTAGAGTATTTTCAAAGAAAGTGTGTTTCAAAATTTTTGATTGAAACATTTTTGAGGTATTTTCCTTTTCAAAACAATTTGTTTTGTTTTTGCTCAGTTTTAGTATCATTCCGCTTGGGGAAGAAAAAGTTTGATTTTTCTCTTAGTAAGGCAACCTCTTTAGCATATGCCCTCACGATTTAGGGATACATGTTTGATCGATTTATCAAGATCCCTCTCGTTTGCATGTTTTTGCTACACTAGGGATTTTTCTGATGTTGCTCCCTTTTCTTTGTCTCTTTGGGGCTGATAAAAAGGAAAGTACATTAGAGGGTATCAATGGAAAATAGAATTGGAAGTGATACTTCCCTCTACTATTTGATAAATCCATTGGAAATTCTGAAATCATCAACTAGTTCAGATCCTTTTTGCTTTCTTTTGCAAAACAAATAAACATGTTCATGAAATTCATGGCATGCGTGATATGCATTATATGCATATGTTCTAAAATGACCTGAATCGTTTCTTGAATGTTTGTCTTCATTTCATGGGTAGAAAATCTTGACAGCATTTGCATTTACAGGATATGCCAGTTCTGTTCATGCCATATCTACAAGAATCAATGCTCCTCTAGGAAGAACCTTCTTGACCATATATGGATCCTTATAATTCAGAGTGAATTAGCCATGCGGATCTAAATTGTTGAAAATGACTTTCCTCACTACTAAATCCTTTGTTTTGAAATTCTTCGATTTTACCTTTCGATTAAAGGATTTAGCCACTCGTCTTTGATAGGCTTGCCCATATAGCTCTTAATCTCTTTTCATTGATCATGTTGAGTTGTTCATACCTTTGTTGGATCCACTCAGCTTTTGAAAGCTTTAACTGAGATAGTATCATTAATGAACTACTTCAACAGGTAGCATTGTTTCCATTCCGTAAATCAAGAAAAATGGAGTTGCTCCAATTGATGTTTGAATTGAAGTTCGGTATGCCATCAGAGAATACGGCAACCTTTCATGCTAGTCACGATAATTTTCGGCTGTTTTGGTCATTATCTTCTTGATATTCTTATTTGCCGCTTCAACTGCTCCATTCATTTGTGAACAATATGGAGATGAGTTCAGATGTTGGAGATGGAAATGCTCAAGTAAATCATCTACAATCTTGTTGTTTAGATTTAAGCCATTGTCCGTAATTGTTGTTTCTGGAACTCCGTACCTAGCAATGATATCTCGCCTGATGAATGTTGTGACATTCTTGGCAGTAACATTTGTGTAGGAGTTTGCTTCAATCCATTTAGTGAATTAGTCAATAGTAACTAGAATGAACCGGTGTCCATTTGAGGCCTTGAGGTTGATTTGACCAATCATATCAATGCCCCACATTGAAAATGGCCATGGCTTGGACATTTGACGTAGTTCATTTGGCAGTGCATTAATTTTATCTCCATAAACCTGACATTGATAGTAACATCTCACATGTCGGATGCAATCTCATTCCAATGTCATCCAATAATATCCCAATCTCATAATCTTTCAAGCTAGAGGATGTCCATTCATGTGCGATGTTTGACCATTGAGGAAGAATTTGTTGGCTATCTTCTTTATGAATTTCTTGTCACCTGATTGGCTTTCTTCAGGGAATTCTCTTGATTAAAGATATCTTTTGATGTCATAATACCATGGCTCGTTGTCAAACTCTGCTTGGACCATCATGCAATAAGCTGGTTGTTCAAGAATGTTGATTCTTAATGGTTTTATATCCATACTATCTTCAGCTTGTACTAAGGATGACAAAGTTCTAAGGGCATTCGCAAAATGATTCTGAGCTTTTGGGAGATAATCGAATGTTACCTCTTCGAAACTTTCTATCATCTCTTCTAAATATCTGTGATAGAGAATCAACTTGGCATCTCGAGTTTGCCATTCACCAGTTGTTTGTAATGTGATGAGCATAGAATCTTCATATACTTGTAACCATTTTACCTTCATTGAAAGGGCTAATTGTAAGCTGAGAATGCATGTTTCGTATCCAGTGATGTTATTGGTGCATGGAAATATCAATTTCACAGATACCGGATAATGTTGGCCTTCTGGGGAAATTAGTACTGCCCCAGTTCCTGATCTAGATAAGTTGGTTACACCATCAAAATATATGGTCCATTTGTCATCAACCAGTGTCAATATATGATCATCGAGTTATTCTTCAGAACTTGTGATATTCTGCTAATTTTCCACTAAAATATCTACTATCGCTCGTCCTTTGACTGACTTTTGGGATGAACTTCTGATGTAGAACTCAGATAACAAGACTTGCCACTTTGCTAATTTCCCGACTAAGGAGGATTTTTCAAGAAGGCACTTGATCGGATCACTCTCAGTCCTTAGCAAAATTTGGTGATGAAGGGTATACTGTCTTAATATGTGTAATACCCAAATCAATATGATGCATGTTTTCTCAAATATAGGGTAATTCACTTATGATGCTATGAATTTCTTGCTCAAGTAATAAATGACTTGTTCTTTACCGTTATTTGGTCTTCTTTGTACAAGCACTGCTCTTAACGACTCATAGTGAATCGTCAAATATAAGATCAGTGGGACTCCAGGAATTGGTGGTACCAATACTAGTGGGCATATCAAATATTTTTTGATCTTGTCAAAGGCTTGTTGACATTCCGTATCCCTCTTTACTTTGGCATTTTTCTTCAACAGTTTGAAGAATGGTTCAGTAGTCTTAGAAAGCTGATAGATGAAACGGGCAATGTAGTTTAATCGCCCCAGCAAGCTTCTCACTTCTTTTACCATAGAAGGAGTCTTTTAAGTCATATATTGCTTTGATCTTGGAAGGGTCAATTTCGATTCCTCTGTTACTGACCACAAATCCTAGCAGTTTGCTAGATTTTGCCCCAAATACACACTTATTGGGGTTCAGTTGCAACTTGTACTTTTTAAGTCTTTCAAACAATTTGCGAAGCACCTCAACATGATCTTCTCCTTGTTTGGATTTTGCAATCATGTCATCCACATATAGCTCGATTTCTTTGTGTATCATGTCATGGAACAAAATTACCATTACCCTTTGATATGTGGCACCGACATTTTTCAAACTAAAAGGTATCACATTGTAACAAAATGTGCCCCATGGTGTTATGAAGGACGTTTTTGCCTTATCCTCATTCTTGATGAGGATTTCATTATATCATGAGAAACTATCCATGAATGAAAATGTTTCGAACCCAGCAGTGCTATCTGTTAATACATCGATATGTGGAAGTGGGAAATCATCCTTAAGGCTTGCTTTATTTAGGTGGTGATAATCAATGCACACCCGTACCCTGACCATCTTTCTTCATTGCGGGTACTATATTGGCAACCCATTTTGGATATGGCACTGCTTCGATGAAACCGACCTTGAGCAATTTCATCACTTCTTCCTCTATTTTCTTCGCCAATTCTTGCTTTGTTCGCCTTAGTTTTTGCTTCTTTGGTGGAATAGTTAGATCAATTGGCAAAGTATGTTCAACTATGCTTGGATCAAGGCTTGGCATGTCAGCATAAGACTATGCAAATATATCATGATATTCCTTGAGCAAATTTGTGATTCTTTCTATTTCTTCTGAGAAAAGACTTTCTCCAATCTTAACCTCTTTAGGGTTCTCTTTATCACCCAGATTAATAGTAATCGTTTTCTCTAACGTGAGTGGTTTTGATTTTTCATGACGGATCCATTCTCTTCTGACCCATTCCTCATCTTCATTATCCACTCCAATATTGCAAGCGATCTTCTCGGAAAGATTTGGGTTACATATGAACCTATCATGGATATGCGAATGCACATGCTTGACATGTAACAAACATGATTAGTATTTGCATACAAAGTAACGCATATGGTCCTATAAATTTTTTTTTGAAATTCATTTTGAAATTCATTTTGAAAGAACATAAAGATAGAGTTAGTCCTTATATCATCATACTTCCTTGCTCTTAAAATCATTTTTGCCATGAGGAGCAATATAGAAACCCAAAGCCTCAAGCCTCACGAATGAGGATGCTGTTCATCATAGGTTTGGTTTTGTTTCTACATATCCTTAACAAAATATTTGACCACTTTTATTGAATTGAAAAACACGATTACATTTACATCAAAAGGAATATAAATTGTAACTGAACTGAAATTGCAAATGAAATCACAGGAAGCTTGAAATTGTAATCAATAAAATGCAATGGAAAAAGCTAGTAACAAAAGTTCAAGAGAATCTTCCTACTCCAGTGTGTAGATAACTTCTGCCTCAGTTATGATAACGTTGATGGTATTCTCTTTGAATAAACTTGCCAGAACAAATTCTTCCTCTGCATGTAAGTCCTCTTCTTGAAGTAGTTTGGAAGGTCTAGGAAAAGTTTCCTTGATATGGATATGATGATAGGGAAGCTTTTTAGCTTTGCCCTTCCATATAGATAGATTAATGAGGCGATCACCTCGGCCTCTATAGCCTCCATGGTTTTTCCGAGCTTGGCCTTAGCCTCCATGGTAATCTGTAGAGTTATTTGGAATATAACATATTCTGTACTTCATCCTTGTAGTGAGAGGGGTGATAGGTTCTTTGATTCCTTGAGACTTTGATCTAAGACCATTATCGGGAGTAAATCTATACTAGCATAACATTGTTCCAAACATAATGGATGATGTTGAGAACTCCGAGGATTTTATGATGCAACCGACAGGAATTTGCACCATTAAGATCATTTCAAAGAAATGATAACTTGGCTCTTCTTTCACTTCGGATTCGACATATGATATTGCACTCTCCTTGTAGGTAGTGAAATCTATCTCTCCATGTAAGGGTGATCTTCTTATAATTAATAACAAATCTGACTTTTTGATGGAGACTTGAAGGAATGGCGCCAGCCATATGAATCCAAGGTCTTTCGAAGTAACAAGTTGAAGGTCCTTGGGATATCCACTACTTGAAAGTCGAATAGGAAAGGCACAGGGCCTATGTTTACCTTGAGCTCGATATTGCCAATAACATCTTTCTTCATTCCATCAAACAAGCACACTATTGGTTTAGAAGGTTTAATGAGCCCTTCATTAATCCCCAAGCGATGCAGTGTGCTTAGTGGACACAAATTAGGTGTGGAGCCATTATCAATCAACACTCGTGACACCTCCTTGCCTCGGCATTTGATGGTAATATACAAGGCTTTATTGTGGGAACACTCATCAATTGGGAAATCTTCATAAGAGAAGGCAATTTGATCCTTCAGAAGAATAACACCAATAAAGTCTTCCAATTATACCTCATTAATCATTTTCGGGATGTGCACCTCATTAAGAAGCTTCTTAAGCATCATTTTGTGGCTTTCTGAAGTCTTGAAGAGATCTAATAGACAAATCTATGCTAGCATCCTTCTGAGCTGTTCAATTATCTCAAATTCACTAGTTTTCATGACCGAAAGTAACTGTTTGACATCTTCTTCAGTCACTCCTTTCTTTTCGTGTTCACTGTCCTTCGAGGCATTGCGTTTCCCTGATTAGGTTATGGCATCAACTTCTTTGGGAGAGTAATCCCAAGATACACACTTAGTGTCAAACTTTTCTTTTGGAGGGAGAGTGATGATCACAGGCTGCGTTTCTTCTTCTTCGATCCTTAGCTGATCAACAGGAAGTTGAATAGTGATTGGTGTGACGGGATCTTCCTCCTCCTTATATTCATCTACCTCATCAAGCTTGATTAGAAATGGTGTAATCATGGATACCATACTTCTATTGGCTTCGTCAGCATCCATTCTACCCTAACCATTAGGTGTGATTATTTCGTTTTTGAATGCCCATGAAGGAGGTGTATATTTGACACGATAATTGTATTTACTGCTGTCTTGACCCAGATAATCAACAACTTCACCTTGTGTTCATGCTTTTCGGACAAATTGCCTATCACCTCGATGAGTCTTTTTCTTCTTTTTCTCTTCTTGATCTTCATTCTCCTCGAGATTCAATTGGCTGATCAGGACCTCATCCATGCTACCCCATTCATCCGGTACAATGTCTTCATTTTTGAGCGCCTATGGTGGTGGTGTATATTTAACACGATAATTATATTTACCGCTGTCTTGATCGAGTAAGTCTACAGTTTCACCTTCCCTAGCTGCTTTCTAGGTAAAACACCTTTCATCCTGACGGACTTTTTCTTTCTCGTTTTCATCCGGATCTATTTCATCTGGAAGTATTTCTTTCTTAGGGAGAGCCTTCTCCTCAGTACTTGTCACGCCCCGGCCTCCCCGGCACGCGAAACCCCGATCGGTGGTCGACATAGTGGTATGACGTCCCAGGACGCGTCGTCCTCGACCCATATCCCAATACATAACATAAGGCACATACGGAAGCAAAAGCATAAAATCATTTAAAACACCCTGACATAAAAAGTATGAGAACCAGGGAAGCAGTACAAATAGGACTGAGGCAACGTACACATCCATACCAAAACTACCAGGAACATTCTTACATTGTTGATAGAAAACGACATTAGAAATAAGGTGCAATCAAAAGAGAGAGACAACAGCCAACGGTAGAGGGTCCTAAATTCCAAAAAGTGCCTACCCTCACGAACAGATAACAAAGCCTAGCCTAGGGTTCCCAATCTGGATCTGAGCCATCGGACTCGGACGGACTGTCTGGTATCTCTGAATCCTCGCTAGGGACCTCCTCCTCGGACTCCTCGGTGTCCATCGGTTCGGCCTCGTCAACCTCCATAGGCTCCACCACTGGGTCCTCCACGACTGGCTCGTGATCTATACCTCCTAATTCCTCATCTTCGGCAGGCTCGTACCAGGCAAAAGGACCTATGGTCTCCTCCTCGTCCATCTCGGAGTCCACGATCTCACCGTCCGGGCACTGCGGGTCAAGCTCGCCCTCCACGGTGAACGGAACATCCATCGTCCGTAGGGGTCCAAACTCGTCTCCAAAACGATCCCGGAAACACCAAGCTACATACTCGTGAATCTGAGGATGTGTCGTGCCCACGTCTACACTAATCACAGAATAATGTCGATAATACACCTCCCCGTTCCCCACCGGATGTGTAGTCATGATGTGCTCGTAATCTAGGGGAATCCCAAAACGGACCGGGACAGGTGGCTTCGTCATGGACGCGGGTCTGAAAGGTTGGGTTATAAAAAACCGTGAGACACATCTCAGTGAGTGCAAACTCCTAAACCTAAATTAGGCTAACATGCATCTCCTGACGGGAAAACAAGCAACGTGCATATATATAAAAGTGACTTAGGCCCGTAGGCCCAAATCGGCATTTCGATGACCCTGCAGGTTAGAAAATCCGTAATATCACATTTCACAAGCGGCAATCTCGATCACGCGTACGCCATGCACGTGCTCAAAACCTTTCGTGACAATCCTAAGTATCGTTCACCGAGTCACACAATTCAGCATGCCAACTCATGCATTCATGTGCATGCATATGCCATTATCTTACTATGCTCACAAACGAATACACATAGCATTCCGGCACAAACTTCCATTCGTGCTCCGATTATATAATGAAATCCACTCAGACACGTCCCATACCATGCCCTGCGGATTTCAATACATAATCAGACACTATGCATCACACGTTAACCACTTATTCCATTACTCGACCCGAAGGCCCGATCCGAAGATCCGATCCGAAGATCCGGTCCAAAGACCAATCACAACACTCCGTGGCCAGCGTAAAGACGCCCCAGGCCCAGTGTCTCTAGCCCGCGTCCTTACGCATCAGGCGCAACACCGATCTCCTTTACAAACCAGAGCCCGCGTAAACGCATCAGGATGGTTGTCTTCCGGACGTACCGGGCATCGTCCTGCTCCAAAGTGCATGAGGACGGCGCACCCCGCGTAAACGCATCAGGGCATAATTTGGTGATCACATGTCCATGGCATACACGCATTCTCGCACAATTTCCACAAGCCTCATACTCGGCATGCATAATGTGTAGCCACGCAATTCCGCACACGAATGTTGGTGCAATGTACCCCGGCTGAATGTCCACGCAATTCAATGCCCACAAATCATGATCAATGATCCACGTCATATGCTCAGTCGGCCCAATCAATTAATTCGAGTATCACATATGAATACGGCACTTATGACGTACATTGATAATCCACCAATCACATTCCACACATGTCGATCACACGAACACGCGACATAGTAGACCCAAATGATCACAATTGCCAAACCGACATACAAGTCAATTATCCCGGCAATCCCGGCAATCCAAATCAATTCGATTCTCAAACTATCGTGGAATTGGCCCTCAAAATTCAATGTGGACAGCAGCTAATTCTCTCTATTTCAACCTCTAATTCTCTTCCAAATTCTATTTTGTCAACCATTACTAGTTTCCCGACACCCACCAATAACATGCAAATCTATACAAGTCTTAACTAGCGCGAATCGGCTAACCGACACACCCTAAGCCCGTTTTAAAGCGCATTATTGTCCTAATTAGGGTTTAGAGATTTTCACCCACCAACTCCGAGCTCGGGCGACGGGGAAAGGCGGCCGATCACCGGTGAACGGTGGAACCGGCGGCACAAGTCCCAAGGAAGCGACGGCGAGCGGCGGTCCGGCGTCCACAGCAACCATGGGCGGCGGTGTGAGGCCGGCGGGGCTGCTATTCACGGCAACGGGAGGTTGGACGGGCGGCTGGTTGGCGCGACCAGCGACTGGACACGGCGGTGCTCGGTGGATAGCGGCGGACGGCGACGGAGGGCGGCGGCGTCCCGGCGTGAGGAGAACAGAACCGGCGAGAGGCGAGAGAGAGTGAGAACGGCTAGGGAGGCGACGGTGGACAGTCACGGCGGAGGCGACCGGCGACGGCGTGCAACGGCGAGCGGCTCCGGCGGTGGCTCAACCGTGCATGCAGCCGCGGCGGGGAGGAAGGAGAGAGGGAGCGGCGGCGAGCTTGACCGGCGGTCCACCTGGCTGCATGCAACCGAGAGGGAGAGAGACAGCCGAGAGGGCGACGGCGGCGCACGGCGGGCGGCGACCGGCGGTGCACGGCGGAGGAAGGCGAACAGTCAGCTTGTTTTTCCTTGGCTGACCGGCGCCGGATTCCCCTGCATGCAGCTGAAAGGGAGAGGGAACGGAGGGAACAACGGCGAGGGCGACGGTGGCGCACGGCGGCGGCCTTGGCGAGCGGCGTCGCCCCGGCGGAGGCGCGGCCGAGCTGGCCTTGGCGACGGGCGGAGCTGGTCCCGACCAGCTGTGGAAGGAGAGGGAGTGGTCGACGGTGATGGTGAGGCCGAGAGAGAGGAAGGGAGAGGAAGGGTGCTCGGTGGCTTCACCGGCGGACGGGCGGAGCGGCTGTTCCGGCGGGTGGTGGGCGGCGTGAGGCCGAGCGGGAGAGGGAGAGGTCGCCGGAGGGAGAGAGGGAGAGTGAGAGCCGAGTGAGAGAGTGGCCGGGTGAGAGAGTGTGAGAGGGAGAGTGTGTGAGAGACTAAGAGAGAAAGAGAGGGAGTTGAAGAGTCTCCAAGGGGAAAATGATTAGTGCATGGGGAAGACAAGGGGGGTGGAGTGTGGGCTTGAGTGACATGATGGCTGCATGGGGAAGGGGGAGAGTGACAAGTGTCACTTCCCCACAAGAAAGCAAATTTCGGAATTCCAAGGGTCACGGGGGCAAAACGGTCCTAAATTTCCGGTACCGGGTCGGTTCGCCAAAATTCGACCCTACTAGACCTATATACACGTGGCCAGCTTAATTTTGACGTCGTCCTAAAGAATATCATCCCGTAACTCCCGATAATTGGCCTCGAAGTCCGGACTAAATTCCACGATCGAATTCATCAATTTCTCGTTTTCTAATTCTCTTACTAACGGGCGGCCGTTAGGATTTACGCGTATCGACCTCAGCTGCCCGAGTCGCGACGAGCTCGATTGTCGAGAGACGGGAGGAATTATCGCTAGTTCCGAGGACGCAATCATCCGGCTCGAGTTCCGAAGACCGGTCCATACTGGCCCAAAATATTTCCTCGTCATTCTTTTAAATCGGCTTAATTCGCGATCGGTCTTTGGTCCACGTATCTATTCCCAGTTGGCCATTCCCATTTGGTCAGTATCCCGAGAGTGATCGGCTCCGGGCGAGACTTACGAAAATGGAATATCGAATAAGACTCGTTTTATTCATTCCAGGGACTAAGTCGAATTTCGGGATGTTACAATTCTTCCCCCCTTACAAAAATTTCGTCCTCGAAATTTAAAACCCAAACCAATCTACTCAAACAGCTGGGGGTATTGACGTCGCATGGCCTCTTCACTTTCCCAAGTAGCGCCTTCCGTCCCATGGTGCTCCCAAACTACCTTGACCATCGGGATCGTCTTATTCCTTAGCACTCGGTCCTTTCTGTCCTCAATTCTAACCGGCTTTTCCACGTACGTCACTCTGTCGTCCACGTCCACTTCTTCGTACCTTAAAATGTGGGTCGGGTCCGGCTCATACTTTCTCAACATCGATACGTGGAAAACATTATGCACCTGGGATAGGTTGGGAGGCAAGGCTAGTCGGTAAGCCATATCTCCAATCTTCTCTAGGATCTCAAATGGCCCGACATACCTTGGGCTAAGCTTTCCCCTCTTGCCGAATCGAGATAATCCCTTCATTGGCGACACCTTGAGAAACACATGATCTCCCACCTGGAACTCCAAGGGTCGTCGTCTCCTGTCGGCGTAACTTTTCTGGCGACTCTGAGCGGTCCTCAGTCTATCCCTGATAACCTCCACTACTTCCATCGTTTGCTGAACTAGCTCCGGTCCCGCGATACTTCGCTCACCAACTTCGTCCCAGCACAGTGGCGTCCTACAGGCCCTACCATATAAGGCTTCGAAAGGCGTCATCTGGATACTCTGTTGGTAGCTGTTGTTATAGGCAAACTCTACCAAATGCAATTGCTCTTCCCACTTGCCCTGGAAATCCAAAACACACGCTCTCAACATATCCTCCAGGGTCTGAATTGTCCTTTCAGACTGACCGTCTGTCTGCGGGTGGTAGGCTGTACTGTACTGCAATCTTGTTCCTAAGGCCGTTTGTAGACTCTTCCAAAAGTTGGCCGTAAACCTTGGATCGCGATCTGAGGTGATAGTCACTGGTACTCCGTGGAGACGTACTATCTGACGCACATACAATTCCGCATACTTTTCTAATTCCAAGTCCTTCCGAACCGCAAGGAAGTGCACAGACTTAGTCAAGCGATCCACTATGACCCATATCGAGTCATGACCTCTCTGGCTTCGTGGTAATCCCGTCACAAAGTCCATCGTGATATGCTCCCATTTCCATTCGGGAATTTCCAAAGGTCGCAATAGTCCACCAGGTTTGCAGTGTTGTGCCTTCACTTGTTGGCACGTCAGGCACTTGGCCACGTGCTTAGCCACATCCTTCTTCATACCATTCCACCAATAATGCTGACGCAGGTTCTGGTACATCTTCGTACTACCCGGATGAATACTATACTGACTCCTATGAGCTTCGCTCAAAATTTCCTCCTTAAGTCTTTCGTCATCCGGCACGCAAAGTCGGCCACAATACTTTAAAATTCCATCCGCGGACACTTGGAAATCAGGCTTTCTCTTTGCCGCATCCATTTCCATGATCTTTTGAATCTCGGGGTCCGAAGGTTGAAGTTCCTTGATCTTAATCTGAACCTCTGGCTCGATTCTTAGTGTTGCGAACAAGCTGGACACACGGCTCACTTCAAACTTAAACTTTGAATCTCTCAGCTTTTCCAATAACGTCTACTCCTTAACTAATAAATGAGCCATACTCGACTTGCGGCTTAAAGCATCTGCCACCCGGTTTGCCTTACCCGGATGATACAGAATGTCGCAGTCATAGTCCTTTAACAATTCCATCCATCGACGCTGTCTCATATTCAACTCCTTCTGCGAGAACAGATATTTGAGGCTTTGGTGGTCCGTGAAAATCTGGAACTTCTCTCCACACAGGTAGTGTCTCCAGATCTTAAGTGCGAAAACAATCGCTGCCAGTTCTAAATCATGCGTCGGGTAGTTCATCTCATGTAGCCTTAGTTGGCGTGACGCATACGCTACCACCTTCCCATGTTGCATGAGCACACATCCGAGTCCTCTTAGTGAAGCATCACTGTATATCTCAAACCCTCCTGGCCCGGACGGAATGGTCAAAACTGGGGCGGTCGTCAACTTACGCTTCAATTCTTGAAAACTCCTTTCACACTTGTCATCCCAGACATACTTCGTCTCCTTCTTCAGCAATCTAGTCAAGGGCATGGCTATTGACGAAAATCCCTCCACGAATCGTCTGTAATAGCCAGCCAGACCGAGAAAACTCCTTATTTCTGTCACTGACGTTGGCCTGGGCCATTTCGTCACTGCTTCTATCTTAGTCGGGTCCACAGAAATCCCATCTCCAGAGATGATGTGTCCGAGAAATCCTACTTGACTGAGCCAAAACTCGCACTTGCTAAACTTGGCATATAGTGCATTTTCTCTTAGGGTTTGTAGTACCTTTATCAAATGTTCCTCATGCTCCTCGGGACTCTTCGAATACACCAAAATGTCGTCGATGAACACTATGACAAACTGATCCAAAAATTCTCTAAACACCCTGTTCATCAAATCCATGAAAGCGGCTGGGGCATTTGTCAACCCAAAAGGCATCACTGTGAACTCATAATGCCCGTACCTCGTCCTAAAGGCAGTCTTGGGAATGTCCTCCTTCCTAATTCTCAACTGATGGTAACCTGTCCTCAAATCTATTTTGGAGAACACTGAGGCTCCTTGCAGCTGATCGAACAAGTCGTCGATCCTTGGGAGAGGGTACTTATTCTTTACCGTCACTTGGTTCAGCTGCCGATAATCTATGCATAGCCTTAGGGTCCCATCTTTCTTCTTCACAAACAGGACTGGCGCTCCCCATGGGGACGCACTAGGGCGGATGAAACCCTTGTCCAACAACTCCTGCATTTGGACCTTCAATTCCTTCAGTTCGGACAAGGACATTCGATACGGGGCCTTCGATATCGGTTCAGTCCCGGGTGCCAACTCAATAACAAACTCCACTTCACGGTCGGGTGGCAAACCCGGTAACTCCTGAGGGAAGACTTCGGGGAATTTATACACAACCGGTATATCATTCAACTTGGGTACCACTATGGTTGGGTCCACAATATTCACCAGATAGCCTTCGCATCCATCATCCAGCAATTTACTCACTTCCAACGATGATATCCATGGGGTCAAGGTTCCTCCTCGGTTCCCCTGGAACTCGAAACTAGGACGTCCTTCAGGGCTAAATCGGATCGTCCTTTTGCTACAGTCCAATACGGCTTTCTGCCGGACTAACCAATCCATTCCTATGATCACGTCGAAATCGAACATGGCCAGCACTGCCAAGTCGATACTCTCTTCCTTACCCCCAATACTTACCTTACAACTAGGGCATCCAAAAGAAACTAATACCCTATCATTCATTGGTGTCGTCACACATAGCGCAACCTCTAACAATACCGGTTCTAAGCCAATCAACTTAACAAACTGCTCCGAAATGAATGAATGGGTTGCCCCTGAATCAAATAATGCATAGGCGGCATGATCACACAAGGAAATCGTACCTGTGACCACGCCCGGCGCATTCTCCGCTTCTCCACGCGCCACAGCATAAACCCTTCCTTGAGCGGGCGGTCGTCCTTGATTCGCCGGTGGGGGATTTCCGGCCTGATTTCCTGCTCGGGGCTGATACTGCTGAGGTGCCCGTTACGGTTCTTGGGGACGCGCCTGAGGACAGCTGCGAATTTGGTGCTCCGTACTCCCACACTTGAAACATGCTCCAAATCTTCCTGGCGGGGCAGCTGGCTTCCCGATATTCCTTCTGATAGGGGGAACAAATCGCCGATTGCTTGTCATAGGCTTCTTTCCCGGGCGGCGGTTATCCTTTCCTTGTACAAACCGCGATCCAGAAGCGGCTATCCTTTCCTGCTGATCTCGTTCGATTATCTGGGCCCTCCTGAACATCTCCCCATACTCCTTAATGTCATGCGACAGAATCTGGCTCCGAAGATCCGGCTTCAGCCCATCCCGGAACCTTCGAGCCTTGTCCCTTGGATCCGCAACCATGGTCGGTGCGAACTTCGCCAGCCTTGCAAATTCAGCCTCATACTGGTCCACAGTCATCTGGCCTTGGCGCAACCTCATAAATTCCGTCAGCTTCTTTTCCTGGGCGTTCTCCGAGAAGTATTTCCCATAGAAGCTCTCCACAAATACAGTCCAAGTTGGGGCCGTTCCTACTGGAAACACTCCTCCTTCTGTAGCACTCCACCAGTCATTGGCACCTTCCTGGAGCTAATACACTGCCAATGTCACCTTCTCTTCATCATTGCATCCCAACACCTTAAAGGTCTTTTCCAGCTCTTCTACCCATCTGGGAGCTGCCTCGGGGTCACCACGACCATTGAACTTTGGCGGTTTCATCCTCAAGAATTGCTCTACCAACCGGGGCATCTGTCTAGCCCCAGCTGGGTGATCCTGCTCCTGCTGGGCACGATTTCCTCCATTCCCTGCGATCGCTGCAGCCTCGGCAGCCTGGGCATGGGCTGCGGCTCTCTCCTGCGCCTGCAGCCCGAAGATGTGTCCTATTTCGCGCAGGGTTTCCATGACCTCATCGAACCTAGGGTCCCTAGCCTCGCGGGCACCCTCGCTAGGCTGAGCCTGCGACTCCTTCCCTTTTCTCTTACTCATCCTGACGACTTGATAGCCCAACTACCTGCTATAATTCCATTAAGGAATTAGAGACTTAAACCAATCTATCCCAGTCTAAGTCCTAGGCAGGTCTCAACAATCAACCAAACAACCAGCATGCGTCTTAACAGGAACTAATCAACACATCACCCAAGGGTTCACATACTCACCTCAGGTCCTGCCGCACCTGCACATCATGGGTCATAATAACAATATACGCCAAATCATCACACATTGTCAAGAGATGCACGCAGCACACGAAGTCATCCTAAGTGGCTACCCATGGTCTCATCGCTCCTTATCACTCCAAAACTCGACTTAGTCGGATCGAGCTGACCTTGCTCTGATACTAATTCAACGAGGTGGGTTGTCACGCCCCGGCCTCCCCGGCACGCGAAACCCCGATCGGTGGTCGACATAGTGGTACGACGTCCCAGGACGCGTCGTCCTCGACCCATATCCCAATACATAACATAAGGCACATACGGAAGCAAAAGCATAAAATCATTTAAAACACCCTGACATAAAAAGTATGAGAACCAGGGAAGCAGTACAAATAGGACTGAGGCAACGTACACATCCATACCAAAACTACCAGGAACATTC
This sequence comes from Syzygium aqueum, assembly GCA_031216185.1. Taxonomy (NCBI): domain Eukaryota; kingdom Viridiplantae; phylum Streptophyta; class Magnoliopsida; order Myrtales; family Myrtaceae; genus Syzygium; species Syzygium aqueum. The sequence goes on along the minus strand of CM062237.1, from coordinate 18,456,137 downwards.
TTACATTGTTGATAGAAAACGACATTAGAAATAAGGTGCAATCAAAAGAGAGAGACAACAGCCAACGGTAGAGGGTCCTAAATTCCAAAAAGTGCCTACCCTCACGAACAGATAACAAAGCCTAGCCTAGGGTTCCCAATCTGGATCTGAGCCATCGGACTCGGACGGACTGTCTGGTATCTCTGAATCCTCGCTAGGGACCTCCTCCTCGGACTCCTCGGTGTCCATCGGTTCGGCCTCGTCAACCTCCATAGGCTCCACCACTGGGTCCTCCACGACTGGCTCGTGATCTATACCTCCTAATTCCTCATCTTCGGCAGGCTCGTACCAGGCAAAAGGACCTATGGTCTCCTCCTCGTCCATCTCGGAGTCCACGATCTCACCGTCCGGGCACTGCGGGTCAAGCTCGCCCTCCACGGTGAACGGAACATCCATCGTCCGTAGGGGTCCAAACTCGTCTCCAAAACGATCCCGGAAACACCAAGCTACATACTCGTGAATCTGAGGATGTGTCGTGCCCACGTCTACACTAATCGCAGAATAATGTCGATAATACACCTCCCCGTTCCCCACCGGATGTGTAGTCATGATGTGCTCGTAATCTAGGGGAATCCCAAAACGGACCGGGACAGGTGGCTTCGTCATGGACGCGGGTCTGAAAGGTTGGGTTATAAAAAACCGTGAGACACATCTCAGTGAGTGCAAACTCCTAAACCTAAATTAGGCTAACATGCATCTCCTGACGGGAAAACAAGCAACGTGCATATATATAAAAGTGACTTAGGCCCGTAGGCCCAAATCGGCATTTCGATGACCCTGCAGGTTAGAAAATCCGTAATATCACATTTCACAAGCGGCAATCTCGATCACGCGTACGCCATGCGCGTGCTCAAAACCTTTCGTGACAATCCTAAGTATCGTTCACCGAGTCACACAATTCAGCATGCCAACTCATGCATTCATGTGCATGCATATGCCATTATCTTACTATGCTCACAAACGAATACACATAGCATTCCGGCACAAACTTCCATTCGTGCTCCGATTATATAATGAAATCCACTCAGACACGTCCCATACCATGCCCTGCGGATTTCAATACATAATCAGACACTATGCATCACACGTTAACCACTTATTCCATTACTCGACCCGAAGGCCCGATCCGAAGATCCGATCCGAAGATCCGGTCCAAAGACCAATCACAACACTCCGTGGCCAGCGTAAAGACGCCCCAGGCCCAGTGTCTCTAGCCCGCGTCCTTACGCATCAGGCGCAACACCGATCTCCTTTACAAACCAGAGCCCGCGTAAACGCATCAGGATGGTTGTCTTCCGGACGTACCGGGCATCGTCCTGCTCCAAAGTGCATGAGGACGGCGCACCCCGCGTACACGCATCAGGGCATAATTTGGTGATCACATGTCCATGGCATACACGCATTCTCGCACAATTTCCACAAGCCTCATACTCGGCATGCATAATGTGTAGCCACGCAATTCCGCACACGAATGTTGGTGCAATGTACCCCGGCTGAATGTCCACGCAATTCAATGCCCACAAATCATGATCAATGATCCACGTCATATGCTCAGTCGGCCCAATCAATTAATTCGGGTATCACATATGAATACGGCACTTATGACGTACATTGATAATCCACCAATCACATTCCACACATGTCGATCACACGAACACGCGACATAGTAGACCCAAATGATCACAATTGCCAAACCGACATACAAGTCAATTATCCCGGCAATCCCGGCAATCCAAATCAATTCGATTCTCAAACTATCGTGGAATTGGCCCTCAAAATTCAATGTGGACAGCAGCTAATTCTCTCTATTTCAACCTCTAATTCTCTTCCAAATTCTATTTTGTCAACCATTACTAGTTTCCCGACACCCACCAATAACATGCAAATCTATACAAGTCTTAACTAGCGCGAATCGGCTAACCGACACACCCTAAGCCCGTTTTAAAGCGCATTATTGTCCTAATTAGGGTTTAGAGATTTTCACCCACCAACTCCGAGCTCGGGCGACGGGGAAAGGCGGCCGATCACCGGTGAACGGTGGAACCGGCGGCACAAGTCCCAAGGAAGCGACGGCGAGCGGCGGTCCGGCGTCCACAGCAACCACGGGCGGCGGTGTGAGGCCGGCGGGGCTGCTGTTCACGGCGACGGGAGGTTGGACGGGCGGCTGGTTGGCGCGACCAGCGGCTGGACACGGCGGTGCTCGGTGGACAGCGGCGGACGGCGACGGAGGGCGGCGGCGTCCCGGCGTGAGGAGAACAGAACCGGCGAGAGGCGAGAGAGAGTGAGAACGGCTAGGGAGGCGACGGTGGACAGTCACGGCGGAGGCGACCGGCGACGGCGTGCAACGGCGAGCGGCTCCGGCGGTGGCTCAACCGTGCATGCAGCCGCGGCGGGGAGGAAGGAGAGAGGGAGCGGCGGCGAGCTTGACCGGCGGTCCACCTGGCTGCATGCAACCGAGAGGGAGAGAGACAGCCGAGAGGGCGACGGCGGCGCACGGCGGGCGGCGACCGGCGGTGCACGGCGGAGGAAGGCGAACAGTCAGCTTGTTTTTCCTTGGCTGACCGGCGCCGGATTCCCCTGCATGCAGCTGAAAGGGAGAGGGAACGGAGGGAACAACGGCGAGGGCGACGGTGGCGCACGGCGGCGGCCTTGGCGAGCGGCGTCGCCCCGGCGGAGGCGCGGCCGAGCTGGCCTTGGCGACGGGCGGAGCTGGTCCCGACCAGCTGTGGAAGGAGAGGGAGTGGTCGACGGTGGTGGTGAGGCCGAGAGAGAGGAAGGGAGAGGAAGGGTGCTCGGTGGCTTCACCGGCGGACGGGCGGAGTGGCTGTTCCGGCGGGTGGTGGGCGGCGTGAGGCCGAGCGGGAGAGGGAGAGGTCGCCGGAGGGAGAGAGGGAGAGTGAGAGCCGAGTGAGAGAGTGGCCGGGTGAGAGAGTGTGAGAGGGAGAGTGTGTGAGAGACTAAGAGAGAAAGAGAGGGAGTTGAAGAGTCTCCAAGGGGAAAATGATTAGTGCATGGGGAAGACAAGGGGGGTGGAGTGTGGGCTTGAGTGACATGATGGCTGCATGGGGAAGGGGGAGAGTGACAAGTGTCACTTCCCCACAAGAAAGCAAATTTCGGAATTCCAAGGGTCACGGGGGCAAAACGGTCCTAAATTTCCGGTACCGGGTCGGTTCGCCAAAATTCGACCCTACTAGACCTATATACACGTGGCCAGCTTAATTTTGACGTCGTCCTAAAGAATATCATCCCGTAACTCCCGATAATTGGCCTCGAAGTCCGGACTAAATTCCACGATCGAATTCATCAATTTCTCGTTTTCTAATTCTCTTACTAACGGGCGGCCGTTAGGATTTACGCGTATCGACCTCGGCTGCCCGAGTCGCGACGAGCTCGATTGTCGAGAGACGGGAGGAATTATCGCTAGTTCCGAGGACGCGATCATCCGGCTCGAGTTCCGAAGACCGGTCCATACTGGCCCAAAATATTTCCTCGTCATTCTTTTAAATCGGCTTAATTCGCGATCGGTCTTTGGTCCACGTATCTATTCCCAGTTGGCCATTCCCATTTGATCAGTATCCCGAGAGTGATCGGCTCCGGGCGAGACTTACGAAAATGGAATATCGAATAAGACTCGTTTTATTCATTCCAGGGACTAAGTCGAATTTCGGGATGTTACAGTACTGGTCTCATCATCCATACCACCCCAACTATCAGGCATAATTACCTCATTTTCGAATGACCATGGCAGTAGGGTATATTTTCACTTGAAAGTTATATTTTCCGAAGTCTTCTCCCAAATTGTCTACAATCTTACCTTTTAAAAGTACTTCCTGACGAAAGTGAGCATCCCATAACCAAGAAGCTTTAATCTTGACTTCATATTCATTTTCATTATCAGACTCAATCACTGTTTCCTCATCCTTGAGTATGTTTACTGTATTGTGCTCAGGAAGAGGATTTTGATGTACGTTTGGCTCGGGCTCTTGGAAGTTCAATATCTTCTTGTCAATGAGCTATTGAACCTTGTACTTTAGAGTGGGACAATTTTCCACATCATGTCCTCTTTCTCCCATGTGACAGGTGCAAGTTTTTGACTCATCATACTAAGAAAATCTCGCAGGATTGTCTCTTGGTACTTCCTTGGCTACCAAATGCCTTTCCAGAAGCATTGGTAATAGCTTTGACAAGGATCGGGGCAACGGTGTATATTGCCTCACGGGCCTTTTAGTTTGTTCAAATTGCCTTGGATTTTTCTAAGCTACATTTGATTGCCTCGGAAACGATGCTTGATGAGTACTTGGGCTCGACACCATAGCCACTTCTCGGATGGGTTATTTATCTTTTTTTCCCGTGGTAAGGCCTTTGTGCTGCTATTTCTTGAGTCTTCTTTTCTTTCAAATCCCATTGAATTCTCTCATTTACTTTGACCAATATGGTGAATATCTGACAGCCTGATATATAAAGCTTGTCATAATACTCAGTTGGTAATGATTTTAGAAAAAGCTCAATGAGCTCATCTTTACTTATGGTAGGCTTTACTTGTGAGGCAACAGCTTTCCGTCTCTAAGCATAGGCTCTGAACCCTTCATTCTTCTGTTTCTCGGTTTTGATGAGGTCCTCTCTAGTTGGGAATACTTTAACATTAAACTTGTATTGGCAAAGAAATTCTTCCGCCAAATGATCCCATTTAGTGAAGTCTTCTATATCGAGGGCTGTATACCATCTAAGGGCTGCCCCTCTCAAACTATTTTGAAATGTGCTAATAAGAAGTGGCGTGTTGTTTGAATATCTTGCCATCTTATGGAGATAATACTTCAAATGGCTTTTGGGACAGCCAGTGCCATCATACTTGCTCATGAACTCTGGTTCCTTATAATTTTCGGGAACAACCACCTTTGCGTACGGTGAGAACTTGTCGAATCTTTGAAGCTCATAGCCTTGACTTGCTAAGCACTCTTTAATTTCAGCTAATCTCTTAGCCTCTTCTTTATCCTTTATTTTGGATGTCTTCTTGATTTAATCATCCTCTTCCAAATTCACTATCTCAGGTATAGCTTTTGGAGGATTTTCTTGAACCGATTCTTTGTTTCTGACTAGATCTTCAATCGGTGTTTTGGTAGCGTTTGAAGTTCCTACATTGGAGTAGTAGGATATTGTCCATGGGATGTGAGAATAAAAGCCTTCATTTTCCACCATCATTGTAACCAATTGGGTCATTTGATTCTCGAATTCAACTAATCGAGCACGAGTTTCTTCTTCCGCCATTCTAACTTGTAAGCGAGTCTGAGGTCTTTTACTTTCCGTTGCTAAACAACCTGATTCGCCTAAAAAGACTTGATATCAGTATAGTAAAATGATCATGAAACCCTACATCTTTTTAATTGTATGGTTTCATGAGATTGTCAAGGATAAGAAATTCTATATAAGACTTAGCCTTGTATAAAATTCTTCATCAATGTCTTTCTCAAAGAATCATACAATTCAAAAAATTGCAATCCATGGTGATTTCTTTATGTTTTGAAATCTTGTTCTGAAATTATCTATGCATGTTTAGAAAATGATCAATCCATCATTGCATATAACATTTGCAATTGTTTGACATCATGATTTTAAACTCAAATGGGAATCTAAATCATCCAATCCTAGGCTTCTTGCTAGCTAAGATAGCTTCCGCCTTTTAGTATTCTTTCCATTCCTTGGTTCGAGACTCCCATTCTTCCACATCGATCACGACATCTTTAGGGACATAGGGTTCCACTTGAGGCATGCTTAGAACAATGTATTTTGGGACATACTCATCTACAAGTTCTGGTACGATGCTTAACGGGACATATGGCTTGACATCGATTGGACACTTATTTTCTATCAATTTGATGTATTCTTTAGAGGCAATGCAAATCTTTATGGCTTCTTCCAAGCTTTTTGGCCACTCGATTATTTGTTCGAGTGGGTTATCCAAAGATAGGATGATCTTGTGAATTTTGGCTTGAAGGACATTACTTGGGATGTCAAAGGAGAAGTCTTTGAGATTTCATACCGGTAGTACTTGCTGAAGTATCCTAAATTATCTAATAACCTTTAGAGGGCAATAAGCTACTCCTCCACTCAAACCAAGCAATAGTACTACATTTTCCTCTTGGCTCGTGATTTTCACCTTGCTAATCTTTAGCCAATTGATTGGCCATTGGATTTGATCAGGAGTTAAGGCTCTAATGAAATGGGCCCAATCTAAGAAATATTATTTGGGTAATTTACTTTGGATACTAATGTATCGTTCAATTGGATTTATCACCGAACAAATTTTGTGAATGTTCATGAAATGACACCAAGGTCGAATGTGTGAGATGAACCATAATGACAAAAGACCTGTTGACACCTAAATTTTAGTGACCATTTAGTCATAATTTGCATAGAAAATTAGGGATTAAATTTTAACCCCTAAACAAAAATATTTAAATTGCATAACATATAGTTTAGGTTCATTTAGATTAATTGCATTTTACATCGTACCGGTGGTGGCGAATGAGCTTAAAATTCATTGAATGAGACTCGACTCGCTCGGAAGGCAAGGGCCGGAAGTCACAAGTTAAACGGGCTCGGTTTGTTTTAATTTGAGCTTAATTTAGTCTATTAAGCTTAATTAATTGGAGGCCCAAATTAATTCAGCCCGCTTGGGATTAGATGAAATTAAATGATAATTAAAAGCCTAAGCCCAAACCTAGGCCCAAGCCTAAGCCCATTAGGACTAGCAAGCCCATTTAATTGACCTAGGTTAGCATTATATATATTTGTTTAGGTCAGATTTTTTGGGGACAACCTAGGACAACACAATTGCAGATCAGAAAATTAGAGAGCAAAAGAGAGAGAGAGAGAGAGAGAGAGAGAGGAGACCGGCGCTTGCACCGCCGCACTTCGCGCCCTTGCCGTTGCATCGTCGCATGCTGCGTCGCCGTGACCATCATCGCCGCTGTGCCTCTTTCCCGACGACAGAGTCTAGCAAAATTCCCTCGTGGCGTCCCCGAAGTAGTAGCCCAACTGATCCTATCTACACCGCAACAACACCTCCGCTCCTCTAACTTCCCTGCATCAGACGCAGCAACAACATCTAACTGAAGTCTCTATTCCACGAAACATCAGACAAGTTGCTTCCCCTGCCTAGTTGAAGACTCGTCCAAGGTGAAGCCCAGCGGATCCAAACGTCTTCCCATAGCCTGAAGAGGAGCTCCCCCCGCATAGTCAACCGAGAAACATCTTGAAGGGAAGCTAACCAGTAACGCTGTAACAAGTTCCAACGAGCGATCCAGCAGTCCTCGTTTTTTCTTTGTTACGTTGACTATCCCTCACCCCCCACTGATCTGGACGAGCCCCTACCTTCATGTGCATCTCGGCCATGCACAACATAGACTCACATGCAGGGACAAGATTTACAGAAGTGAGACCGGTCTTCACCAACAAGCCTATAGCAACCACCTTCGCTGTTCTTCTTTCAACGACCAAGCTGTTGCGCCTGATCTGAGCCGAGCAACGGCCACACCAACGACCAGCCACAAAGCCCCCGCGATGTAACATCCCGAAATTCAACTCAATCTCTGGAATGAATAAAACGAGTATCATTCGATATTTCATTTTCGTAAGTCTCGCCCGGAGCTGATCACTCACGGAATACTGGCCAGATGGGAATGGCCAACTAGGAATAGATACGTGGACCAAGGGCCCGGTCGCGAGTCAAGCCTGACTTAGGAGAATGACGAGGAAGTATTTTGGGCCAGTGTGAATCGATCATCCGAACCGGACGATTGTGTCATCGGAACTAGTGATAATTCCTCTCGTTCCCTCTCTCGAGCTCGCCGCGATTCGGACAACCTGAGGTCGAAGCGTTTGAATCCTAAACGGCCGCCCGTTAGTGAGAGATTTAGAAATTTGAAATTTGACGATTTGATCGTGAAATTTAATCCGGACATCGAGAACGATTTTCGTGAATCTCGGGATAGTTTTTATGAAGACGACGTCAAATTAAGCTGCCCATATATGTATAGAACTTGCATGGTCGAAAAATTAGCGATTCAACCCGGTACTGGAAATTAATGTCGATTTTGCCTCTATGCCCTTTCATATTCCGAATTTGAAATGCTTGTGGAGTGTGACACTCGTCACTCTCACTCTTTCCCTTGCATGCCATCATCTCCTTCAAATCCACACTCCACCTCTTGGACTTCCCCATGCACCTAATCATTCTCTTTGTCTCATCATCTTCTTCTCTCTCTCCCTCCTTTCCTTCTCTCATTCTCTGTCTCTCACTTCCTCTCACACGCCGGCCACCTCTCTCACCCTCTCCACCGCGCGCTCTCCCCCTTCCGGCCTCACGCCGCCGCCCGCCACCCACCGGAACCGCCTGTCCGCCGGTGAAGCCGCCGAGCACCCTCTCTCTCTCTTCCTCTCTCTCGGCCTCACCACCAACCGACCACTTCCTCTCCCTCTCTTCCTCTCTTCCACGACTGGCCGAGAGCAGCTCCGCCGTCGCCGCTCGCCAAGGCCGCCGCCGTGCGCCGTCGTCACCCCCTCACCGTTTCCCCTTCATCTCCCCTCTCCTCCGGTTGCATGCAAGCGGGTTGGACGCCAGTCAGCCAAGGGAAGTGGGCTGTTCGACCGCCGCTCGCCGAGGGGCACCGCCGGTCGCCGTCCGCCGTGGCCGCCGCCGCCGCTGCCCCGCTCTCGCCTCCGCCTCTCCTTCCCTCTCTCTCTCTCGGTTGCATGCAGTAGAGTGACCGCCGGTCAGCCAAGGGAAGTAAGCTCGCCGTCGCCGGACCGCCGCTGCTGTCCCCCTCGCCGCCGTCCTGTTGCATGCACGGTTGAACGCCGGCCAGCTGCGCCACCAGCCCTCACCGACGCCTCTCTCTCTCTCTCTCCCGTCCTTCTCGCCGAGACCAAGCCAGCACTGCCGCGCCGTCACCAGACTGCTCGCTATTCGCCGCCATCACCGTGCGTCGCCGTGGACAGCAGCCGCCCGGGGGTCGCTCAGCCGCTCGTCCAGCCTTCCCTCGCCGTGAACAGCAGCCCCGCCTGTCGTACACCACCGCCCGTGGTTGCTGTGAACTGCCGGACCGCAGCTCGCCGTCACCCCTTGGGAAGTGTGCCGCCGGTTCCACCGTTTACCGGTTATTGGCTGCTGTTCCCTGTCGCCCGAGCTTGGATTTGGTGGGTGAAAACCTCTAAACCCTTATTAGGACTATTATGCGTTTTAAAACGGGCTTAGGGTGTGTCGGATAGTCGATTAACGCCAACTAGGACTTGTACGAATTTGCGTGCTATTGGTAGGTGTCGGGAAACTAGTAATGGATGACAAAACAGAATTTGGACAAGAATTAGAGATTGAAATAACGAAGAGTAGTTGCTGTTTATGTCGAGATTTAACTACCAAAATAACGATAGTTAGTGGATTGGCTTGATTGGAGTGCCGGGATGGCCGGAATGATTGAATTGCGCGTCGGTCCATCAATTATGATTGATTGAGTCTACCATGTCGTATGCTCGAGTGACTGACCGTTGTGGAATGTGATTGGTGATTTGTCAATGTACAACATAATGTCGATTACGTCATAAGTGTCGACTTCGCATGTGATGCCCCGTGGTGTGGATTGGGCTAAGTTAAGTATATAACGTGGATCATGAAACCTGACATTGTGGCATTGAATTGTGTGGGACATTATGCTGTGGTACATTGCACCAACATTCGTGTGCGAATTGCATGGCTACGCATTGTGCATGCCGAGTATGAGACTGGTGGAAATTATGCGAGAATGCGTGTGTACCATGGACATGTGATCACCTAATAATGCCTGGATGCGTCTATGCGGGGTTCAGATAATAATTGGTAGTGTGCCGTGTGATCACCTAAGGCCTTCGGGTCGTGGCCTTCGGGTCGTGCCGTCCTCATGCACTTCGGAGCAAGACGATGCCCGGTGTGTCCGGAAGATGACCATCCCGATACTCTACATAGGCTTTGGTTCGTAAGGAGATTGGTGTTGCGCCTGATGCGTTTACGCGGGCTAGAGACATTGGGCCTGGGGCGTTTTTACACTGGCCATGAAGTGTTGTAAGTGGTCTTCGGATCGGGCCTTCGGGTCGAGCCTTTGGGTCGTGGTCTTCGAATCGTGGTCTTCGGATCGGGCCTTCGGGTCGAATTAACAAAATGAGCAATCACGTGTGTTGCATAGTGTCGGGTTATGCAATGAAATCTGCAAGGCATGGTATGGGACGTGCCCAGGTGGATTCCATTTTATAACCGAAACACGAACTGATTCTTATGCTGAAATGCTGTATGATGTAAACTGTGAGCATTGCAAGATAGTGGCATTTGCATGCATATGAATGCATGAGTTTGTGTGCGGGACTGCGCGACTCGGTGATCGATATTTGGAACTGTCACTAAAGGTTTTGAGCATACGTGTGACGTACGCATGATTGAGGGTGCCGCTCGTGTAAGGTGAAATTATGGGATTATCTAACCTGCAGGGTCATTGAAATGCCGATTTAGGCCTCCGGGCCTAAGTCATCAATATACGTGTGTATGGCTTGTTTTTCCCGTCAGGAGATGCATGTTAGCCTAATTTAGGTTTAGGAGTTTTACACTCACTGAGATGTGTCTCACGGTTTTTATAACCCAACCTTTCAGACCCGCGCCCATGACAAGGCCACCTATCCCGGTACGTTTTGGGATTCCCCTAGATTATGAGCACATTATGACTACACATCCGGTGGGGAATGGAGAGGTGTACTTGAGACATTACTCTGCGATTAGTGTAGACGTGGGTACGGCACATCCTGAAGTTCACGAGTATGTAGCCTGGTGTTTTCGAGACCGTTTTGGAGACGAGTTTGGTCCCCTCCGTACGATGGATGTCCCGTTCACTGTGGAGGGCCAGCTTGACCCGCAGTGCCCGAATGGTGAGATCATGGATTTCGAGATAGAAGAGAAGAAGACTATAGGTCCTTTTGCCTGGTACGAGCCTGCCGAAGACGAGGAGTTAGGAGGTATAGATCATGAGCCAGTTGTGGAGGACCCAGTAGTGGAGCCAATGGAGGTCGACGAGGCCGAGCCGATGGATATCGAGGAGTCCGAGAAGGAGATTCCTAGCGAGGATTCAGAGATACCCGACAGTTCGTCCGAGTCCGATGGCTCAGATCCGGATTGGGTGCCCTAGACTAAGCTTGATTTTCTGTTTATGAGGGTAGACACTTTTTGGACTTAGGACCCTCTACTTGTGATTGTTGTCTCTCTCTTGATTGCACCTCATCTCAAACGTTGCTTTCATTGAAAACGCTGTAAGGATGTTTCTGGTGATTTTTTTTTATTATGGATGTGTACGTTGCCTTAGTTCTCCTTGTGTTGCTTCCCTGGTTCTCATAGTTATTCTATCAGGGTGTTTTAAATTTTTGCTTCCGCTTGTGCCTTATGTTCTGTTTTGGGAAACGGGTCGATGACGACGCGTCCTGGGACGTCGTACTATTATTCCGACCACTGAGCGGGGTGTCGTGTGCCATGGAGGTCGGGGCGTGACAACCCTCTCGCTGAATTGGTATCAGAGCAAGGTCAGCTCGATCCGATTAGATCGAAGCCTGGAGTGATAAGGAGCGATGAGACCATGGGTAGCCAATTAGGTTGACCACGTGTGCTACATGTATCTCCTGGCATTGCGTGATGACTTGGCATATATTATTATAATGACCCATGATGTGCAGGTGCGGCAGGACCTGAGGTGAGTATGTGAACCTCTTGGGTGATGTATTGATCAGCTCCTGTTAAGCCGCATGCTGGTTGTTTGGTTATTGTTTTGAGACCTGCCTAGGACTTAGACTGGATAGATTGGTTTAAGTCTCTAATTCCTTAATGGAATTATAGCAGGGAGTTGAGCTGTCAGAATTGTCAAGATGAGTAGGAGAAGAGGAAAGGAGACCCAAGCTCAACCTAGTGAGGGTGCCCGCGAGGCTAGGGACCCTAGGTTTGATGAGGTCATGGAGACCCTTCGTGAGATAGGACACATCTTCGGACTGCAGGCATAGGAGAGAGCCGCAGCCCATGCTCAGGCTACCGAGGCTGCAGCGATCGCAGGGAATGGGGGAAATCATGCCCAGCAGGGGTAGGATCACCCAGCTGGGGCTAGGCAGATGCCCCGGTTGATAGAGCAATTCTTGAGGATGAAACCGCCAAAGTTTAATGGTCGTGGTGACCCTGAAGCCGCACCAAGATGGATAGAGGAACTGGAAAAGACCTTTAAGGTGTTAGGATGCAGTGATGCGGAAAAGGTAACCTTAGCAGTGTATCAGCTACAGGACGGTGCCAATGACTGGTGGAGTGCTACCGAAGGAAGAGTGTTTCCTGAAGGAACGGCCCCGACTTGGACGGTGTTCGTGGAGAACTTCTATGAGAAGTATTTCTCGGAGAATGCCCAGGAGAAGAAATTGACTGAATTTATGAGGTTACGCCAAGGTCAGATGACTGTGGACCAGTATGAGGCGGAATTTGCAAGGCTGGCAAAGTTCGCACCGACCATGGTTGCGAATCCGAGAGATAAAGCTCGAAGGTTCCGGGATGGGCTGAAGCCGAATCTTCGGAGCCAGATTCTGTCGCATGACATCAAGGAGTATGGAGAGATGTTTAGGAGAGCCCAGATAATTGAGCGAGATCAGTAAGAAAGGATAGCCGCTTCTGGATCGCGGTTTGTTCGAGGCAGGGATAACCGTCGTTTGGGAAAGAAGCCTATGACAGGCAATCGACGTTTCGCTCCTCCTGCCAGACGGAATATTGGGAAGCCAGGTGCTCTGACAGGAAGGTTTGGATCGTGCTTTAGGTGTGGAAGCACTGAGCATCAGATTCGCACCTGCCCGCAGGCGCGTCCCACGGGACCGCATATGGCTCCTCCGCAACACCAACCCCGAGCAGGGAATCAGGCCGGGAATCCCCCATCGGCGAATCAAGGGCGACCGCCCATTCTAGGAAGAGTGTATGCAGTGGCGCGTGGAGAAGCGGAGAATGTGCCGGGCGTGGTCACAAGTACGGTACGGTTTACTTATGTGGTCATGCCGCTTATGCGTTGTTTGATTCAGGGGCAACCCATTCATTCATTTCGGAGCAGTTTGTTAAGTTGATTGGCTTAGTACCAGTGATGTTAGAGATTGCGCTTTGTGTGACGACGCCAATGAATGATAGGGTGCTAGTTTCCTTTGGATGCCCTAGTTGTGAGATAAATATTGGAGGCAAGGATGAGAGTATCGACTTGGCAGTGCTGGCCATGTTCGATTTTGATGTGATTATAGGGATGGACTGGTTAGTCCGACAGAAGGCTGTATTGGATTGTAGCAATAGGACGATCTGGTTTAATCCCGATGGACATCCTAGCTTTGAATTCCAGGGAAACCGAGGAGGAACCTTGACCCCATGGATATCCTCGTTAGAAGTGAGTAAATTGCTGGATGATGGGTGCGAAGGTTATCTGGTGAATATTGTAGACCCGACCATGGTGGAACCTAAGTTGGATGATATACCGGTTGTGTGTAATTTCCCCGAAGTCTTTCCTTAGGAATTGCCGGGTTTACCACCCGACCGAGAAGTGGAGTTCGTTATAGAATTGGCACCCGGGACTGAACCGATATCGAAGGCCCCGTATCGAATGTCCCTGTCCGAACTAAAAGAATTGAAGGTCCAAATGCAGGAGTTGTTGGATAAGGGTTTCATCCGCCCTAGTGCATCCCCATGGGGAGAGCCAATCCTGTTTGTGAAAAAGAAAGATAGGACCCTAAGGCTATGCATAGATTATCGGCAGTTGAACCAAGTGACGGTGAAGAATAAGTACCCTCTTCCTAAGATCGATGACTTGTTCGATCAATTGCAAGGAGCCTCGGTGTTCTCCAAAATAGACTTGAGGACAGGTTACCATCAGTTGAGGATCAGGAAGGAGGACATTCCCAAAACTGCCTTTAGGACGAGGTATGGGCATTATGAGTTCACAGTGATGCCTTTTGGACTAACAAATGCCCCAGCTGCTTTCATGGATTTGATGAACGGAGTGTTTAGAGAGTTTTTGGATCAGTTCGTCATAGTGTTCATCGATGATATCTTGGTTTATTCGAAGAGTCCCGAAGAACATGAGGAACACTTGGCGAAGGTGCTACAGACCTTAAGAGAACACGCCCTATATGCCAAGTTCAGCAAATGTGAGTTTTGGCTCGACCAAGTAGGATTTCTTGGACACATCATCTCTGGAGACGGGATTTCTGTGGACCCGACTAAAGTAGAAGCAGTGACGAAGTGGCCCAGACCAACGTCGGTGACGGAGATAAGGAGCTTTCTTGGTTTGGCTGGCTATTACAGACGATTTGTAGAGGGATTTTCGTCGATAGCCATGCCCTTGACTAGATTACTGAAGAAGGAGACGAAGTATGTCTGGGACGACAAGTGCGAGAGGAGTTTCCAAGAGTTGAAGCGTAAGTTGACGACTGCCCCAGTCTTGACTATTCCATCGGATCAGGAGGATTTGAGATATACAGTGATGCTTCCCTAAGAGGACTCGGATGTGTGCTCATGCAACATGGGAAAGTGGTAGCGTATGCATCACGCCAGTTGAGACCACATGAGATGAATTACCCGACGCATGATTTGGAGCTGGCAGCGATTGTCGTCACACTTAAGATTTGGAGACATTACCTGTGTGGGGAGAAGTTCCAAATTTTCACGGATCACCAAAGCCTCAAGTATCTGTTCTCGCAGAAGGAGTTAAATATGAGGCAGCGTCGATGGATGGAATTGTTGAAGGACTATGACTGCGACATCCTGTATCATCCGGGTAAGGCGAACCGAGTAGCAGATGCTTTAAGTCGCAAGTCGAGTATGGCTCATTTATTGGTTAAGGAGTGGACGTTATTGGAGAAACTTAGAGATTCGGAGTTTAAATTCAAAGTAAGCCGAGTGTCCAGCCTATTTGCAACATTAAGGATTGAACCAGGAGTCCAGGTCAAGATCAAAGAACTTCAACCTTCAGACCCCGAGATTCAAAAGATTATGGAAATGGATGCGGCAAAGAGAAAGCCCGATTTCCAAGTGTCCGCGGATGGGATTTTAAAATATCGCGGTCGATTTAGCGTGCCAGATGATGAAGGGCTTAAGGAGGAAATTCTGAGCGAAGCTCATCGGAGTCAGTATAGTATCCACTCGGGTAGTACAAAGATGTACCAGAATCTACGTCGAAATTATTGGTGGAATGGCCTGAAAAAGGATGTGGCTAAGCATGTGGCCAAGTGTCTGACGTGCCAGCAAGTGAAGGCACAACACTGCAAGCCAGACGGATTATTACGGCTTTTAGAAATTCCCGAGTAGAAGTGGGAGCATATTACGATGGACTTCGTGACGGGTTTACCGCAAAGCCAAAGAGGACACGACTCGATATGGGTCATAGTGGATCGTTTGACTAAGTCTGCACATTTCTTGGCAGTGCAGAAGGACTTGGAACTAGAAAAGTATGCGGAGTTGTATGTGCGACAAATAGTGCGTCTTCATGGAGTACCAGTGATGATCACTTCGGATCGTGATCCAAGGTTTACAGCTAACTTTTGGAAAGTCTGCAAATGGCCTTAGGAACGAGGTTACAATACAGTACGGCCTACCACCCACAAACAGACGGCTAGTCGGAAAGGACAATTCAAACCCTAGAGGATATGCTGAGAGCTTGTGTTCTGGATTTCCAAGGCAAGTGGGAAGAGCAACTACATTTGGTAGAGTTTACCTACAATAATAGCTTTCAGCAGAGTATTCAGATGGCGCCTTTTGAAGCTTTGTATGGTAGGGCCTGCAGGACGCCACTGTGCTGGGATGAAGTTGGTGAGCGAAGTATCACAGGTCCGGAGCTTGTTCAGTAAACAGTAGAAGTGGTGGAAGTTATCCGAGATAGACTAAGGACTGCTCAGAGTCGCCAGAAGAGTTACGCCGATAGAAGACGACGACCCTTGGAGTTTCAAGTAGGGGATCATGTGTTTCTCAAGGTGTCGCCAATGAAAGGACTATCCCGATTCGGTAAGAAAGGAAAGCTTAGCCCAAGGTACGTTGGACCATTTGAGATCCTAGAGAAGATTGGAGATATGGCATACCGACTAGCCTTGCCTCCCAACCTATCCCAGGTGCACAATGTCTTCTACGTGTCGATGCTAAGGAAGTATGAACCGGACCCGACTCATGTTTTAAAGTACGAGGAAGTGGATGTGGACGACAGAGTGACATACGTGGAAAAGCCGATCAGAATCGAGGACAGAAAGGACCGAGTACTAAGGAACAAGACGATTCCGATGGTCAAGGTAGTTTGGCAGCATCATGGAACGGAAGGCGCTACTTGAGAAAGTGAAGAGGCCATGCGACGTCAATACCCCCAGCTGTTCGAGTAGGTTGATGTGGGTTTTAAATTTCAAGGAGGAAATTTTTGTAAGGGGGGAAGAATTGTAACATCCCGAAATTCGACTTAATCTCTGGAATGAATAAAACGAGTATCATTCGATATTTCATTTTCGTAAGTCTCGCCCGGAGCTGATCACTCACGAGATACTGGCCAGATGGGAATGGCCAACTAGGAATAGATACGTGGACCAAGGGCCCGGTCGCGAGTCAAGCCTGACTTAGGAGAATGACGAGGAAGTATTTTGGGCCAGTGTGAACCGATCATCCGAACCGGACGATTGTGTCATTGGAACTAGTGATAATTCCTCTCGAGCTCGCCACGATTCGGACAACCTGAGGTCGAAGCGTTTGAATCCTAAACGGCTGCCCGTTAGTGAGAGATTTAGATATTTGAAATTTGACGATTTGATCGTGAAATTTAATTCGGACATCGAGAACGATTTTCGTGAATCTCGAGATAGTTTTTATGAGGACGACGTCAAATTAAGCTGGCCATATGTGTATAGAACTTGCATGGTCGAAAAATTAGCGATTCAACCCGGTACTGGAAATTAATGTCGATTTTGCCTCTATGCCCTTTCATATTCCGAATTTGAAATGCTTGTGGAGTGTGACACTCGTCACTCTCACTCTTTCCCTTGCATGCCATCATCTCCTTCAAATCCACACTCCACCTCTTGGACTTCCCCATGCACCTAATCATTCTCTTTGTCTCATCATCTTCTTCTCTCTCTCCCTCCTTTCTTTCTCTCATTCTCTGTCTCTCACTTCCTCTCACACGCCGGCCACCTCTCTCACCCTCTCCACCACGCGCTCTCCCCCTTCCGGCCTCACGCCGCCGCCCGCCACCCGCCGGAACCGCCTGTCCGCCGATGAAGCCGCCGAGCACCCTCTCTCTCTATTCCTCTCTCTCGGCCTCACCACCAACCGACCACTTCCTCTCCCTCTCTTCCTCTTTTCCACGACTGGCCGAGAGCAGCTTCGCCGTCGCCGCTCGCCAAGGCCGCCGCCGTGTGCCATCGTCACCCCCTCACCGTTTCCCCTTCATTTTCTCTCTTCTTCAATTGCATGTAAGCGGGTTGGACGCCAGTCAGCCAAGGGAAGTGGGCTGTTCGACCACCGCTCGCCGAGGGGCACCGCCGGTCGCCGTCCGCGCGTGGCCGCCGCTGCTGCTGTCTCGCTCTCGCCTCCGCCTCTCCTTCTCTCTCTCCCTCTCGGCTGCATGCAGTAGAGTGACCGCCGGTCAGCTAAGGGAAGTAAGCTCGCCGTCGCCGGACCGCCACTGCTGTCCCCCTCGCCGTCGTCCTGTTGCATGCACGGTTGAACGCCGGCCAGCCGCGCCACCAGCCCTCACCGACGCCCCTCTCTCTCTCTCCCGTGCTTCTCGCCGAGACCAAGCCAGCACCGCCGCGCCGTCACCGGACTACTCGCTGTTCGCCGCCATCGCCGTGCGTCACCGTGGACAGCAGCTGCCCGGGGGCCGCTCAGCCGCTCGTTCAGCCTTCCCTCGCCGTGAATAGCAGCCCCGCCTGTCGTACACCACCGCCCGTGGTTGCTGTGAACCGCCGGACCGCAGCTCGCCGTCACCGCTTGGGAAGTGTGCCGCCGGTTCCACCGTTTACCGGTGATCGGCCGCTGTTCCCCGTTGCCCGAGCTTGGATTTGGTGGGTGAAAACCTCTAAACCCTTATTAGGACTATTATGCGTTTTAAAACGGGCTTAGGGTGTGTCGGATAGTCGATTAACGCCAACTAGGACTTGTACGAATTTGCGTGCTATTGGTAGGTATCGGGAAACTAGTAATGGATGACAAAACAGAATTTGGACGAGAATTAGAGATTGAAATAACGAAGAGTAGTTGCTGTTTATGTCGAGATTTGACGACCAAAATAACGATAGTTAGTGGATTGGCTTGATTGGAGTGCCGGGATGGCCGGAATGATTGAATTGCGCGTCGGTCCATCAATTATGATTAATTGAGTCTACCATGTCGCATGCTCGAGTGACTGACCGTTGTGGAATGTGATTGGTGATTTGTCAATGTACAACATAATGTCGATTACGTCATAAGTGCCGACTTTGCATGTGATGCCCCGTGGTGTGGATTGGGCTAAGTTAAGTATATAACGTGGATCATGGAACCTGAAATTGTGGCATTGAATTGTGTGGGACATTATGCTGTGGTACATTGCACCAACATTCATGTGCGAATTGCATGGCTACGCATTGTGCATGCCGAGTATGAGACTGGTGGAAATTATGCGAGAATGCGTGTGTGCCATGGACATGTGATCACCTAATAATGCTTGGACGCGTCTACGCGGGGTTTAGATAATAATTGGCAGTGTGCCGTGTGATCACCTAAGGCCTTCGGGTCATGGCCTTCGGGTCGTGCCGTCCTCATGCACTTCGGAGCAGGACGATGCCCGGTGTGTCCGGAAGACGACCATCCCGATACTCTACATGGGCTCTGGTTCGTAAGGAGATCGGTGTTGCGCCTGATGCGTTTACGCGGGCTAGAGACACTGGGCCTGGGGCATTTTTACGCTGGCCATGAAGTGTTGTGAGTGGTCTTCGGATCGGGCCTTCGGGTCGGGCCTTCGGGTCGTGGTCTTCGGATCGTGGTCTTCGGATCGGGCCTTCGAGTCGAATTAACAAAATGAGCAATCACGTGTGTTGCATAGTGTCGGGTTATGCAATGAAATCTGCAAGGCATGGTATGGGACGTGCCCAGGTGGATTCCATTTTATAACCGAAACACGAACTGATTCTTATGCTGAAATGCTGTATGATGTAAACTGTGAGCATTGCAAGATAGTGGCATTTGCATGCATATGAATGCATGAGTTTGTGTGCGGGACTGCGCGACTCGGTGATCGATATTTGGAACTGTCACTAAAGGTTTTGAGCATACGTGTGACATACGCATGATTGAGGGTGCCGCTCGTGTAAGGTGAAATTATGGGATTATCTAACCTGCAGGGTCATTGAAATGCCGATTTGGTCCTCCGGGCCTAAGTCACCAATATACATGTGTATGGCTTGTTTTTCCCGTCAGGAGATGCATGTTAGCCTAATTTAGGTTTAGGAGTTTTACACTCACTGAGATGTGTCTCACGGTTTTTATAACCCAACCTTTCAAACCCGCGCCCATGACAAGGCCACCTGTCCCGGTACGTTTTGGGATTCCCCTAGATTATGAGCACATTATGACTACACATCCGGTGGGGAATGGAGAGGTGTACTTGAGACATTACTCTGCGATTAGTGTAGACGTGGGTACGGCACATCCTGAAGTTCACGAATATGTAGCCTGGTGTTTTCGAGACCGTTTTGGAGACGAGTTTGGTCCCCTCCGTACGATGGATGTCCCGTTCACTGTGGAGGGCCAGCTTGACCCGCAGTGCCCGAATGGTGAGATCATGGATTCCGAGATAGAAGAGAAGAAGACTATAGGTCCTTTTGCCTGGTACGAGCCTGCCGAAGACGAGGAGTTAGGAGGTATAGATCACGAGCCAGTTGTGGAGGACCCAGTAGTGGAGCCAATGGAGGTCGACGAGGCCGAGCCGATGGATACCGAGGAGTCCGAGGAGGAGATTCCTAGCGAGGATTCAGAGATACCCGACAGTTCGTCCGAGTCCGATGGCTCAGATCCGGATTGGGTGCCCTAGACTAAGCTTGATTTTCTGTTTATGAGGGTAGACACTTTTTGGACTTAGGACCCTCTACTTGTGACTGTTGTCTCTCTCTTGATTGCACCTCATCTCAAACGTTGCTTTCATTGAAAACGCTGTAAGGATGTTTCTGGTGATTTTTTTTTATTATGGATGTGTATGTTGCCTCAGTTCTCCTTGTGTTGCTTCCCTGGTTCTCATAGTTATTATGTCAGGATGTTTTAAATTTTTGCTTCCGCTTGTGCCTTATGTTCTGTTTTGGGAAACGGGTCGATGACGACGCGTCCTGGGACGTCGTACTACTATTCCGACCACCGAGCGGGGTGTCGTGTGCCGTGGAGGCCGGGGCGTGACACGCGACGTCCTCACGCAAGCCACCAAGCACCCCCACCGGCGAAGCCACCGAGCACACCGCCGGCCATGCTGTTGTCCCGTCGCGATGTAGCCGCTGTCGCTGTGAATCATCGCCACCTTCGTCACTGATCATCGCTTATTCACAGACCCGATCCCGATCTGCAACACATTTTGGAAATTTTTCAAATTAGGTAAGATTATTATCCTAATGTTTTGAATATTTCATGAATACCATGTGGATAATTAGATATCTTAGGATAATGTCTGTGATATCCGCAATATTTGAAAATATTCAAAGTTAGGAAGCGTTTCTAAGTTAGCAATGTATCTGGACGTCTATCTAACCTTAACTCTAAGGTACAATACGCGGTGATATGGAAAATTATTGTCCTATCCATAATCACGTGGATGCAATAATGATTTTTATCTGCTTTCCAAATTTAAATGATCAACTTTCTATCAATATCTATAACCCTATAGATATGATCGTTAGTTTGATTTCTTTCCTTAATTTGAATTTGAAACAAATCTGGCGGGATTGCGTGGACGGTTTTGAATGTGGTCGTTATTTCTGTTTAAATTGTTTTTCCTTTTTAAATAAAAAAGAAAACTCAAAAAATATCAGTTAGGATTTAAATTAGAATTTTGCATGTCTAGGAATTTTAAATTTGTCCGAAAGAATAGGATAATTATTTAGTTTAAATTAGGACTTAAGATCATTTATTTCC
Source organism: Syzygium aqueum (assembly GCA_031216185.1). Classification (NCBI taxonomy): domain Eukaryota; kingdom Viridiplantae; phylum Streptophyta; class Magnoliopsida; order Myrtales; family Myrtaceae; genus Syzygium; species Syzygium aqueum. The sequence continues at coordinate 18,434,905 of CM062237.1, read as the reverse complement.
TAGTTTAAATTAGGTATCATTCTAATCTTAACGGATTATTCATGTTATTTTAATAATTTCGAATTTTCACAAAAATCCCAAAAAAGAAATCATGTTAGGATAGATTAAATCATCATAGGTTGCATGTTATTTTAGGCATTTTTTTATTCCGAATTTCATTTAAAAAATACCAAAAATAAATCATTTGTCCGTCATTAGAAATAGGTCACGTCGTCACATGACATATAGTTTGCATGTTAGGTTGCATTAATCGCATGTTAATTTTTGCACGTCATTTCATATAGACTAGCCTTCATTTAAATAAGCGAAAATCCAAAAAAATATTGAGTGAATTGCTTGTTAATTAGAAATCATATTAGGATTGTCAATGTGATTTTCTAGCTAACAATGCAGATGCTTATGTTGCTTCGAGGTAAGTAATTCTTTCAATCTTGCAATTTATTTAATGCTTTCTTGGGTGTTAAATTGATGGTTTGCGCACCCGCATGAAAACCTCACATGTTAGTGATTAAATTGAAATGGATCCAAACTGCCTGCCAAAACATTTTTTTAAAAAGAAAAGGCACCGAAAGGGCATTAGACTAGATCTAACGTAATCAAGTCCCCGAGCTTAGAATCTCTGGTTCGTAGAAATAAAACATATCTCCCTATGTTTTATTTAGGTTTCTAATCGACCTACCACAAATAGATTAGTGACGACTTCAAGCATGAAAATATTTGTACGTTGAGAACTTAAATCCTAAGTTGCGAATTGGTAGGGCTTAGGAGGGCTCGAGTTAAGATTAGTCTTAATAATCCATTAGCCCGAAAAAGTAAAAATTTTTTAGGTTGCGACAAGACCAGTAGAATCTTGAAAGATTCCCTTCTCATGATTTTGGTATGTGTTTAAAGAGATGACGGTTTGGGCAAGAAGCATATTAGAGAAGTCCCATTTAAGATATGCTTGTCTTGCGATCACAGCTACTAAAGGGTCTAATCCCTTTCTAGACATGGGGAATAGAACAAAGTCGAAGAAAGTTAGAATGAATACCTAGGCTGAAGTGTTTCCCATTTCCTTAGGAAATTTTGAAAAGTTGTCCACTAGGAAGGATAACGGAAATCTACCCGTGTTTGATTTGATTAACTTTTCGATTTTGAAAGTTCCGAGGTTAAGGAATTCGGCTAAAAGGCTCACAGGATTAAGTCCAACGGGTGGCTCTACAATCTTGGGTTCAGAATTAATTCCAATGGTGGCTTGATATTCTTCTAATGTTGGTACCAATTCATGTTCTCCAAGATGGAATGTGGCGGTGGAAGCTTCCCAAAAATGTGCAAAAGCTTGGACTAAACTGACTTGATGTTCCACATGCATAAGTTCGAGAAGGCATCCAAACCTTCCTAAACATAAGTTTGGTTGTCCTTGGATATACTTTTCACCAAGCAACAAGTTCCTTTCGAGGAATGAGAATTACTTGGATGTCTAGTTTTCCCATTGAGCCTAATCATGCAAAAAGATTTGTCATTAATCATCATGTATTGCGAATCAATTTTAATGCCTCCATTTCAATCATATGTCATTTTTGGATAAAACTAAGATAAAATACATTTGCATGCCTCGAAAGTAATGCAAATGTCATTTTGAGCCCGTTTAAATCTTAAAAGAGCATATAGTTGAGATTATGGACAAATTCAATGTATGATGTAAATGTCCATTCTGTTGTACTCTATTTAGACCATAAAGTCCTAAACTATGGTTTACAACTTCGAATACATTGAAATAAGCATTTGAATTACATGAGAAATTAGCCATGGACCTATACATTTCATCTAAAAATGAAAGAATGATCAAATGGAGTATGACACCCTAATCATGCATTCTAAAATGAAAGGGCACTTAGACCAAGCATTAAATGTCATTTAGGCATTTTTTTGAAAATTTGCCAACTAACATGCATAATTGTAAAGGATTGGAATGGAATGATACTTGCTTACCATGATATTTTGGTTTGGTTTTAGGTATATCAACCACAAGGATAAGCGAATGCAACCAGTGAAGTTTTGACGCCTAAAAGGGTAGGATATACTAAAGACTCAAGGTCATCACCTTAATGGACAAGAGATTCCATTCCAATAGGCAATCGGTCTAAAGTAATAAAATATTATTCCACCTTGGTGATCAGCATTGTATTTAAACGATCCCATGAGCAATCGGCCTATAGTTTCGCCTAAACACATACCTCATAAGGGTAATCCTTAATATAGCCGGGGTTGAGCCACGGGTGATGTGTGTTAATGGTGTAGTGCTAAAGCAATTTAAAACATGCATAGCAATTAATGACAAACAACACTTCTAAAATCCATTCAAAACACATTCAACCCAACACCATCCTGCAAAACAAGGGTTAGCAAAGACAGCACCCCTATTACCACCTGTCTGCAAAACCATTTAACATTGTCATTAGCGAGACGTATCTGGGATCCTTGCAAGCACAAAACACAAGCATAACGTTTATTATAGGCCTAAGTCTACTTTAAAAAGGTTCATTGTCTCCAGCGGAGTCACCAAGCCTATCACGCCGTGCTTTTTTTGGGGCTTTCGGGATTTGCGCGCTAAAGAGGTATTCCGTGTCAGGATCTCTCCCAGACCATACCTCACGTGACAATGGAAGGGCATTATTGGCAGGTAGACTAGAAACCTAATCAAGGTACGGGAGAAATACCGTGATTCTACGAATCAAAGATTCTGAGTACGGGGACTTGGTTACGTTATTGATCCCAAATTGTTATTGATCCCAAATTGAGATCCTTAACGCCCTTTTGGTATCTAAGAACGATATAATGTTTAACATGTCATATGAATTTTCGAGGCTTACCCACTATTCCTATCCGTTCTAATCGTAGAAAAGACCAAACAAGTATTAAATGCACAATCAAAGTCAATCAAGTCAGTCAATCCTAAGTGATCCCATTTCTAGGAAATTACCCACTACCAAGTATGTTTAATTCAAGCAGTATCCCATTTCTAGGAAATTACCATTGCCATATTTCAATTGGGCGAGCATGAGATGGTACCTACACTAAAAGGATATAAGGCAACCTTTGGGATTGATTTCAAGTCAAGAACCGTTGAGCCCCCAATTGGATTAAAACTCGCAAGTGTTATAGCTGAACTCTTAAGCTTGAAGACCCCTCAAGTGGACAAATTAATTAAGTTAAATATCAGGAGATTTCATCTATCTTACTTGGTGGCCAATTACTCCAAATTGCCGAAAGAAACTAGAAATACTTCCGCGAGGGTTTTCATTTTTACCTTCTTCAGATTCGTCTTATTTCCCATATCAAGGATTGAATTAAATCCTCTCGTTGTAGTAATTGCTAGGAAAACTTGCCTAAAATGGGACTTCTCCAATATGCTTTTGTCAGAGACCATCATTTCATTGAACAAACACCAAAATCAACAAAAGGGTGTACTGCAAGCTTCAGCTGGGTTACTTTTTATGTGGTTTATTTCCCACATTCGACCTTGGGAATGTTACATGTGCATTCAAGAGATTGACTCATCTACCAACCCTATTGAGAAGTATTTGAAACTCTAAGACAAAATGCCAAAATATTCTTTTCATTAGTAGGCAAACTTCATTAGAGCATTAACTCCTGACCAGTTTCAATGGAAAATTCAATGGCCGAAGATAGCGAAAGCTCAAATTACTACCCAAGAGGGCAATTTGGTGCCTTTGCTTGAATTGAGCGGCAGAACTGCTTATTGCCCACTAAGAGTCATACAACAATTTGGAATGGTTTAACAAATTCCACCTATTTGGCATCCTGATGAGTTCATATTTGAGATACCACAAAAACCCCTATTGGAAAAGGAAGGAAAAAAGTTGCAAATAAGAGTTGATGGGATCGTGAATTCCTTGAAGAAATCAATCAAGCAAATAGTACAATGGCCTGAAGATTTGGAAGGAGAAATGAAGCTCTTTTTGGCATCCAATGAGTATATAAAGTGGTTGAAGACTAAGTGACCAATCGACGTCGAACCCTACATACCCTTAAGTGTTACTACTTATTTCGATGAGTCATATATCCTAGAGTACATTGTGCCAGGCACGCCAAGTGTGGAGCCGTATGTTCCCGAAGAGGTTGTAATCGATGTAGAAGAATGGAAGACACGAGCCAAGGAATATGAAGAGGCTGAAGCTACCTTAGCTAGCAAAAAGCCCTAAACTTGTTTAAGCTAGTGTTCCCCTATGACTTCCAAGTGAAATATACCCCACCACCATAGGCATTCAAGAATGAAGTAATTATGCCTAATGGCTGGGGTGGTATGGATGACGAAATCGGTCTTGAGGAGAAAGCCCCATCTAAGAAGGAAATGCTCCAAGATGAAACAAATAAGGATTAAAAGGAGAAAGAAAAAGTTCGACAAGGTGAAAGGCATTTCACTTAGAAATCATTTAGGGAAGGCAAAACAGTAGACTTACTCGATCAAGATAGAGGTAAATACAATTACCGTGTTAGATATACTCCACCACCATGGGCGTTTGAAAATGAAGACATTGTACCTGATAGATGGGGTGGTATGGATGAGGTCCCGATCAACCAACTAAATTTTGAAGAAAATAAAGATCGAGAAGAGAAAAAGAAGAAAAAAATTCACCGAGGTGATAGGAGATTTGCTCGTAAAGCACGAAAATAACGTGAAGTTGTTGATTTTCTAGGTCTAGATAGATAATGACCGGTATAATTACCGTGTCAAATATACATCTCTTCCGTGGGCATTCAAGAATGAAATGATCACACCTAATGGCTAGGGTGGAATGGATGCTAATGAAGCCAATAGAAATATGGTATCCATGATTACACCATTTTTGACCAAGCTTGATGAGGTAGATAAATATAAGGAGGAGGAAGATCCTATCAAACCAATCGCTATCGAACTTCTCATTGATCAACTAAGGATTGAAGGAGAAGAAACATAGCCTATGATTATCGCTCTCTCTCCAAAAGAAAATTTTGCTACTAAGTGTGTATCTTGGAATTACTCTCCTAAAGAAGTTGATGCCATAACCTAATTGGGAAGATGCAATGTCTCAAACGAAGGTGAGCACGAAAAAAAGAGAGTAATCGAAGAAATGTCAAATAATTACTTTCAGTCATGAAGACGAGCGAATTTGAGGTACTTGAACAACAGAGAAAGATGCCGGCATAGATTTCTCTATTGGATCTCTTTAAGACTTCAAAAAGCCACAAAATGGTGCTCATGAACCTTGTCAATGAAGTGCATGTCTCGGAGACAATTAATAAAGTACAATTGGAAGACTTTATTGGTACCATTCTTCTGAAAGATCAAATTGCCTTCTCCGATGAAGATTTTCCAATCAACAGGCGTTCCCATAATAAGGTGCTATATATTGCCGTCAAATGCCAAGGCAAAGAGGTATCACGTGTGCTGATCGATAATGGTTCTGCACTTAATTTGTGTCCACTAAGCATACTGCGTCGCTTGGGAATTAGCGAAGAACTCATCAAACCTTCTAAGGTAACTGTGCGCTCATTTGATGGAATGAAGAAAAACGTTATTGGCGATATCGAGCTCGAGGTGAACATAGGCCCTGTGCCTTTCCTAATTGACTTCCAAGTAATGGATATTCCGAGGACTTTCAACTTGTTACTCGGAAGACCTTAGATTCATATGGCTTGTGCTATTCCTTCAAGTCTCCATAAAAAAGTCAGGTTCGTTATTAATGGCAAGATGATCATCGTACATGGGGAGACAAATTTCACCACTTACAAAGAGAGTGCAATACCGTATGTTGAACCCGAAGTGATAGAAGAACCAAGTTATCATTCCTTTGAAATGATCTCAATGGTGTAAATTCTTGCTGGTTGCATCATAAAATCCCCAGAGTTCTCAACATTATTCATTATGTCTGGAAAGGTGTTATACTAGTATGAATTTACTCCTGGTAATGGTCTTGGATTGAAATTCCAAGGAATCAAAGAACCTATCACTCCGCTTGCCACAAGAATGAAACACGGAGTAGGTTATATTTCAGACAGCTCTAAAGATCACTATGGAGGCCAAAGCCGAGGTCAAAAGAACCATGAAGGCTATAGAGGCCGAGGTGATTGCATCATTAATCCATCCATATGGAAGGGTAACAGAGCTTCCCTATCATCGGATCTACGTCAAGAAAACTTTTTCTTCACCTTCCAAATTACTTCAAGAAGAAAACTTACATGCAGTGAAAGAATCGGTTCTGCCTGGTTTATTCGAAGAGAATACCGTCAACGTTATCATGACCAAAGTAGAAGATACCTACCTACTGAAGTAGGAAGATTCTCTTGAATTTTTACTATTAGCCTTTTCTATTGCATTTTGCTAATTACAGTTTCAAATTTCTTGTGATTTCATTTGCAATTCACATTCTTGTTGATGTAGATGTAATCGCGTTTTTCAATTCAATAAAAGTGGTCAAATGTTTTGTTAAGGACATGTAGAAACAAAACCAAACATATGATGAATATTATCCTCATTCGTGACCCTTGAGGCTATGGGTTCTACATTATTCCTCGTTACGAAAATGATTTTAAAAGCAAGTTCGATGATATGAGGGCTAGCATTGTCTTTTTGTTTTTTTTTTAAGTTCAAAATAAATTTCCAAAAGGTTTTTCATAGGACCACGTGAGTTACTTACTTCGTATGCAATTATTAATCATGTTTGTTACATGTTAGGCATGAACATTCGCATATCCATAATAGGTTCATATGTTGTAACATTCCGAATTCGACCCACTTCCGGGATCAATGAAATGAATGTGTATTTCTCATTTCATTTTAGAGAGTCTCGCCCATAACTGATCACTCTCGAAATACTGACCAATGGGGAATGGCTAACTAGGAAAATGGTACGTGGACCCAAAAGCTCGATCGTGAATCGAGCTCCAATTCCGAAGAACGACGAGGAAATATTTTGGGCCAATGTGGGACAATCCAAGGAGGGTGACGAATTTGGCCTTGCCAATGACGAACGATCGGATTGCGGATGATTCCACATGATCGAGAGAACGCGTAGCGAACAATCCTAAACTTATTCCGAACGATCGCGGCCCTCGGAACTAGCGATAAATCCTTGTGTTCTTTTGGAAATCGAGACCGTCACGACTCGAGTAATTCTAAGTCGATACGTGTAACCCCTAAAAAGCCGTCCGTTAGTGAGAGACACTAAAATCACATTTGAGCGAAATTAATCATTGAATTGAATCCGGACTTGAGTGTCGAATTTCACGGACGTACGCAACTATTTTGCAAGGACGACGTTGTATTAGTGTGGCCAATCATATTTGGGATCGGTATGGTCGAAAAATGAAATTTTAGTCTCGAAGTGAAAAGTTACCATTTTGCCCTTGGACCCTAAGCATTAATTCCGAATTTTGGAGGTCAAATTGGACTTACCCAGCCCCCTTGAGTGTCGAAAATCTTGGACAAATTAGCCCCCTATCACCCTTGTTAATTCCCAAGTTGCCCTTAGATATTTTGTGCAAGAATCAATCTTGACCCTTGATCTTGGATGTGAATAATAGGTGTTTAAATTTCAGCCATCGGATTGGCTAGTTAGCGGGTGGGGTAGCATGGACATTTTTAGTGGGGTTGATCAATAACTCCCACTCAAGCCTTTTGATCAAAACTCCCTCATTTTCTCTCTCCCCTCACTTCCCCATTTTCGGCCACTCTCTCCCTCTCATTCTCTCCATTTTTCTCTTCATTTCCATAACCCCACCACCATCACCAACATCCTCCCTCGCCGTCCGACTCAGCCATGAGCCACCAGCCACTGTTCGCTGCCGTACGCCACCCGTGGAACCGCCAGAGCACTTGCCAACTCGGCATGAACCAGCCACCGTCCCACCCATTTCTCCCCTAGTTTGGTCCTCATTTGAAGCTTAAGACCTTGGTGAGTGGAAACCCTAAACCCTAATTAGGATTATGTGCATTTTTAGGCAAGTTTAGGGGTTAATTAGGGTATTTTAGGGGTTGTTTAAGTGGCTGGTGATTAGGCTTGATAATGAGATGATTATGGTGGCCTAATGTGATGATTTGAAAGTGGATTAGGGTGCGAATGGTAACCATTCTGCTCCAGAAATTAAATTCTTGCCAGAAATTAATTTATGGAATTATTGCCAGAAATTGATTTCTGAAGGAGAAATCTGTTTGGTAAAATATGACTAATTCTGCTTCAGAAATTGATTTCTAAAAGAGAAATCTATTTGGAAAAATATGAGGAAATTTTTGCTTATGGATGAGAAATACATTTGATAACGGCATATCAATTCTATTTCCGTAACAAAGATAGTTCGAACTCAATTTTTGAAAAAAAATTCAAAAAAATCAAAAAATAAAAAATTTCAAAACTTCACAAAGTGGCTAGAATACTTGTGGCTACACACTTTGAGTGAAATTTAAATTTTTATATGTACCAAAAAAAATAAAAAATTTCAAAACTTATCAAAATAGTTTAGAATAGTTGTGGCCACCCATTTTTAGTGAAATTTAAATTTTTTTAGGTACCCAAAAAATTAAAAAAAATCAAAAAATAAAAAATTTCAAAACTTTACAGAATGGCTTAGAATACCTATGGCCACATACTTTGAGTGAAATTTTAATTTTTTTATGTACCCAAAAAAAATAAAAACATAAAAAAATTTCAAAACTTATCAAAATGACTTAGAATAGTTGTGGCCACCCACTTTTAGCTAAATTAAAATTTTTTTAGGTACCCAAAAAATTCAAAAAAATAAAAAAATAAAAAATTTCAAAACTTTACAGAATGGCTTAGAATACATGTGGCCACACACTTTGAGAGAAATTTTAATTTTGTTAGGTACCCAAAAAATTCAAAAAAATAAAACAATAAAAAATTTTAAAACTTCACAAAATGGTTTTAAATACCTATGGCGGCCCACTTTGAGTGAAATTTAATTTTGTTAGGTGCCCAAAAAAATACAAAAATTTCAAAAATTTCAAACTTCACAAAATGACTTAGAATACCTATAGCCACCCACTTTGAGTAAAAATTTACATTTTTGGAGATGCCCATAGGTATTCTAAATCATTCTATGAAATTTTGAAATTTTTTATTTTTTTTGGCACCTAAAAAATTTTAAATTTCACTCAAACTAGGTGGCCACATGTATTCTAAGCCATTCTGTGAAGTTTTGAAATTTTTCAAAATTTTAGATTTTTTGAAATTTTTTTGACACATAAAAAAATTTAAATTTCACTCAAATTGGGTGCCCACATGTATTCTAAGCCAAAAATGCATTTGATAACAACACGCCAATTCTATTTCCGCAACAAAGATAGTCCGAGCTCAATTGTAAAATGTTATTTATCTTAACCTACAATACATGATATTTGAGGTAAAATCTAGTCCATTTTTTTAAATCCTCAAATAAAAAGAACAGAAATTCCAAAATGACATGTCATTACAAGAAGACCTGGTACCAAATCCTCAATTACACATAATACGAATCCTAGAATACAGAATCATATTACAAAAGGCCAAAAAAGCAAAAAATCCTCGAATAATAATAATGGAAGTACAATACAACAAAAGAAAACTGAATTTCATGGAATCTCCGGAATATGATTATCCCTAGCCATTTTATTGGTAATACGTTTCTTGATAATGTTCATCTCGTTTCCCTCTTCGGTCGTCACTATATTATCTGTACCCTGTTCAATAGCTTCACAGACATAATCTGGATCTCCATATATGGACAAATGCTTATCCATCCTATCTTGCTCAATGATGTAGTTATGAATCGCATAGCATGCAATTACAATCTGTGTTTGTTTTTCAAATTAAAATGGAGGCATATGTCTCAAAACAAAAAAACGATTCTTCAAAGCCGCAAAGGATCTCTCAATGACATTCTTTAATGACGAATGCCTGTGGTTGAACAATTCCTTTGCTGTTGTTGGTCCCCCACTTCGTCGAAATTATGGTATATGATATCGTTCGCCTTTAAATGGTGTTAAAAATCCTGAACTTGAAGCATAACCAAAATCGACGACATAGTACTTGCCTGCAACAAAATATTTATGGATTGATCATGAAATGCAATCCTAACAAACTCATAAACACAAATACTCGTTATGTATCAAAGTAGCACCTGCGGGTGGCCAAGGAAACTGTAGGTGCTGTGTGTCAAGTGCGGCCGATAACACCCGGCAATCGTTCGTTGATCCTTCCCAACTAGCATACACAAAAGTAAATCGCATATCAAAAGAACACACGCACAACACATTCTGCGTAGTTGTGCCTTTTCTACCTCTAAATCATGTTTGCATACATTCAGGTACGGTAGCATGAATATGGGTGCCATCCATAGCGCCTATGCACCCCTGTCATTTAATTTAAAACATACATTAGACAAGATTGTGAGCAAAACTAACCAAATCATGCAAGGAAATGTACGAAAAACATACATTGAAGTAACGATTAAACTTTAGCTCAATCCAAATCTCTTCTGGGACAACATCAAACGAAGGAGGTACGATAATCTCCTTCGCCAATTCCAAGACAGCTTTCAACACTGCACCAAAGTACTTGCTAACAGTCTCTCCTGAACGTTGGAATCTCTCACATATAGCTCTGTTGGAGTTCTTGTGACAAATCATTAATAAAAACATGGCAACTTGTTCATCTACCCTAACATATCGACTGTCTGCCAACCAACCTCTTGACTTGAGTAAACCACAAATGTTAAGAAAAACATGTCTCTCCATTCTAAATGCTTTGTATACTCTATCCGAATGTTCATGAAGAAGCTCGCTAACCCATTCGGGTCCTGTCAATACATTATCCCTAATGCGTTCTATCCTGTGTATGGACCTATGCAACCAAACAGTAAACAACCATACCGACAATATATTCAACTTATCCTCATCAAAGTCTTGTTCACCTGATAGAATTGTTTCACTTGATGCTACTTGATCATTAGACCAGCTACTTTGATCCCCTTCCATATTACCTAGGCCATCATGCGAAAGAAGACAAGCTCAACATGTCAATTGCAAAATCTAGTACATTTGAACTGATATGTTGGGAATTTAATACCACGCGACAAATAATTATGGAATTCAATTACATTAAAGCAAAGTCTCAACATCATCACAAATGCATAGGAATAAAGACAAGTTAATGTCTGAAATACATAAGTGAAAAAGCTGAAATGAACTCAAACATAAAACGGCATTCTATAGCCCAACAACTACTCAACAGCCCAACTACTCATCCATAGACTCAATAAAGGCAACTCTCATTTCGGGAAGACATGTCAGGAAGCCCTCTCTCCAAGAGGCATTAATGAGAGCACGGTTCATAGCTTTGATGTAAAGAACCTTGTCCAAGTCATGTATAGCATTTAGGACTGCAGCCACAGCTGATACAGAGTAAGGGTCCACAGGTGTTGAGGACTGTGAGGTAACAGAGGCACTTGATGTTTGAACCGTCTTAGCTTTGATCATCTCTTGAATGGCTTTGCAGGTCACGTCAAATGAATGTGAACTGCTCTTTCTCCTTCTCTTGGCATTTGGAGTCCTATCCAACCTATGGCTTTTTGGAGGTGAGCTCGCTAGCACGTTAAATTGTTCCATATTAGCTTGAGTTTCAAAAAACTGTTCCGATTCGCTTAGGTCAACATGAACATCATTGTCACCACCACCACCACCACTATCACCTGTACCTTCCGATAGCACCACACCTTGCGCATTTCTTATTGCAAACTCCCCAGTGGCATATGTATCCCCAAACACAACACAAAGCTGTGAATACAAAGGAAATCCGTCCTTCCTAAACTTGGCCCATTCAGTATTAGCTTGTGCCATTTTCAAAATAATATCAGGCAGTACTCAACCTTTTATAAATCTTACATTTGAGGTTTCAGCAATAAGAGGACCTAAGTAAGTAACATTACCTTGATGTGATTTGCCCAGACAGTTTCATCGTCCACGACAACCCTCTTCCTCTCATCATCCCATCCAAATCCCATTGTTGAAAGCAGCTTCTTGAAACTAGCATATTGTCTCTTTAGTTTCTGTGCCTTGTTCTTGAACTGTGGTAGACTAAAGTGAAGTCCTGTTTGTTTATTAAATTCTCCCTCAATGTTAATCCACCCTACTCTATTATAGGTACATGATGTGCGATTTCCCTTTTTTACCTCATTCACTATTAGACTTACAAACAATTCGATCAATGGCTCAGTCCACTTTGCCATGTACATGTCTTTCGAGGATTCCATTTATGCAAAATCGATGAAATTTCAAGGGCAAATGCTGGTAATGGCGATTCAACAAACAAACAATAATTAAACAGAGGAGCAGATCTACAAAAGAAAACGTAAATTGTACCTAAGCAAAGAATTTCACACCCTAAAGTAGCCTTGTTAGAGTAGGAAGAGTCTTAATCCACGGGTTCTTCCTCAATTGTGTTGATAGGACTTAGTATGTGAATGTAAGTAAAACTGCTATTGCAAATGGTCCAGAGCTCCGAAAATAGTCATTACCTTGAGAGATGTGGAAATAGTCAGTATAGCCCCACATTGAAAATGGCCATGTCTTTGACATTTGATGCAGCTCATTAGGCGGCGCATTAATTCTATCTCCATAGACTTGACATTGGCGACAACACCTCACATGTTGAATGCAATCTGTTTCCATCGTCATCCAATAATATCCCAACCTCATGATTTTGTGAGCTAAGAGATGGCCATTCATATGCAGGCTACATACGCCTTCATGAATTTCCCTCATGATTTGTTCAGCTTCTTTACTATCAACACATCTTAACAGGGTTGAATTGAATGATTTCTTCTAGAGAACCTGTCCACTGAGAAAACATTTGTTGGCTATCTTTCTGATAAATTTCCTGTCCCCTAATTGACTTCCTTCAGGAAATTCCCCTTCTTGTAAATATTTCTTGATGTCATGAAACCATGGTTCGTTGTCAAATTCTGCTTGAACTACCATGCAATGTGTTGGTTATTTGAGAATATTGATTCTCAATGGCTTTATGTCCATACCATCCTCAGCTTGGAGTATGGATGATAAAGTTGTAAGAGCATCTGCAAAATGATTATGAGCTCTTAAAAGATAATCAAATGTTATTTCTTCAAATTCCTCAATCATTCCTTCTAAGTATTTGTTATAAGGAATCAGCTTTGCATCCCAAGTTTGTCATTCTCCAGTTGTTTATAATATGATGAGCATCGAATCTTCATATACTTGCAATTTTTTTACCCTCATTGAAAGAGCTAAATGTAAGCCAAGAATGCACGCCTCATACTTAGCGATGTTATTGGTGCATGGGAATACCAGTTTTGCAGATACTGGATATTGTTGGCCTTCTGGGGAGATTAGTACTGCCCCAGTACCTGATCCAAATAAGTTGGTTGCACCATCAAAATACATGATCCATTTGTCATCGACTAATGTAAATATGTGGTCATCAAGTTGTTCTTTAGAATTAGCGATATTTTGTGAATTCTTTGCCAACATGTCTGCTATCGCTCGCCCTTTGACTGGCTTTTGAGATGAACTCTTGACGTCAAATTCGGACAATAAAACTTGTCATTTGGCTAATTTCCCGACCAAGGAGGTTTTCTCAAGAAGATACTTGATCAGATTATTCTCAATTACTAGCAGAATTCTGTGCAACACCCAAATTAACGTAACACATGACTTCTCGATCGTTGGATAATTCACTTATGATATTGTGAATTTCTTGCTCAAATAATAAACGGCTCGCTCATTACCATCACTCGGTCTTCTTTGTACCAATACTGCCCCTAATGATTCATGGTGAATCGTCAAATATAGGATCAACAGAATTCTAGGAATTGGTGGTACTAATACTGGCGGGCATACCAGATATTCTTTGACGTTATCAAAGGCTTGTTGACATTCTTTATCCCACTTTACCTTGGCATTCTTCTTCAACAATTTGAAAAATGATTTCGCAGTCTCAGAAAGCTGGTAGATGAAACGGGCAATGTAATTTAATCGCCCCAACAAGCTTCTCACCTCTTTTACTATAGAAGGGGTTTTCAGTTCATGTATTGCTTTAATCTTGGAAGGGTCAATTTCGATTCCCTTGTTGCTGACCACAAATCCTAGCAATTTGCCAGATTTTGCCCCAAATACGCACTTATTGGGATTCGGCCGTAACTTATATTTTCTGAGCCTTTTGAACAATTTGCGAAGCACCTCAACATGGTCTTCTCCTTGTTTGGATTTTGCAATCATATCATCCACATATACCTCGATTTCCTTGTGCATTATATCATGGAACAAAGTTACCATTGCCCTTTGATATGTGGCGCCAGCATTTTTTAAACCGAAAGACATTACCTTATAACAAAATGTCCCCCATGGTGTGATGAAAGACGTTTTCGCCTTATCTTCCTTCTTCATAAGGATTTGATTATACCCTAAGAAGCCATTCATAAATGAGAATGTTTCGAACCCAGCAGTGTTGTCCACTAATACATCAATATGTGGAAGCGAGAAGTCATCCTTTGGACTTGCTTTGTTTAGGTCACGGTAATCAACACATACTTGTACCCATCCATCTTTTTTCATTATGGGTACTATATTGGCAACCCATTTTGAATATGACACTACTTCGATAAAACCAACCTTAAGTAATTTCATCACTTTCTCCTCTATTTTCTTCGCCAATTCCGGTTTTGTTCGCCTTAATTTTTGCTTCTTTGGTGGAATACTTGGATCAATTGGCAAAGCATGTTCAACTATACTTGGATCAAGGCCCAGCATGTCATCGTAAGACCATGCGAATATATCCTGATATTCTTTGAGCAAATCTGTTATTCTTTCTGCTTCTGTTGAGAGAAGACTTTCTCCAATCTTAACTTCTTTGGGATTCTCCTTATCACCTAGATTAACCATGACTATTTTCTCCAAAGTGAGTGGTTTTGATTCTTCATGACGGATCTATTCTCTTTTGATCCATTCCGCATCTTTATTATTCTCCTTAATATCATAAATGATCTCCTTAGAGAGATTTAAATCATTTATGAAGCTATTGTAGGTATGCGAATGCTCATGCCATGGAAATCATCTCAAAGGAATGATAACTGGGCTCTTCTTTTATTTCTAGTTCGGTATAAGGTATGGCACTTTCTTTGTAAGTGGCAAAGTCTGTCTCACCATGTATGGTAATCATTTTACCGTTAGTAACAAATCGCACCTTCTGATGAAGACTAGAAGGGATGGCGTCAGCTATATGAATCCAAGGCCTTCCTAGTAGCAGGTTGAAGGTCCTTGGAATATTGACCACTTGAAATTCAATTAGAAAAGGTATAGGGCCTATGTTTACTTCCAATTCAATGTCACCAATAACATCTTTCTTCATTCCATCAAATGAACATACGGTTACTTTTGAAGGCTTGATAAGTTCTTCATTAATCCCCAAACGATGCACCATGCTTAAAGGACACAAATTAAGTGTAGAACCATTATCGATGAGCACTCGTGACACTTCCTTGCCCCGGCATTTGACGGCAATATACAGAGCCTTATTGTGAGATCGTCCATCAATAGGGAAATCTTCATCAGAGAAGGCAATTTGATCCTTTAACAGAATAGCACCCATAAAGTCTTCCAATTGTATCTCATTAATGGTTTCCGGGACATGCACCTCATTTAGAAGCTTCATAAGCACCATTTTATGGCTTTCCGAAGTCTTAAAAAGATCCAATAAGGAAATCTGTGCCGGCATCTTTTTCAGTTGTTCAATTACCACGTATTCACTTGTTCTCATGATTGACAGTAACTATTTAACATCCTCCTCGGTCACTCCCTTCTTTTCATATTCGCTTTCTTTCGAAACGTAACATCTTCCTGATCGGGTTATTGCGTCAACTTCTTTAGGTGTGTAATCCCATGGCACACATTTGGTGTCAAATTTCTTCTTTAGAGGCAAAGTGATAATTACAGGTTGCACCTCATTGTCTTTAATTTTTAGTTGACTAATTGGGAGCTCGATAATAATCTGCTCATTATGATGCCTTTCTTCTTCCAATCTATCCACTTCATCAAGATTGATCAATAGTGGTGTTATCATGGACACCATATTTTTGTTAGCTTCAATAGTATCCATTCCACCCCAACCGTCAGACACAATACTTTCTTCTCCGGATGCCCATGAGGGTTGTGTGTATTTGAAGCAGTAGTTATAACGGCCACTGTACTAGCCCAAATAATCTACAATTTCTCCCTGTTTTCGTGCTTTGCGAATAAATCTTCTATCTCCTCGATGAATCTTTTCCTTCATTTTCTCGTCTTGATTCTCTTTCTCCTCAAGACTTAATTTGTTGATTGGGACTTCATCCATGCCTCCCCATCCATCAGGCACAATGGTTTCATTCTTGAAAGCACAGGACGGAGGTGTGTATTTAACACGGAAATTATACTTTCCACTGTCTTGATCAAGGAAGTCTACAGTGTCACCCTGCTCAAATGAAGTTTGGGTAAATCTCCTTTCACCCTGCCGAATCGTTTCCTTTTGCTTTTCAAATTGATCTATTTCATCATCGAATGAAATCTCATTTTGTCTACTAAGCTCATCATCATCCATGCCACCCCATTCATCGGGCACAATCATCTCACTTTTGAAAGCCTACGGTGGTGGAGTGTCACGCCCCGACCTCCTCGGCACGCGACAACCAGCTCGATGGTCGATATAGTACGACATCCCAAGACTTATCATCGTCGACCCATTTCCCATAACAAGTCATAAAGTACATGCGGAAGCAAAAATTTTAAAACACCCGTATAAGTAATCATGAGAACCAGGGAAGTAACACTAGGAATACTTAAGCAACATACACATCCATCACAAAAACCGTCAGAAACATCCTTACATTGTTCCAAAGAAAACCACAATAGAAAATAGGGTGCAACAAAGAGTACTATCACGTGAGTCAGAAGGGCTGAGAAACAAGGAGGCCAACTGCTACAAAGTAGAGGGTCTGAAGTCCAAAAAGTGTCTACCCTCACAAAAGACTAAGCCTAGCCTAAGGCGCCCAGTCCAGATCAGAGTCGTTGGACTTTGATGAACTCTCGGGTATCTTTGAATCTTCACTGGGAATCTCCTCCTCGGACTCTTCAGTATCCATCGGCTCGACTTCGTCGACTTCCATTGGTTCCACCACCAAATCTTCCACTACTGGTTCATGGTCTACACCTCCTAACTCTTTGTCCTCGACAGCTTCGTACCAACCGAAAGGACCCATAATCTCCTCCTAATCCATCTCAGAATCCACGATCTCGCCGCTCGGGCACTGTGGATCTAACTGGCCATCTATGGTAAACGGGACATCCATAGTGCGGAGAGGTCCATATTCCTCTCCAAAATGGTCACAGAAGCACCACGCTACATATTCATGAACTTCAGGATGTGTCGTACCTACGTCTATACATATTAAAGAATAATGCCTCAAGTACACCTCCTCGTTCCCTACTAGATATGCAGTCATAGTATGCTCATACTCTAAGGGGATCCCAAAACGTACCGGGACAGGTGGCTTCGTCATGGACGTGGGTCTGAAAGGTTGGGTTATAAAAACCGTGAGACACTTCTCAGTAAGTGAAAACCTCTAAACCTAAACTAGGCTAACATGCATCTCTTGACGGAAAATAAAATCACATAAAATGACTTGGGCCCTTAGGCCTGAATCGGCATTCTCAATGACCCTGCAGGTTAGGTAAAACCAATAATATCATTTCACATACGCGGCATCTCCAGTCACACGTGCGTCATACGCATGCTAAAACCTTTAGTGTCAGTTCAAAATATAGATCACCGAGTCATACAATTTCACACACTGACCCATGCATTCATATGCATGCAAATGCCACTACCTTGCCATGCACGCGATTTAACTCATATGGCATTCCGGCATAAGATTCCATTCGTGTCCCGATTATAAAATAGAATCCGCTTAGGCACGTCCCATACCATACCCAGCAGATTCCATTACATAATTAGGCACTATGCATCACACGTAATAATTCGCGCGTGTTCCGATTATAGAATAGAATCCACTTAGATACGTCCCATACCATACCCAGTAGATTCCATCGTATAATCAGGCACTATGCATCACACGTAATCATTTATCCGTTAATTCGATCCGAAGGCCCGACCCGAAGGCCACGATCCGAAGACCAATCACAACACTTCATGGCCAGCGTAAAGACGCCCCAGGCCTAGTGTCTCTAGCCCGGGTAAACGCATCAGGCGCAACACCGATCTCCTTAAGAACCAGAGCCCGCGTAAACACGTCAGGATGGTCGTCTTCCGGACGTACCGGGCATCGTCCTGCTCCAAAGTGCATGAGGACGGCATGACCCGAAGGCCACGACCCGAAGGCCTTAAGTGATCACATGGCACACTGCCAATTTTTATCTGAACCTGGCGTGGAACGCATCAGGCAATTAGGTGATCACGAGTCCATGGCATACACGCACTCTTGCACAGTTTCCACAAGCTTCATGCTCGGCATGCATAATGTGTGGCCCTGTAATTTCGCACACGGATGTTGGTGCAATGTACCACGAACATAATGTCCCACAATGTACAACACAATTCAATGCCACAAATTCCTGTTCAACGATTCACGTCATATGCTTAATTAGCCCAATCAACACCATGGGGCATTACATGCAAAATTGGCACTTATGACGTATTCGGACATTAAGATGTACATTAACAAATCATCAATCACACTCCACAACGGTCGGTCACACGAGCACACGACATGGTAGACCCAACACATCACAATTGAACATGTCGACACACGGTTCAACGATCCCGACAATCCCGGCACTTTAAACCATCCAATCCTCGAACTATCGATAAATGGGCCATCAAATCCCGATGTGAACAGCAGCTATTCCTCCTCATTTCGGCCTCTAATCCACCTCTAAATTCCATTTTGTCACTTCCCCAATAATTTCCTGACACCCACTAATCACATATAATTTCATGCAAGTCCTAATCAACTAATAATCACACCCTAAGCCCGTTAAAACGCATTATCGTCCTAATTAGGGTTTAGAGGTTTACACCCATATATTAGTCGCACAAGGCCCAATTAAATTCGCAATGGACAGCCACTAATTAGTCTGAGAGAGAAAAATCGAGAATATACAAAATCGGGTTCAAACTGGGCAGTTGCACAGTGACAGAAATCCATTTGAAATAAATAGCAAATAAATTCTAAAAATTACGAAATTTGGATATGTTGTACAAAACATCTTGATAAACATTGTCTATAAGAACTCGAAACCCAGTTCCAGCCGTAAACACCTCGTTTTGATACTCAAAGCCGGACAGAACCCGGTTCGCTCAAATAGCCCCTCAGACCATAAAAAATACAACTCATTCAGTACTCAAATCACTTTGGAAAGCCCTGAAATTTTTATATGTCATGGACACAAGTGTTTCTAACAATCTTTGTCAAGGACGTTTGTTGAAATAAGGTCTGGAAAATTTTATAAAAATTCGGAAAGGCAAAGAGGTCGAGTGAACAGTAAATCGGGCAGTTTTGTGACGGTCTGGAAACCGACCTCTGAATGGCCCCAAAAAATTTCCAAAAATTCTGAATTTAAAGTATGTTATACTTAAAGATGTTGGGAAAAAATTTCATGAAGAACACTTTCTCAGATTCGGCACACAATGATCACCAAAAAAATAATAAAGCATAGAGGTACAGTAACAACCAGAAATCCGAGAATCATAAATTTGCACCATCAAGCAAATCAAGCTTATACAACCACAAAACCAACCATACACAGCCCCTAATCCCATCTAGAGCGCATAATCATCCTAATTAGGGCTTAGAGGAATACACTCACTTAATCTGAGCTCGGGACGACGAGGAATGGCAGCCGATCACCGGTAAACGGTTTAACCGGCGGCACGATTCCAAAGGGTGGCGGTGAGTGGCAATGCGGCTCCGGTGGCAAATGGTGGTTCTTGGCTCTCACGCGGCAGAGAATGAGAGGGAGAGATCGAAATAGAGAGAGGGCGAGACGGAGAGGAAATGCGAGAGAGAGAGAGTGGGGAGATATTGATGGTGGTTTGTAACCGACGTGAGGGGGACAGACGAAGAGTCTCGGTACTAATTGTAGTAAGGTGTAACCGATGCGAGGGAGGGAGATGAAGAGTCTCTGCTTGAAGAGAGAGTGATGGGTATCTTCTAAATTTCGGAATACTATTTGGGTTCGGGGGTAAAGTTGTCATTTCTCTCCGATTCCGAGTCGTATTGCCATTTTTCGACCGGGTCAACCTCATACATGAATGGCCAACATAATTTGATGTTGTCCCTGTGAAAACCATCTCGTATACCCACGAAAATCAGTCTCGAAGTCCGGACCCGAAGTTCGGGATGTTACATGGAGTATTTTTACTTGGAAGTTGTATTTGCCAAAATCCTCTCTCAAGTTGTCTATGATTTGCCCTCTTAAGAGTGATTCACGACGAAAGCAAGCATCTCCTTGATGAGATGACTTTAATTTGGCCTCATATTCATCTTTTGTAAGGACCATACTTACTACATTGTGCTCAAGAAGAAGGTTCTGATGCACATTTGGCTCTGGTTCCTGAAAGCTTAGTATCTTCTTGTCTATGAGTTGTTGGACTTTGTATTTTAAAACCATACAGTTATCCACATCGTGTCCTCTTTCCCCCATATGGTATATGCAAGTCTTCGACTCATTATACCAGGGAAACTTTGTAGAATTGTCTCTTGGTACTTCTTTGGCCACCAAATGCCTTTCTAATAGCATTGGTAGTAGTTTTGATAAAGGTCGGGGCAACGGGGTGAATTGCCTTACGGATATTTTCCATGGCTCAAATGGTTTTGGATTTTTCCAAGGAATATTGGATTGCTTTTGGAATGGAGCCTGATTAACGTTAGGGTTGGATATCATAGCCACATCACGTAGAGGCTCCTTATCCTTTCTTCCGAGATATGGTCTTCATACTGTCGTTTCTTGAGACTTCTTCTCCCTCAATGTCCATTCAATCCTTTCGCCAACCTTCACCAACATGGTAAATGTTTGGCAACCTGAGACATGCAACTTGTCGTAATACTCAATTGGTAATGACCTCAAGAAGAGTTCAATAAGCTCATCCTCACTTATCGCCAGTTTGACTTGTGAGGCTATAACTTTCCATCTTTGAGTGTAAGCTCTAAATCCTTCATTTCTTCGTTTCTCGGTTCTGATTAGATCTTCCCGAGTTGGAAGTACTTCGACATTGAATTTGTATTGACAAAGAAAATCCCCTGCCAAATGGTCCCATTCGATAAAATCCTCTATATCAAGAGCGGTATACCTTGCCAAAGCTACTCCCTTTAAGCTATCTTGAAATGTACTGATAAAGAGTGACATATTATCTGAATATCTTGCCATTTTGCGAAGATAATACCTCAAGTGACTTTTAGGACAGCCGGTGCCATCGTATTTGCTCATGAACTTTGGTTCTTTATAATTTTCTAGCACAGCCACCCTTATGTATAGTGAGAATTTGTCGAATCTCTGAAGCTCATAACCTTGGCTTGCCAAGCATTCTTCAATTTTGGCCAATCGTTTGGCCTCCTCTTCATCTTTGGATGTCTTCTTGGTTTGATCGTCCTCTTCCAAATTTACCAACTCAGGCGTAGCTTTTAGAGGATTCTCTTGAATTGGTTCTTTACTTCTAATTGGGTCTTTGATTGGTGTTTCGGTAGCATTTGAAGCTCCCATATTTTGAGTAGTAGGATAAGATCCTCGAGATGCAAGAATAAAAACCTTCATCTCTGCCATCATTGTAACCACTTGCACCATTTGATTCTCTACTTCAGTTAGACGAGTGCGAGTTTCTTTCTCAACCATTCTTATTTGCAAACGAGTTCGAGGCCTTCTACCTTCCGTTGCTAAACAACCTCTCAATAGGGTTGGTAGAAGAGTCGATCTCCTTAATGCGCATATGACACTCCCAAGGTTGGATGGGAAATAAACCATATAGAAAGTAATCCAGCAGAGGCTTGAAGTACACCCTTTTGGTGACGCTAATATTTGTTCAAAGAGATGATGGTTTCTACTAAAAGTATGTTGGAAAAATCCCACTTTAGGCAAGCTTGCCTAGCAATTACTGCAACAAGAGGATTCAATCCGGTCCTTGATGTAGGGAATAAGACGAACCCAAAGAAAGCAAGGATAAAGACTCTTGCGGAAGTATTCCCAGTTTCTTTTGGCAATTTGGAGTAATTAGCTACCAAATAGGATAAAGGAAAATTCCCGGTATTTGACTTGATCAACTTTTCCACTTGAGGAGTCTTCAAGTTCAAAAATTCGGCTATGACACTCGTGGGTTTCAATCCAATTAGGGGCTCAATGATTCTTGATTCAAAATCAACCCCAATGGTTGCCTTATACTCTTCTAATGTAGGTGCCATCTCATGCTCGCCCAATTGAAATGTGGCGGTGGTAACCTTCCAAAAATGGGATAATGCTTGAATCAAACTCACTTGTTGCTCGATATTGATGAGCTTGAACAAATATCTCAATCTTTCCCTCACGTAGGCTTTGTTGTCTTTAGTCATGTTCACCCACCATGCCAATAGCTCTTTCCTTGGAACCAGGATGACTTGTATGTCTAGTTTCCCCATTTCGATCTAATTATGCAAAAAGTTCATTATTAGTCACCATGGATTACTTTTAAATGCCCCCATTTTAATTATATGTTCTTTTATGGACAAAACAGAGGTAAAGCTCATTTGCATTCTTATGACGTAATACAAATGCCACTTCAAATCCATTTATGCCTTAAAAGAGCATATACCTGAAAATGTGAATGAAACCAATGTTTAAAACAAATGCCTTTTGACATGCTCCATTTTGACCATGAAGTACTACCCTATGGCTTACAACTTCAAATACATCGAAAATAAACTTTTTGGTAAATGGGATTGTACATGTCACATCTTGTGCATCCAATCTATTTGAATTACATTGAAAATCATCATAGACCTATACATTCCATCTAGAAATGTAAAATGTGACCAAATGGAGCAGGTCACCTTATTCATTCATTCTAGTATGAGAAGGCATTTTGTCTAAACATTGATTTTCATTTGGGCATTTTTCAACAAAGTGATATCAATTAATTTTGTATAATTGAAAAGATGAGAGAAGTGGAACAACACTTACTTACCGATACCTTTTGCTTGGTTTTAGGTATACCAACCACAAAAACGAGCATATGCAACAAGTGAGGTGTTGACACCTAAAAGGGTAGGATATACAAAAGGCTCAAAGTCACCATCTTAGTGGACAAGAGATTCCATTCCAATAGGCAATCAACATAAAGTGATGAAATATTATTCCATCTTGATGGTCGGTATTGTATTTAAACGATCTCATGAGCAATCGGCTCATAGTTTCGCCTAAACACATACCTCCTAAGGGTGATCCTAAGTGTAGCCAGGGTTGGGCCACAAGTAGTGTGTGCAAAAAGTGTAGTGCTAAAACAATTTAAAGGCAAGCACAACAATTTATTACTAAACAATACTTCTAAAATTTGATTAAAATCACATTCAATCCCAACACCAACCTGCAAAACAAAGGTAAGCATAGACTATACTCCTTATACCTTCCACCTGCATCACCATTTAACACTTTATTAATGGGACGTACCTGGGATCCTTGCAAGCACAAACACATGTATATCGTTCTATCTAGGCCCAAATCCACTTAGAAATTTAAGATTCCCCAGCGGAGTCGCCAAGCCTGTCGCGCCACGCTCTCGCGTGCTTTCCTGATGGAGGTACTTTTCTTACGGGTCTCTCCCAGACCGTACCTCACGTGACAGTGGGATTTATTTGATCTAAAATTAAACTTGGAGTCGCCACTAGTCATTTATGGTAGGTTGACTAGAAACCTAATTGAAGTATGGGAGAAGTACCACAATTCTACGAACCAGAGATTCTGAATAAGGGATTTGGTTACGCGAACTATCCCAAGTTGAGACTATTAATGCCCTTTCGGTACCTAAGAACGATATGTCATGTCTAACGTGTCACACGGATCCCTAAAGTCAATTTACTAATCCAATCACCAACAAACAATTAAGCATCCAAGAATTAAATGCACAATCATTGGCAAACCAAACATAGCAACCCTAATTTGGTCACTAACAATGAAAATCAAACAAGATACCCAAACCCAAATGAAACCCTAATAACTTGTTCATTTTATGATTTACACATTTTTAAGGTTTTAGGTTTTTTTAGGGGTTATAACCCCTAAATTGAAAATTTTCAAAAATGCCACTTAGGCACTTCCTAAAATTCAAATTCCACTTTTCATGACTGGCCATGATGATTTTGGGACATTCTGTGAGTTTTCTTAATTTTTTATTTTTTTTATTTTTTATTTTTTGAATTTTTTTTAAACTGACAATTGATTTTTTTTACGATTTTCTGGAAATTTTTATGAATATTCCAATTTTTTCAATTTTTTATTGATTTTCCAAAATTTTCAAATTTTTTATTTGTATTTTCTGAATTTTCTGAATTTTTATGAATTTTCTGGTATTTTTTGTATTTTTCTGAATTTTCTGTGGGTTTTTTGGATTTTCATGAATTTTCTAATTTTTTAGAATTTTTTAGAATTTTTCCTGAATTTTTCTAAAATTGTCAAAATTTCTAATTTTCTGAAAAAACTAATTTTTTTATATTTTTATTTTTTGAAATTTTCCCATCGAGGCGAACCGGACTGGACCGGTTCAACCCGGCTCGGCACAACACTCCTAAAACGGCGCCGTTTTGATCTTTTTCATTGTGGCATTTTGACGAACAGTTGATGTGCACGATTTTCGGTTTAGACTTCTCGAGGCTGCTGGTTCGAGCTCATTGCCGACGACCTTCCGATGATCGTTTTGACATTCCACTTATACCATTATGAAGCCCACATATTGTAGTTTTAATCTAGCATATCTCGGTCACCGTCGAACCTTCATCAGCCGGCAGAAAACCGGTCGAAACAGACCTAATTTGCACTTTTCTTAATCTTTCATTTCCAGAACTTGCATTTCTAATCTACACCGCCCTAATCGTCTATATCGAGTCTAATGATTATCAAAACACCAAACATAGTTGAGAAAAGCTAACTTGAACGGCCATTCGCTGCGGGTGGTGCTCCAGCGAAGCTTCAAGTTTTCCGGTGAGGTGGTTTAATGCATGGGTTGACTCTGATTTGTTCATCGTCTCAATGAAATTTCCGAAGTGAATTGAGTCCCAGAGATTGTTCCTTGGCACTTCCTCTTCTTCTTGGTGTGATCAGTCTCGCCGGAACAGGTCCAAACACACCGGCAGAGTCTGATTTTTAGTCCTTTGCGGTTAGCTTTTTCCGACGAGGGGAGGTCACGTCCGAATCGTGATTTGCCAGCGCCCCACCGTCTAAGGTGGCGCCAATCGCTCAAAGTGGGGACCTCTGACCCTCTCTCTCTCTCTAGATTTCTATACATTTTTCTCTCTTCCTCTCTCTAATCTCTCTCAGGCATTCTGTCGAATGGCTTCCGTTCATCCCCTTTAGTTTTTTTTTTTTGTTTTTGTTCTTTCAATTCCCGCCCAAAATTCGGTTAGAACCGAATGTTAATCCGTTAGGGTTGTTGAATGAAGCCAGTTGGACATTTTCCAAGCTGGAAAATCATATTAAAAACATGCTAATTAACTGGGATTAGTCAACGAAGTCGCAGGTTCAAACCATTTTTGTTTCTTGGTTTCGGGCGGATCAGGCCGGGTGAAGAAGAAGACACTACGCGGGTCGGGTCGGGTCAGGTTGACCCGCCCCGACCTGGCAGTTCCGATTTTGCATAAAATTGCAAGTTGGGCCTTAATTTGACCAAATTTTTCAAATTAAACCTCAAATTGTATTTCCCAGAATGTTCCAAACCCAAACATACAATTTTTCCCAGTTTTTATTATAATTGTACCCAAAATTTTCTTATTTTTATATCCAGGTTAATAGGGTTTTGTTCGATTTGAGATCCTAATGACCTGATTAGGCAAAATTGATGCCAAAATTACATTACCCACCCCTGATTAACCCTAGAAATGATAGTCTCACATTTCAGAAATTTCATTTTGGGCACGATTCCCAATTTAGGTTCAAAATTCTCAATTTTTAGTCAATTTTTGGGGATTTTTTTTATTTTTGCACTAAATTGTGAAATTGGACTGACCATTGTACAATTAAAGGCCCCAGATTCAATTGTTGTGAAGACACTATGACCTAAAAATGTCTAGAAATGAATTTCATTTCATTTTTGGTTCAATTTGGGTTTAATTTTGCCCAATTTTGGGAAAAACATACACCCAATTGAAATTTTCTAAAATTGACAGTGTAATTATGAAATTGGATTTTAAAGAAAATTATTGACTATTTTTATGGAATTTTTCGATTCCATTTACTATTTCTCTTGATTTTGTTGCTTATTTTGACTAAAAAAATTCAGGAAAAATACAGAAAAAATGATAAATATTTTTTTTTGGTTTCAAAATAGGTTTTAGGCTTAGCCAAGATTCCTAGACCTAATTTCGAAATTTTTGAAAATATAACAAAAATGAGCTAAAAATTAGGTGTCAACATTGGGGTGTGATGTTTGTGGCCTAAATCTTTCCAAGGAGATCACTTGCAATATTGAAGATGATAACGAGGATGAGGAATGGGTCAGAAAGAAATGGATTTGTCATGAAGAATCAAAGTCTCACATTAGAGAAAACGATCACTATTAATCTAGGCGATAAAAAAAATCCCAAAGAAGTTAAAATTGGAGAAAGTCTTCCCTCAGCAAAAGCAAAAAGAATCACAGATTTGCTTAAAGAATATCAAGATATATTCACATGGTCTTATGCTGACATGCCAAGCCTTGATCCGAGCATAGTTGAATATGTTTTGCCAATCGATTCAAGTATTCCACCAAAGAAGCAAAAACTTAGGCGAACAAAGTCGGATTTGGCAAACAAAATAGAAGAAGTTATGAAATTGCTCAAAGTCTGTTTCATTGAAGTAGTACTATATCCAGAATGGGTTGCCAACATAGTACCCGTAATGAAGAAAGATGGTCGAGTACGGGTGTGTGTTGATTATCGCGACCTAAATAAAGCAACTCCTAAGGATAATTTCTCGCTTCCACATTTCGATGTATTAGTGGATAGCACTGTTGAGTTCGAAACATTTTCATTCATGGATGGTTTCTTAGGATATAATCAAATTCTCATGAAGAAAGAGGATAAGGCAAAGACATCCTTCATGATACTATGGGGCACATTTTTTTACAACGTGATGCATTTTGGTTTGAAAAATGATGGTGCCAAATATCAAAGAACAATGGTAACTTTGTTCCATGACATGATGCACAAAAAAATCGAGGTATAGGTGGATAACATGATCACAAAATCCAAACAAGGAGAAGATCATGTTTAGGTGCTTCGCAAGTTGTTCGAAAGACTTAGAAAGTACAAGTTGCGACTAAATCCTAACAATTGTGTATTTGGAGTAAAATTTGGCAAACTGCTAGGATTTGTGGTCAATAGCAGGGGCATCAAAATAGATCCCTCCAAGATCAAGGCAATATATGACTTAAAGACTCCTTCTATGGTAAAAGAAGTGAGAAGCCTATTGGGGCGATTAAACTACATTGCTCGTTTCATCTATCAGCTTTCTGAGACTGCTAAATCATTCTTCAAATTGTTAAAGAAAAATGCCAAAGTGAAGTGGGATGCAAAATGTCAACAAGCCTTTGACAAGATTAAAGAATATCTGGTGTGCCTACCAGTGTTGGTACCATCAATTCCTGGGGTTCTGCTGATCTTATATTTGACATTTTAATATGAGTCATTAGGAGTGGTGCTTGTATAAAGAAGACCAAATGATGATAAAAAAAACATGTCATTTATTACTTGAGCAAGAAGTTCACAATATCATAAATGAATTACCCGGCAGTCGAAAAGACATACGTGGCATTGATTTGGGTATTACACAAATTAAGGAAATATACTCTCCATCATCAAATTTTGCTAGTAATTGAAAATGATCCGATCAAGTACCTTCTTGAGAAATTCTCTTTGGTCGGGAAATTAGCAAAGTGGCAAGTCTTCTTATTTGAATTTGATATAAAAATTCATTCCAAAAGTCAGTCAAAGGATGAGCAATAGCATACATGTTGGTGGAAAATTCGAAGAATATCGCCAATCCTAAAGAGCAACTTGATGATTATATATCAACATTGGTCGACAATAAATGGATCATGTATTTCGATGGTACAACTAACTTATTTGGATCAGGAATTGGGGTAGTACTGATCTCCCCACAAGGACAACAGTACCTGGTATATGCGAAACTGGTATTTACATGCACCAATAACGTCGTTGAATACAAAGTATGCATTCTCGACTTGCAATTAGCCCTTTTCAATGAAAGTAAAGAAGTGCAAGTACATGGAGATTCTATGCTCATCATATTACAAACAACTGGCGAGAAGCAAACTCGAGATGCCAAACTAATTCCTTATCACAGATACTTAGAAGAGATGATAGAAAACTTCGAAGAAGTAATATTCGATTATCTCCCAAGAGTTCAGAATTATTTTGCAGATGCTCTTGCAACAAGCTGAAGATGGTATGAATATAAAACCATTGAGAATTAATATTCTTGAATAATCAGCTCATTGCATGATGATTCAAGTAGAGTTTGACAACGAACCAAAGTATCATGACATCAAAAGGTATCTTCAATCATAATAATTTTTTGAAGGAAGCCAACTAGGTGATAGCAAATTTATAAGAAAGATAGCCAACAAATTCTTCCTTAGTGATCAAACCCTCTACAAGAAATTATTTGATTCAACCTTACTAAGATGTATGGATGCTACTATTGCACTGCGTTTTTTTTTGGACTTTCGGGATTTACGCGCTAAGGAGATATTTCCTTGTAAGGGTCTCTCCCAGATCATACCTCACATGACAGCGAATGGTAATTCCCTATCTGGTCAAAGTTTTTTTTTTAAATTTGGGAGTTGCCACTAGTCATTATTGATAGGCAGACTAGAAACCTAATCGGGGTATGGGAGAAATATCACGATTCTACGAACTAGAGATTCTGAGTATGTCACGCCCCGACCTCCTCGGCACGCGACAACCCGCGCTCACGATGGTCGATATAGTACGACGTCCCAGGACATGCCGTCGTCGACCCAAATCCCAAACAATTCATAATACACATGCGGAAGCAAAATTTGAGAGAATCACCCAGACAATATATATGAGAACACGGGAAAGCAACACGGAGAACACTGAGGTAACGTACACATCCATAATCCCAAAATTTGCCTGAAACATCCTTACATTAATTCAAAATAAAAACAACAACAACTGAGACAAGCACAATAAAAGAGTACTGCTGGTGGGTCAAGAGGCTAGTAACAAGGGGGACCAACGGCTAAACAAAAAGGGTCCAAAATCCAAAAAGGTGTCTACCCTTGCAAACCGACTAAGCCTAGCCTAGGGTTCCCAATCTGGATCTGAACCATCGGACTCGGACGGGCTGTCTGGTATCTCTGAATCCTCGCTAGGGGCCTCCTCCTCGGATTCCTCGGTGTCCATTGGTTCGGCCTCGTCAACCTCCATAGGCTCCACTACCGGGTCCTCTACTGCTGGATCCTCCATCGGGAACTCATGATCTATACCACCCAACTCCTCATCCTCGGCAGGCTCGTACCAGGCGAAAGGACCTATAGTCTCATCCACACTCGTCTCGGAATCCACGACCTCACCGCTCGGGCATTGTGGATCAAGCTGGCCTTCTATGGTGAATGGAACGTCCATCGTGCGGAGGGGTCCGAACTCGTCTCCCCAACGGTCTCGAAAACACCAGGCTACATACTCATGGACTTCGGGATGTGTCGCACCTACATCTACGGTAATCATGGTGTAATGCCTCATGTAAACTTCATTGTTCGCCACCGGGAATTCAACCATCGTATGCTCATACTCTAAAGGGATCCCGAAGCGAATTGGAATGGGCGGTCGGTTCATGGGCGCTGGTCTGAAAGGTTGGGTTATGAAAACCGTGAGACACTTCTCAGTGAGTGAAAACTCCTAAACCTAAATTAGGCTAACATGCATCTCCTGACGGGAAAAACAATAGCACGCATATATAACAATGACTTAGGCCCGTAAGCCCAAATCGGCATATCAATGACCCTGCAGGTTAGATAATCCCATAGTATTACAAATCACAAGCGGCATCCTCGACCAGGCGTACGTCACACGTATGCTCAAAACCTTTTTGTGACAATTCCAAATATGGTACACCGAGTCACACAATCCCGCACAATTTCTCATGCATTCAAATGCATGCAAATGCCACTAACTTGCCATGCCCACAATCCAAACTCCTATGGCATCTCGGCACAACTACCATTCGTGTTCAGATTATAGAATGAAATCTACTTAGACACGTCCCATACCATGCCCAGCGAATTCCATCACATAATCCAACACTATGCATCACACGTTATCCGTTTATTTCAATTATCTCGACCCGAAGGCCCGACCCGAAGGTCCGATCCGAAGATCCGGTCCGAAGACCAATCACAACACTCCGTGGCCAGCGTAAAGACGCCCCAGGCCCAGTGTCTCTAGCCCGCGTCCTTACGCATCAGGCGCAACACCGATCTCCTTTACAAACCAGAGCCCACATAAACGCATCAGGATGGTTGTCTTCCGGACGTACCGGACATCGTCCTGCTCCAAAGTGCATGAGGACGGCACACCCCGCGTATTCCGCATCAGGGCGAAGGTGATCACACATTCACACTACCGGTTTTATCTTAACCCCGCGTAAACGCATCAGGGCATAATTAGGTGATCACATGTCCATGGCATACACGCATACTCGCATAATTTCCACAAGCCTCATACTCGGCATGCATAATGCGTGGCCATGCAATTCGCACACGAATGTTGGTGCAATGTGTCATGACATAATGTCCCGCACAATTCAATGTCAACATATCATGATCAATGATCCACGTCATATGCTCAATCGACCTCATCAATTAATTCGGGGCATCACATGTGAAATTAGCACTCATGACGTATTCGGGCATCATTATGTACATTGGCAAACCACAATTCACATTCCACAATTGTCGGCCATAAGGACACACGGCATGGTAGACTCGATTACACCACAGTCGGCAACCCGACACATAACTCAATCATTCCGACAATCCCGGCACTCAAGTCCATTCAAACCTCAATCTACCATGCAATTAGCCGATAAATTCAATGTGGACAGCAACTTAATTCAGTCATTCCGAGCTCTAATTTCTCTTCTAAACATGCTTCGTCACTTACTAACCATTTCCCGACACCTATCATTAACACCCAAATTTATACGAACCCTAATCAATACTAACCGACTAACCGACACCCTAAGCCCATCTAGAAACGCACAATTGTCCTAATCGGGGTTTAGAGGTTTCCACCCACCTCAATCCAACGCTCGGGCGACGGGGAACGGCGGCCGATCACCGGTACACGGTGGAACCGGCGGCACACTTCCCAAGGGGCGACGGCGCGCGGCGGTCCGGCGTCCACAGCAACCACGGGCGGCGGTGTGAGGCCGGCGGGGCTACTGTTCACGGCGACGGGAGGTTGGACGAGCGGCTGGACGGTCCCCGGATGGCTGCTGTCCACGGCGGTGCACGGCGGTGGCGCGTGAACAGCGGGCAGTCCGGCGACGGCGCGGCGGTGGTGGCTCGGTCTCGACTGTTCCGGCGAGAGGCTGAACAGAACAGGGAATGGCGAGGGAGAGGACGGCTCGGCTGAGTGGTGGCGACGGTGAGCAGCAGACGGTCCGGCGGCGGCGTGCGGCGGCGACCGGCGGTCTGCTCCGGCGAAGGCAGAACAGAACAGGAAGAGGCGGAGGGGAATAGACAGGGACGGTGAGGGAGGACGACGGTAGACGGTCCTCGCGGTGGCGGTGAACGGCGGCGTGCAGCGGCGAGCGGCTCCGGCGGTGGTTCACCCTTGCATGCAGCCGCGGCGGAGAGGAAGGAGAGGGGCGGCGGCGACGGTGGCGTGCTTGATCCGACGGCCACTCCACTGCATGCAACCGGAAGGGGAAGAGAGGGACGGCGGAGGAAGGGCAGCGGCGGCCAACAGCGGCCGGCGACCGGCGGCGCTCCTTGGCGAGCGGCGGACGAACCGTCTACTTCCCTTGGCTGACCGGCGTCCAACCCGCTTGCATGCAACCAGAGGAGAGGGAAAGGAAGGGGAAACGGTGAGGGGGCGACGGTGGCGCACGGTGGCGGCCTTGGCGGAGCGGCGACGGCTCGGCGGAGGCGCGGCGGTGCTGGCCTCGGCAACGGCGGAGCTGGTCTCAGCCGCTCAGGAACAGCGAGAGGGAGAGAGAGACGGAGAGAAAGAGAGGGGGACAGTCGGCTGGTGGTGGTGAGGCGAGAGGGGGCTCACGGCGGCAACTCCGGTGGACGGTGGTTCCGGCGGGCTGTGGGCGGTGGTGTGTGGCCGAGAGGAAGAGAGAGGCGCACGGTGGAGAGGGGAGAGGGTGAGCTGGTCGAGTGAGAGAGAGAGTGAGAGAGAGAGTGAGAGAGAGAGAGTGATGTGAAGTGAAAGGGTGATGATGGCTTTGCATGGGGGAGAGGAATAGGTAGAGTGTGAGTTTCATTTCCATCATGACTTGCATGGGGAAGGGGGGTGTTGACAAGTGTCACACCCCTCAAGGATTTCAAAATTCGGAATTCCAAAGGTCATCGGGGGCAAATACGGTCATTAATTTCCGGTACCGGTTCGAATTGCTAATATTTGACCATATAAGTCCTATACCTAAGTGGCCAGCACATTTTTGACGTCGTCCTCATAAAACTATCCCGAGATTCACGAAAATCGTTCTCGATGTCCGGATTAAAATTCACGATCAACTCGTCAAATTTCACATTTCTAAATCTCTTACTAACGGGCGGCCGTTTAGGACTCAAACGTACCGACCTCGGGTTGTCCAAACCGCGGCAAGCTCGAGAGAGGGAATGAGAGGAATTATCGCTAGTTCCGATGACACAATCGTCCGTTTCGGATGATCGGTTCACACTGGCCCAAAATACTTCCTCGTCATTGTCCTAAGTCGGGTTTAACTCGCGATTGGGTCCTTAGTCCACGTGCCTATTCCTAGTTGGCCCTTCCCATCTGGTCAGTATCCCGTGAGTGATCAATTCCGGGTGAGACTTACGAAAATGAAATATCGAATAATACTCGTTTCATTCCTTCCAAAGATCGAGTCGAATTCCGGGATGTTACAATTCTTCCCCCCTTACAAAAATTTCGTCCTCGAAATTTAAAACCCACATTAACCTACTCGAACAACTGGGGGTATTGACGTCGCATGGCCTCTTCACTTTCCCAAGTAGCACCTTCCGTTCCATGATGCTCCCAAACTACCTTGACCATCGGAATCGTCTTATTCCTTAGCACTCGGTCCTTTCTATCCTCGATTCTGACCGGCTTCTCCACGTATGTCACTCTGTCGTCCACGTCCACTTCCTCGTATCTTAAAACATGAGTCGGATCCGGTTCATACTTCCTCAGCATTGACACGTGGAAGACATTGTGTACCTGGGAGAGGTTGGGAGGCAAGGCTAGTCGGTATGCCATCTCACCAATCTTTTCTAGGATCTCAAATGGCCCGACATACCTTGGGCTGAGCTTTCCTTTCTTGCCGAATCGGGATAGTCCTTTCATTGGCGACACCTTGAGGAACACATGATCTCCTACTTGAAACTCCAAGGGTCGTCGCCTTCTATCGGCGTAACTCTTCTGACGACTCTGGGCGGTCCTTAGTCTATCCCGAATAACCTCCACCACTTCTACCGTTTGTTGAACAAGCTCCGGACCGGTGATACTTCGTTCACCAACTTCGTCCCAGCATAGTGGCGTCCTACAGGCCCTTCCATACAAGGCTTCAAAAGGCGCCATCTGTATACTCTGCTGAAAGCTGTTGTTGTAGGCAAATTCCACTAAATGCAATTGCTCTTCCCACTTGCCTTGGAAATCTAGTACACACGCTCTCAGCATATCCTCTAGGGTTTGAATCGTCCTTTCCGACTGGCCGTCTGTTTGTGGATGGTAGGCCGTGCTGTACTGTAACCTCGTTCCTAAGGCCGTTTGCAGACTCTTCCAAAAGTTGGCCGTAAACCTTGGATCACGATCCGAGGTGATCGTCACTGGTACTCCATGAAGACGCACTATTTGTCGCACATACAATTCCGCATACTTTTCTAATTCCAAGTCCTTTCGTACCGCTAGGAAGTGCGCCGACTTCGTCAAGCGATCCACTATAACCCATATCGAGTCATGTCCTCTTTGGCTTCGCGGTAAACCCGTCACGAAGTCCATTGTAATATGCTCCCACTTCCACTCGGGAATCTCTAAAGGTCGTAACAATCCACCTGGTTTACAGTGTTGTGCCTTCACTTGTTGGCACGTCAGACACTTGGCCACGTGCTTAGCCACATCCTTCTTCAGGCCATTCCACCAATAATGTTGACGTAGATTCTGGTACATCTTTGTACTACCCGGGTGAATACTATACTGACTCCGATGAGCTTCGCTCAGGATTTCCTCTTTAAGTCCTTCATCATCCGGCACGCAAAGTCGGCCACGATACTTTAAAATCCCATCCGCGGATACTTGGAAATCGGGCTTCCTCTTTGCCGCATCCATTTCCATAATCTTCTGAATCTCGGGGTCCGAAGGTTGCAGTTCCTTGATCTTAACCTGAACCTCTGGTTCGATTCTTAATGTCGCGAACAAACTGGACACCCGGCTTACTTCGAACTTAAACTCCGAATCCCTCAGCTTTTCCAATAACGTCCACTCCTTAACTAATAAATGAGCCATACTCGACTTGCGGCTTAAAGCATCTGCCACCCGGTTCGCCTTACCCGGATGATACAGAATGTCGCAGTCATAGTCCTTCAATAATTCCATCCATCGACGCTGCCTCATATTCAACTCCTTCTGCGAGAACAGATATTTGAGGCTTTGGTGGTCCGTGAAAATCTGGAACTTCTCCCCGCACAAGTAGTGCCTCCAAATCTTAAGCGCGAAAACTATCGCTGCCAGTTCCAAATCATGCGTCGGGTAATTCATCTCATGAGGCCTCAGCTGGCGTGACGCATACGCTACCACCTTTCCATGTTGCATGAGCACACATCCGAGTCCTCTTAGTGAAGCATCACTGTATATCTCAAATCCTCCTGGTCCGGACGGAATGGTCAAAACTGGAGCGGTCGTCAACTTACGCTTCAACTCTTGGAAACTCCTTTCACACTTGTCATCCCAGACATACTTCGCCTCCTTCTTCAGCAATCTAGTCAAGGGCATGGCTATCGATGAAAATCCTTCCACAAATCGTCTGTAATAGCCAGCCAAACCAAGAAAACTCCTTATCTCCGTCACTGACGTTGGCCTGGGCCACTTCGTTACTGCTTCCACTTTAGTCGGGTCTACAGAAATCCCATCTCCAGAGATAATATGTCCAAGAAATCCTACTTGGCTGAGCCAGAACTCGCATTTGCTGAACTTGGCGTACAATGCGTGTTCTCTTAGGGTCCGTAGTACTTTCGTCAAGTGTTCCTCATGCTCTTGAGGACTCTTCGAATAAACTAAGATATCATCGATGAACACTATGACAAACTGATCCAAAAACTCTCTAAACACCCTGTTCATCAAATCCATGAAAGCGGCTGGGGCATTCGTCAATCCAAAAGGCATGACCGTGAACTCGTAATGCCCATACCTCGTCCTAAAGGCAGTCTTAGGAATGTCCTCCTTCCTAATTCTCAACTGATGGTACCCTGTCCTCAAGTCTATCTTGGAGAACACCGAGGCTCCTTGCAATTGATCGAACAAGTCGTCGATCCTTGGGAGAGGGTACTTATTCTTTATCGTCACTTGGTTCAGCTGTCGGTAGTCTATACATAACCTTAACGTCCCATCTTTCTTCTTCACAAACAGGACTGGCGCTCCCCATGGAGACGCACTAGGGCGGATGAAACCTTTGTCCAACAATTCCTGCATTTGAACCTTCAACTCCTTTAGTTCGGATAGGGACATTCGATACGGGGCCTTCGATATCGGTTCAGTCCCAGGTGCTAACTCAATAACGAACTCCACTTCACGGTCGGGTGGTAAACCCGGCAATTCCTGAGGAAAGACCTCGGGAAAATCACACACAACCGGTATATCATCCAACTTAGGTTCCACCATGGTCGGGTCCACAATATCCACCAGATAACCTTCACACCCATCATCCAGCAATTTACTCGCTTCTAACGAAGATATCCATGGGGTCGAGGTTCCTCCTCGGTTCCCCTGGAATTCGAAGCTAGGACGTCCATCAGGATTAAACCGGATCGTCCTATTGCTACAATCCAATACAGCCTTCTGTCGGACTAACCAGTCCATCCCTATAATCACATCGAAATCGAACATGGCTAGCACTGCCAAGTCGATACTCTCATCCTCACCCCCAATATTCACCTTACAACTAGGGCATCCAAAGGAAACTAGCACCCTATCATTCATTGGCGTCGTCACACAAAGCGCAATCTCTAACATTACCGGTACTAAGCCAATCAACTTAACAAACTGCTCCGAAATGAATGAATGGGTTGCCCCTGAATCAAACAGTGCATAAGCGGCATGGCCACACAAGGAAATCGTACCTGTGACCACGCCCGGCGCATTCTCCGCTTCTCCACGCGCCACAGCATAAACCCTTCCTTGAGCGGGCGGTCGTCCTTGATTTGCCGGTGGGGGATTCCCGGCTTGATTTCCCGGTCGGGGCTGGTATTGCTGTCGGGGCTGATACTGCTGAGGTGCTCGCTGCTGATCCTGGGGATGTGCCTGTGGACAGCTGCGGATCTGATGTTCCGTGCTCCCACACTTGAAGCATGGTCCAAATCTCCCTGGCGGGGCAGCTGGCTTCCCGATATTCCTTCTGATAGGGGGAACAAATCGCCGATTGCCTGTCATAGGCTTCTTTCCCAGGCGGCGGTTATCCTTTCCTCGCACAAACCGCGATCCAGACGCGGCTAACCTTTCCTGCTGATCTCGTTCGATTATCTGGGCTCTCCTGAACATCTCTCCATACTCCTTGATGTCATGCGACAGAATCTGGCTCCGAAGATCCGGCTTCAGCCCATCCCGGAACCTTCGAGCCTTGTCCCTTGGATCCGCAACCATAGTCGGTGCGAACCTTGCCAGCCTTGCAAATTCAGCCTCATACTGGTCCACAGTCATCTGACCTTGGCGCAACCTCATAAACTCCGTCAGCTTCTTCTCCTGGGCATTCTCCGAGAAGTATTTCCCATAGAAGTTCTCCACAAAAACAGTCCAAGTTGGGGCCGTTCCCACTGGGAACACTCCTCCTTCTGAGGCACTCCACCAGTCATTAGCACCATCCTGGAGTTGGTACACTGCCAACGTCACCTTTTCCTCATCATTGCATCCCAACACTTTGAAGGTCTTCTCCAGCTCTTCTACCCATCGGGGAGCTGCCTCGGGGTCACCACGACCGTTAAACTTGGGCGGCTTCATCCTCAAGAATTGCTCTACCAACCGGGGCATCTGTCTAGCCCCAGCTGGGTGATCTTGCCCCTGCTGGGCATGATTTCCTCCATTCCCAGCGATCGCTGCAGCCTCGGCAGCCTGGGCATGGGCTGCGGCTCTCTCCTGCGCCTGCAGCCCGAAGATGTGTCCTATCTCACGAAGGGTCTCCATGACCTCATCGAACCTAGGGTCCCTAGCCTCGCGGGCACCCTCACTAGGTTGAGCTTGGGACTCCTTCCCTCTTCTCTTACTCATCCTGACGACTCTGACAGCTCAACCACCTGCTAATTCCATTAAGGAATTAGAGACTTAAACCAATCTATCCAGTCTAAGTCCTAGGCAGGTCTCAAGACAACAACCAGACAATCAGCATGCGGCTTAACAGGAACTAATCAATACATCACCCAAGGGTTCACATACTCACCTCAGGTCCTGCCGCACCTGCACATCATGGGTCATAATAGCAATATACGCCAAATCATCACGCATTGTCAGGAGATACATGCAGCACATGAAGTCATCCTAGGTGGCTACCCATGGTCTCAGCGCTCCTTATCACTCCAAGACTCGACCTAGTTGGATCGAGCTGACCTTGCTCTGATACCAATTCAACGAGGGGGTTGTCACGCCCCGACCTCCTCGGCACGCGACAACCCGCGCTCACGATGGTCGATATAGTACGACGTCCCAGGACATGCCGTCGTCGACCCAAATCCCAAACAATTCATAATACACATGCGGAAGCAAAATTTGAGAGAATCACCCAGACAATATATATGAGAACACGGGAAAGCAACACGGAGAACACTGAGGTAACGTACACATCCATAATCCCAAAATTTGCCTGAAACATCCTTACATTAATTCAAAATAAAAACAACAACAACTGAGACAAGCACAATAAAAGAGTACTGCTGGTGGGTCAAGAGGCTAGTAACAAGGGGGACCAACGGCTAAACAAAAAGGGTCCAAAATCCAAAAAGGTGTCTACCCTTGCAAACCGACTAAGCCTAGCCTAGGGTTCCCAATCTGGATCTGAACCATCGGACTCGGACGGGCTGTCTGGTATCTCTGAATCCTCGCTAGGGGCCTCCTCCTCGGATTCCTCGGTGTCCATTGGTTCGGCCTCGTCAACCTCCATAGGCTCCACTACCGGGTCCTCTACTGCTGGATCCTCCATCGGGAACTCATGATCTATACCACCCAACTCCTCATCCTCGGCAGGCTCGTACCAGGCGAAAGGACCTATAGTCTCATCCACACTCGTCTCGGAATCCACGACCTCACCGCTCGGGCATTGTGGATCAAGCTGGCCTTCTATGGTGAATGGAACGTCCATCGTGCGGAGGGGTCCGAACTCGTCTCCCCAACGGTCTCGAAAACACCAGGCTACATACTCATGGACTTCGGGATGTGTCGTACCTACATCTACGGTAATCATGGTGTAATGCCTCATGTAAACTTCATTGTTCGCCACCGGGAATTCAACCATCGTATGCTCATACTCTAAAGGGATCCCGAAGCGAATTGGAATGGGCGGTCGGTTCATGGGCGCTGGTCTGAAAGGTTGGGTTATGAAAACCGTGAGACACTTCTCAGTGAGTGAAAACTCCTAAACCTAAATTAGGCTAACATGCATCTCCTGACGGGAAAAACAATAGCACGCATATATAACAATGACTTAGGCCCGTAAGCCCAAATCGGCATATCAATGACCCTGCAGGTTAGATAATCCCATAGTATTACAAATCACAAGCGGCATCCTCGACCAGGCGTACGTCACACGTATGCTCAAAACCTTTTTGTGACAATTCCAAATATGGTACACCGAGTCACACAATCCCGCACAATTTCTCATGCATTCAAATGCATGCAAATGCCACTAGCTTGCCATGCCCACAATCCAAACTCCTATGGCATCTCGGCACAACTACCATTCGTGTTCAGATTATAGAATGAAATCTACTTAGACACGTCCCATACCATGCCCAGCGAATTCCATCACATAATCCAACACTATGCATCACACGTTATCCGTTTATTTCAATTATCTCGACCCGAAGGCCCGACCCGAAGGTCCGATCCGAAGATCCGGTCCAAAGACCAATCACAACACTCCGTGGCCAGCGTAAAGACGCCCTAGGCCCAGTGTCTCTAGCCCGCGTCCTTACGCATCAGGCGCAACACCGATCTCCTTTACAAACCAGAGCCCGCGTAAACGCATCAGGATGGTTGTCTTCCGGACGTACCGGGCATCGTCCTGCTCCAAAGTGCATGAGGACGGCACACCCCGCGTATTCTGCATCAGGGCGAAGGTGATCACACATTCACACTACCGGTTTTATCTTAACCCCGCGTAAACGCATCAGGGCATAATTAGGTGATCACATGTCCATGGCATACACGCATACTCGCATAATTTCCACAAGCCTCATACTCGGCATGCATAATGCGTGGCCATGCAATTCGTACACGAATGTTGGTGCAATGTGTCATGACATAATGTCCCGCACAATTCAATGTCAACATATCATGATCAATGATCCACGTCATATGCTCAATCGACCTCATCAATTAATTCGGGGCATCACATGTGAAATTAGCACTCATGACGTATTCGGGCATCATTATGTACATTGGCAAACCACAATTCACATTCCACAATTGTCGGCCATAAGGACACACGGCATGGTAGACTCGATTACACCACAGTCGGCAACCCGACACATAACTCAATCATTCCGACAATCCCGGCACTCAAGTCCATTCAAACCTCAATCTACCATGCAATTAGCCGATAAATTCAATGTGGACAGCAACTTAATTCAGTCATTCCGAGCTCTAATTTCTCTTCTAAACATGCTTCGTCACTTACTAACCATTTCCCGACACCTATCATTAACACCCAAATTTATACGAACCCTAATCAATACTAACCGACTAACCGACACCCTAAGCCCATCTAGAAACGCACAATTGTCCTAATCGGGGTTTAGAGGTTTCCACCCACCTCAATCCAACGCTCGGGCGACGGGGAACGGCGGCCGATCACCGGTACACGGTGGAACCGGCGGCACACTTCCCAAGGGGCGACGGCGCGCGGCGGTCCGGCGTCCACAGCAACCACGGGCGGCGGTGTGAGGCCGGCGGGGCTACTGTTCACGGCGACGGGAGGTTGGACGAGCGGCTGGACGGTCCCCGGATGGCTGCTGTCCACGGCGGTGCACGGCGGTGGCGCGTGAACAGCGGGCAGTCCGGCGACGGCGCGGCGGTGGTGGCTCGGTCTCGACTGTTCCGGCGAGAGGCTGAACAGAACAGGGAATGGCGAGGGAGAGGACGGCTCGGCTGAGTGGTGGCGACGGTGAGCAGCAGACGGTCCGGCGGCGGCGTGCGGCGGCGACCGGCGGTCTGCTCCGGCGAAGGCAGAACAGAACAGGAAGAGGCGGAGGGGAATAGACAGGGACGGTGAGGGAGGACGACGGTAGACGGTCCTCGCGGTGGCGGTGAACGGCGGCGTGCAGCGGCGAGCGGCTCCGGCGGTGGTTCACCCTTGCATGCAGCCGCGGCGGAGAGGAAGGAGAGGGGCGGCGGCGACGGTGGCGTGCTTGATCCGACGGCCACTCCACTGCATGCAACCGGAAGGGGAAGAGAGGGACGGCGGAGGAAGGGCAGCGGCGGCCAACAGCGGCCGGCGACCGGCGGCGCTCCTTGGCGAGCGGCGGACGAACCGTCTACTTCCCTTGGCTGACCGGCGTCCAACCCGCTTGCATGCAACCAGAGGAGAGGGAAAGGAAGGGGAAACGGTGAGGGGGCGACGGTGGCGCACGGTGGCGGCCTTGGCGGAGCGGCGACGGCTCGGCGGAGGCGCGGCGGTGCTGGCCTCGGCAACGGCGGAGCTGGTCTCAGCCGCTCAGGAACAGCGAGAGGGAGAGAGAGACGGAGAGAAAGAGAGGGGGACAGTCGGCTGGTGGTGGTGAGGCGAGAGGGGGCTCACGGCGGCAACTCCGGTGGACGGTGGTTCCGGCGGGCTGTGGGCGGTGGTGTGTGGCCGAGAGGAAGAGAGAGGCGCACGGTGGAGAGGGAGAGGGTGAGTGGTCGGTGAGGGAGAGTGAGTGAGAGAGAGAGAGAGAGAGTGATGTGATGAAAGGTGATGATTTGCATGGGGGAGAGGAATAGGTAGAGTGTGAGTTTCATTTCCATCATGATTTGCATGGGGAAGGGGGGTGTTGACAAGTGTCACACCCCCACCAGAATTTCAAATTTCGGAATTGGAGGGGGCATAGGGGCAAATCCGACATTAATTTCCGGTACCGGTTCGAATTGCTAATATTTGACCATATAAGTCCTATACCTAAGTGGCCAGCACATTTTTGACGTCGTCCTCATAAAACTATCCCGAGATTCACGAAAATCGTTCTCGATGTCCGGATTAAAATTCACGATCAACTCGTCAAATTTCACATTTCTAAATCTCTTACTAACGGGCGGCCGTTTAGGACTCAAACGTACCGACCTCGGGTTGTCCAAACCGCGGCAAGCTCGAGAGAGGGAATGAGAGGAATTATCGCTAGTTCCGATGACACAATCGTCCGTTTCGGATGATCGGTTCACACTGGCCCAAAATACTTCCTCGTCATTGTCCTAAGTCGGGTTTAACTCGCGATTGGGTCCTTAGTCCACGTGCCTATTCCTAGTTGGCCCTTCCCATCTGGTCAGTGTCCCGTGAGTGATCAATTCCGGGTGAGACTTACAAAAATGAAATATCGAATAATACTCGTTTCATTCCTTCCAAAGATCGAGTCGAATTTTGGGATGTT
This sequence comes from Syzygium aqueum, assembly GCA_031216185.1. Classification (NCBI taxonomy): domain Eukaryota; kingdom Viridiplantae; phylum Streptophyta; class Magnoliopsida; order Myrtales; family Myrtaceae; genus Syzygium; species Syzygium aqueum. The sequence continues at coordinate 18,392,336 of CM062237.1, read as the reverse complement.
ACAGAGTACGGGAACTTGGTTACGTTATCAATCCCAAATCGAGATCCCTAACTTCCTTTTAGTATCTAAGAACGATACGATGTATAACGTGTCATGCAAATTTTCGAGGCTTACTCACTAATTCTATTCATTCTAATAGTGGGAAAATCAATTAAGAATTAAATGCACAATCAATGTCAATCAATCCTAAATGGCCTTCTAAAAATGAAAATCAATCAAAACATTCAAATCCTAATGAAGCCCTAGAAGCTTATTCATTTCATGATTTGCATTTTTTTAGGGTTTTTTAGGGGTTATAACTCTTAAATTTGAAATTTTCTAAAAATGTCAATTGGGCACTTCCAAAAATTCAAATTTCACTTTCTAAGGTTGGTCACGGTATTTTTGAACCATTCTGTGAATTTTTAAAATTTTTGATTTTTTTTCGAAAATTGAATTTCTGAGAATTTCATTAATTGAGAATTGATTTTTATGATTTTTTGAAAATTTTTATGAATTTTTTAATTTTCCAATTTTTTTAGATTTTTTGAATTCTACATTTTTTATTTGTATTTTTTTTAATTTTATGAATTTTTTGAATTTCATGGATTTTCTGAAAATCTCTGAATTTTTATGAATTTTCTATTTTTTTAATTTTTCTATGAATTTTTTTAGATTTTTTGATTGATTTTTCATTTTTTTAGATTTTTTATTTATTTTTTTAAAATTCCCACCAAAGTGGTGAACCGGTCTGGCCCGGTTCAACCAGATTCGGCTTGGTTGAATTGGGCCTCGCCGGCGCCGGTCTTCATCTCCGGCGGGCACGACGCTAAAACGGCATTATTTAACGCCTTCTTCATTGGAGCATTTTTACAAACACCTAATGGGCATGGTTCAGTATTATATGTTCTTGGGGCTGCCGGTTTGTGCTTGTCTCTGGTGACCTTCTGGCGAATGTTTTACCATTTCGATTGAAACGGGCAATATAATTTAATCGCCCCAATAAGCTTCTCACTTCTTTTACCATAGAAGGAGTCATTAAGTCATATATTGCCTTGATCTTGGAGGGATCTATTTCGATGCCCTTACTACTGACCACAAATCCTAGCAGTTTGCCAGATTTTGTCCTAAATACACACTTGTTAGGGTTCAGTCGCAACTTGTACTTTCTAAATCTTTTGAACAACTTGTGAAGCACCTCAACATGATCTTCTTCTTGTTTAGATTTTGCGATCATGTCGTCCATATATAACTCGATTTCTTTATGCATCATGTTATGGAATAAAGTTACCATTGCCCTTTGATAGGTGGCACCAACATTTTTCAAATCGAAAAGCATCACCATGTAACAAAATGTGCCCCATGGTGTTATGAAGGACGTCTTTGCCTTATCCTCTTTCTTCGTGAGGATTTGATTATATCCTGAGAAACCATCCATGAATGAAAATGTTTCGAACCTAGCAGTGCTATCCCCTAATATATCGATATGTGGAAGCGGGAAATCATCCTTAGGGCTTGCTTTATTTAGGTCGCGATAATCAACGCATACTCGTACTCGACCATCCTTCTTCATTACGTGTACTATGTTGGCAATCCATTCTGGATATGGTACTACTTCAATGAAACCGACTTTGAGCAATTTTATCACTTTTTCTTCTATTTTCTTTACCAAGTCCGGCTTCGTCCGCCTCAATTTTTGCTTTTTTGGTGGAATACTTGGATCAATTAGTAAAGCATGTTCAACTATGCTCGGATCAAGGCCTATCATGTTAGCATAAGATCATGTGAATATATCTTGATATTCTCTAAGCAAATCTGTGATTCTTTCTGCTTCTGCTGAGGAATGACTTTCTCCAATCTTAACTTCCTTATTTTCTTTATCGCCCAGATTAACAATGATCGTTTTCTTTCATGTGAGTGATTTTGATTATTAATGATGAATACATTCCTTTTTGAACCAGTCCTCATTCTCGTTATCCTCTTCAATATCACATGTGATCTCCTTGGAAAGATTTGGACCACATAAGAACTTATTATGGATATACAAATGCTCATGCCTGACGTTTAATAAACATGATTAGTAATTGCATACAAAGTAAGTAACGCATGTGGTCCTATGAAAAACCTTTTGGAAATTCATTTTGAAATTTATTTTGAAAGAATATAAAGATAGAGCTTATCCTCATATTATCAATGAGGGTAATGTTCATCATAGGTTTGGTTTTGTTTCTACATGTCCTTAACAAAATATTTGACCACTTTTATTGAATTGAAAGACGTGATTACATCCATATCAACAGGAATGTAACTTGCAATTGAACTAAAATTACAAATGAAATCACAAGAAATTTAAAATTGTAATCAACAAAATGCAATGGAAAAAGCTAGTAGCAAAAGTTTAAAAGAATCTTCCTACTCTAGTGCGTAGATATCTTCTACCTCAGTTATGATAACGTCAATGGTATTCTCTTCGAATAAACAAAGCAGAACAGATTCTTCCTCTGCATTTAAGTCTTCTTTTTGAAGTAGCTTGGAAGGTCCAGGAAAAGTTTCTTTGATATGGATCTGATGATAGGGAAGCTCTTTAGCTTTACCCTTCCATACGAATGGATTAGTGATGCGATTACCTTGGCTTCTATAGCCTCCATAGTTCTTTTGACCTCAGCCTTGGCCTCCATGGTGATCTTTAGAGCTATCTAGAATATAACCTACTCCGTGTTTCATTCTTGTAGCAAGCGGAGTGATAGGTTCTTTGATTCCTTGGGATTTCAATCCAAGACTATTACCAGGAGTAAATCCATACCGGCATAACACCCTTCCAGACATAATGGATGGTGTTGAGAACTCTGAAGATTTTATGATGCAACCGATAGGAATTTTTACCATTGAGATCATTTCGAAGGAATGATAACTTGGTTTTTCTTTCACTTCGGGTTCGACATACGGTATTGCACTCTCTTTGTAAGTGGTGAAATCCGTCTCTCCGTGTACGGTGATCATCTTGCCATTAACGACGAACCTAACATTCTGATGGAGACTTAAAAATATGGCACCAGCCATATATGAATCCAAGGTCTTTCGAGTAACAAGTTGAAAGTCCTTGGAAATATTCACTACTTGGAAATCAACCAAGAAAGGCGCAAGGCCTATGTTCACCTCGAGCTCGATATCACCAATACCGTCTTTCTTCATTCCATCAAATGAATGCACAGTTACCTTAGAAGATTTGATGAGCTCTTCGCTAATTTCCAAGCGATACAATGTGCTTAGTGGATACAAATTAAGTGAGGAATCATTATCGAATAGCACACATACCTCTTTGCCCCAGCTTTTAACAGCAATATATAGAGCCTTATTATGAGAACGCCCGTCAATCGAGAAATCTTCATCGGAGAAGGCAATTTGATCTTTTAGGAGAATAATATGAACAAAGTCTTCCAATTGTACTTCATTAATTGTCTCCAGGACGTGCACTTCATTGAGAAGCTTCATAAGCACCATTTTTGTGGCTTTCTGAAGTCTTGAAGAGATCGAACAGAGAAATTTATGCCGGCATCTTTCTTATCTATTCAATGACCTCAAATTCACTCGTCTTCATGATTGAAAGCAATTATTTAACATCTTCTTCAGTTATTCCTTTCTTTTCATGCTTACCTTCTTTCGGGACATTGCATCTCCCCGATCGGATTATAGCATCAACTTCTTTAGGAGAGTAATCCCAAGGTACACACTTAGTATCAAACTTTTCTTTTGGAGGAAGAGTGATAATTACAAGCAGTGTTTCTTCTCCATTAATCCTTAGTTGATCAATGAGAAGTTCGATAGTGATCGGTTCGATAGGACCTTCCTCCTCGTTATATTTATCTATCTCATCAAGTTTGATAAAAAAATGTTGTAATAATGGATACAAGCTCTTATTGGCTTCGCCAGTATCCATTCCACCCCAACCATCAAGTGTGATCATTTCATTCTTGAATGCCTACAGAGGGGGAGTATATTTGACACGGTAATTATACTAGCCACTATCTTGACCTAGAAAATTGACAACTTCACTTTGTTTTCGTGCTTTTCGAGCAAATCGCCTATCAGCTCGGCGAATCTTTTCTTTCTTTTTCTCTTCTCGATCTTCATTTTCTTTGAGATTTAATTGGTTGATCAGGACCTCATCCATGCCACCCCATCCATCAGGTACAATGTCTTCATTTTTAAATGTCCATGGTGGATGATTGTATTGACACGGTAATTGTATTTACTTGTCTTGACCGAGTAAGTCTACGGTTTCGCCTGCCTTAGATGATTTCTAGGTGAAACGCCTTTCACCCTATTTGACTTTTTCTTCCTCCTTTTTATCCACATATGTTTTATCTTGGAGCATTTCCTTCTTAGACAGGGCTTTCTCCTCAAGACTGATTTCACCATCTATACCACCCCAGCCATTTTGCACAATTACTTCATTTTTGAATGCCCATGGCAGTGGGGTATATTTCACTTTGAAGTTATATTTTCCGGAGTCTTCTGCCAAGTTATCTACAATCTCGTCTTTTAGGGGTGCTTCTTGACGAAAGCGGGCATCTCCTAAACGATAAGCTTTAATCTTGACCTCATATTCATCTTTATTGTCAGACTTGATCACTGTTTCTTCATCTTTAATCATGTTTATTGTATTGTGCTCAGGAAGACGATTTTGATGTACATTTGGCTCGGGCTTTCGGAAGTTCAATATCTTCTAGTCAATGAGCTGTTGAACCTTGTACTTTAAAGTGAGACAATTATCTACCTCATGTCCCCTTTCTCCCATATGATATGTAACATCCCGAAATTCGACTCAGTCTCTGGAATGAATAAAACGAGTCTTATTCGATATTCCATTTTCGTAAGTCTCGCCCGGAGCCGATCACTCTCGGGATACTGACCAAATGGGAATGGCCAACTGGGATTAGATACGTGGACCAAAGACCGATCGCGAATTAAGCCGATTTAAAAGAATGACGAGGAAATATTTTGGGCCAGTATGGACCGGTCTTCGGAACTCGAGCCGGATGATCGCGTTCTCGGAACTAGCGATAATTCCTCCCGTCCCTCGACAATCGAGCTCGTCGCGACTCGGACAACCGAGGTCGATACGCGTAAAATCCTAACCGGCCACCCGTTAGTGAGAGAATTAGAAAATGGGAAATTAGCGAATTCGATCGTGAAATTTAATCCGGACATCGGGAACGATTTTTCGTGAATCTCGGGATAGTTTTTATGAAGACGACGTCAAATTAAGCTGGCCACGTGTATATAGGTCTAGTAGGGGCGAATTTTGGCGAACTGACCCGGTACCGGAAATTTAGGACCGTTTTGCCCCCGTGACCCTTGGAATTCCGAATTTTGTCTTCCTTGTGGGGATGTGACACTTGTCACTCTTCCCCTTCCCCATGCAGCCCATGCATGTCATGATTTGATCTAAGTGTGCACTCCACCTCTTCATGATTTTCCCTTCCACCCCTTCATCTTCTTCTTCTCTCTCTCTCCCCTTGTCTTTCTCTCATTCCCCCTCTCACTCTCACCCGGCCACTCTCTCTCTCTCTCGGCTCCCACTCTCCCTCTCCCGTCCGTGTCTCTCTCTCCCTCTCGGCCTCACGCCGCCGCCCACAACCCGCCGGAACCGCCGGTCCGCCGGAGCTGCAGCCGTGAGCATCCCCCCTCTCGCCTCACCGCCAGCCGGCCGACCACCCCCTCCTTCCGCCCTTGCTGTTCGCGACCAGCCGAGGCCTCACGCCGAGGCCAGCACGGCCGCGCCTCCGCTGAGCCGTCGCTGCTCCGCCAAGGCCGCCGCCGTGAGGCCACCGTCGCCCCTCACCGTTGTCCCCTCCGTTCCCTCTTCCTTTCAGCTGCATGCAGAGGAGTCCGGCGCCGGTCAGCGAAGGAAGGGGAAGCTGACTGTTCGCCTTCCTCCGCCGTGCACTGCCGGCCGCCGCCCGCCGTGCGCCGCCGTCGCCCTCTCGGCTGTCTCTCTCCCTCTCGGTTGCATGCAGCAAGGTGGACCGCCGGACCAGCCGCGCCACCAGCTCGCCACCGTTCCCCTCTCCCTCCTCTCCGACGCGGCTGCATGCACGGTTGAGCCACCGCCGGAGCTGCTCACCGCTGCACGCCGTCGCCGGTCGCCTCCGCCGTGGCCGTCCGCGTCGCCAGCCCTTGTCGCCGTTGTCCCTCCCTCTCTCTTCTCTCTCCGCGGCTGCATGCAGAGGTAAACCCCCGCCGGAGCCGCTCGCCGCTGCACGCCGCCGTTCGCCGCCGCCGTGGTGGCTGTCCGCCGTCGTTCCCTTCGCCGTTCCTCTCCATTTCCGCCCGTCCGTCCCTGTTCCGTTCCCTCTAGCCGGAGCAAGCCGCTGCTCGCCGAGACCGAGCCAGCACCGCCGTGGGCAGCAGCCGTCCGGGGACCGCCCAGCCGCTCGTCCGGTCCTCCCTCGCCGTGAACAGCAGCCCCGCCGGCCGTGTACCGCCGCCCGTGGTTGCTGTGGACGCCGGACCGCCGCTCACCGTCGCTCCATTGGGACTTGTGCCGCCGGTTCCACCGTTTACCGGTGATCGGCCGCCTTTCCCCGTCGCCCGAGCTCGGACTTAGGTGGGTGGAAACCTCTAAACCCCGATTAGGACAATTGTGCGTTTCTAGATGGGCTTAGGGTGTCGGTTAGTCGGTTAGTATTGATTAGTGTTCATATAAACTTAGGTGTCATTGATAGGTGTCGGGAAATGGTTAGTGAGTGACGAAGCATGTTTAGAAGGGAAATTAGAGCTCGGAACGGCTAAATTGAGTTGCTGGTCGTACTGAAATTGTTGGCCAATTGCATGGTAGTTCAAAGTTTGAATTGACTTGGGTGCCGGGATTGCCGGAATGATCGAATTATGTGTTAGTTTGTCGACCGTGGTGAAATTGAGTCTACCATGCCGTGTGTCCGTATGGCCGACGATTGTGGAATGTGAATTATGGTTGATCAATGTGCATAATGTTGCCCGAGTTCGTCATAAGTGTTGATCTTGCATGAAATACCCCGTTGTGTGGATTGGGCCAATTGTGCAATATGACGAGAACCATGGAACAGTGTATCGTGTGGAACATTATGGCATGATACATCGCACTAGCATTCGTGTGCGAATTGCATGGCCACGCATTATGCATGCCGAGTATGAGGCTTGTGGAAATTGTGCGAGAATGCGTGTATGCCATGGACATGTGATCACCTAATTATGCCCTGATGCGTTTACGCGGGGTTCAGATAAAACGAGATGTGTGAACGTGTGATCACCTTCGCCCTGATGCGGAATACGCGGGGTGTGCCGTCCTCATGCACTTTGGAGCAGGACGATGCCCGGTACGTCCGGAAGACAACCATCCTGATGCGTTTACGCGGGCTCTGGTTTGTAAAGGAGATCGGTGTTGCGCCTGATGCGTAAGGACGCGGGCTAGAGACACTGGGCCTGGGGCGTCTCTACGCTGGCCACGGAGTGTTGTGATTGGTCTTCGGACCGGATCTTCGGATCGGACCTTCGGGTCAGGCCTTCGGGTCGAGATAATGAAATAAACGGATAACGTGTGATGCATAGTGTTGGATTATGTGATGGAATTCGCTGGGCATGGTATGGGACGTGTCTAAGTAGATTTCATTCTATAATCTGAACACGAATGATAGTGTGCCGAGATGCCATAGGAGTTTTGGATTGTGGGCATGGCAAGTTAGTGGCATTTGCATGCATTTGAATGCATGAGAAATTGTGCGGAATTGTGTGACTCGGTGTACCATATTTGGAATTGTCACAAAAAGGTTTTGAGCATGCGTGTGACGAATGCGTGATTGAGAATGCCGCTTGTGCAATGTGATACTATGAATTGTCTAACCTGCAGGGTCATTGAAATGTCGAGTTGGGCCTACTGGCCGAAGTTATTCTTATGTTTGTGTGATTGGTTTTACCCGTCAGGAGATGCATGTTAGCCTAATTTAGGTTTAGGAGTTTTCACTCACTGAGAAGTGTCTCACGGTTTTCATAACCCAACCTTTCAGACCAGCGCCCATGAACCGACCGCCCATTCCGATTCGCTTCGGGATCCCTTTAGAGTATGAGCATACGATGGTTGAATTCCCGGTGGCGAACAATGAAGTTTACATGAGGCATTATGCGATGATAACCGTAGACGTAGGCACGACACATCCTGAAGTTCACGAGTACGTAGCCTGGTGCTTCCGGGACCGTTGGGGAGAGGAGTACGGGCCCCTCCGTACTATGGATATCCCGTTCACCATGGAGGGCCAGCTTGATCCACAATGCCCGAGTGGTGAGGTTGTGGATTCCGAGATGGATTCGGAGGAGGCCATAGGTCCTTTCGCCTGGTACGAGCCTGCCGAGGATGAGGAGTTGGGTGGTATAGATCATGAGTTCCCGATGGAGGATCCAGCAGTAGAGGACCCGGTAGTGGAGCCTATGGAGGTTGACGAGGCCGAACCAATGGACACCGAGGAGTCCGAGGAGGAGGCCCCTAGCGAGGATTCAGAGATACCAGACAGCCCGTCCGAGTCCGATGGTTCAGATCCAGATTGGGAACCCTAGGCTAGGTTTTGTTATCTGTTTATGAGGGTAGGCACTTTTTGGGATTTAGGACCCTCTACCGTCGACTGTTCTCTCTCCTGGTTGCACCCCGTTGTTATTATCGTTTTATTCGGATTGATGTAAGGTATTTTGGTAACTCTGGTTATGGATGTGTACGATGCCTCAGCTTTCTTTATGTAGTTGCCCTTGGTTCTCATGTTTATTTTGTACGGGTATTTGTTTTAAATTCTTGCTTCCGCTTGTGCTTTATACTCTGCTATGGGAAATGGGTCGACGACGATGCGTCCTGGGACGTCGTGTTATCTTCTTATCGACCCTCGAGCGGGATGTTGCGTGCCGGGGAGTTCGGGGCGTGACATCCCCCGTTGAATTGGTATCAGAGCAAGGTCAGCTCGATCCGACTAAGTCGAGTCTTGGAGTGATAAGGAGCGATGAGACCATGGGTAGCCACTTAGGATGACCGCGTGTGCTACATGTATCTCCTGACATTGTGTGATGACTTGGCACATATTTTGATAATGACCCGTGTTATGCAGGTGCGGCAGGACCTGAGGTGAGTATGCGAACCCTTGGGTGATGTATTGATTAGTTCCTGTTAAGCCGCATGCTGATTGTTTGGTCGATTGTTGAGACCTGCCTAGGACTTAGACTGGGATAGATTGGTTTAAGTCTCTAATTCCTTAATGGAATTATAACAGGTAGTTGAGCGGTCAAGTCGTCAGGATGAGTAAGAGAAGAGGAAAGGAGTCGCAAGGACAGTCTAGTGAGGGTGCCCGCGAGGCTAGGGACCCTAGGTTTGATGAGGTCATGGAGACCCTTCGTGAGATAGGACACATCTTCGGACTGCAGGCGCAGGAGAGAGCCGCAGCCCATGCCCAGGCTGCCGAGGCTGCAGCGATCGCTGGGAATGGAGGAAATCATGCCCAGCAGGGGCAAGATCACCCAGCTGGGGCTAGGCAGATGCCCCGGTTGGTAGAGCAATTCTTGAGGATGAAACCGCCAAAGTTTAATGGTCGTGGTGACCCTGAGGCTGCACCAAGGTGGGTTGAAGAGCTAGAAAAGACCTTTAAGGTGTTGGGGTGTAGTGATGAGGAGAAGGTGACATTGGCAGTATATCAGCTACAGGAAGGTGCCAATGATTGGTGGAGTGCTACAGAAAGGGAAGTGTTCCCGGAAGGAACGGCCCCAACATGGACTGTATTTGTGGAGAACTTTTATGAGAAGTATTTCTCGGAGAATGCCCAGGAAAAGAAGCTGACGGAATTTATGAGGTTGCGCCAAGGCCAAATGACTGTGGACCAGTATGAGGCTGAATTTGCAAGGCTGGCGAAGTTCGCACCGACTATGGTGGCGAATCCAAGGGACAAGGCTCGAAGGTTCCGGGATGGACTGAAGCCGGATCTTCGGAGTCAGATTCTGTCACATGACATCAAGGAGTATGGAGAGATGTTCAGGAGAGCCCAGATAATTGAGCGAGATCAGCAGGAAAGGCTAGCCGCTTCTGGATCGCGGTTTGTGCGAGGAAAGGATAACCGCCGCCTGGGAAAGAAGCCTATGACAAGCAATCGGCGATTTGTTCCCCCTATCAGAAGGAATATCGGGAAGCCAGCTGCCCCGCCAGGGAGATTTGGACCATGCTTCAAGTGTGGGAGCACGGAACATCAGATCCGCAGCTGTCCACAGGCACATCCCCAGGATCAGCAGCGGGCACCTCAGCAGTATCAGCCCCGACAGCAGTACCAGCCCCGACCAGGAAATCAAGCCGGGAATCCCCCACCGGCAAATCAAGGACGACCGCCCGCTCAAGGAAGGGTTTATGCTGTGGCGCGTGGAGAAGCGGAGAATGCGCCGGGCGTGGTCACAGGTACGATTTCCTTATGTGGCCATACCGCTTATGCACTGTTTGATTCAGGGGCAACCCATTCATTCATTTCGGAGCAATTTGTTAAGTTGATTGGCTTAGTACCAGTGATGTTAGAGATTTCACTTTGTGTGACAACGCCGATGAATGATAGGGTGTTAGTTTCCTTTGGATGCCCTGGTTGTGAGGTAAATATTGGGGGTAAGGATGAGAGTATCGACTTGGTAGTGTTGGCCATGTTCGATTTCGATGTGATCATAGGAATGGACTGGTTAGTCCGACAGAAGGCTGTAGTGGATTGTAGTAATAGGACAATCCGATTTAATCCCGAAGGACGTCCTAGCTTTGAATTCCAGGGGAACCGAGGGGGAACCTCGACCCCATGGATATCTTCGTTAGAAGCGAGTAAATTGCTGGATGATGGGTGTGAAGGTTATCTGGTGGATATTGTGGACCCGACCATGGTGGAACCTAAGTTGGATGATATACCGGTGGTGTGTAATTTCCCCGAAGTCTTCCCTCAGGAATTGCCGGGTTTACCGCCCGACCGGGAAGTGGAGTTCGTTATTGAGTTAGCACCTGGGACTGAACCGATATCGAAGGCCCCGTATCGAATGTCCCTGTCCGAACTAAAGGAGTTGAAGGTTCAAATGCAGGAATTGCTGGACAAGGGTTTCATCCGCCCTAGTGCGTCTCCATGGGGAGCGCCAGTCCTGTTTGTGAAGAAGAAAGATGGGACGTTAAGGTTATGTATAGACTACCGACAGCTGAACCAAGTGACGATAAAGAATAAGTACCCTCTCCCAAGGATCGACGACTTGTTCGATCAGCTGCAAGGAGCCTCAGTGTTCTCCAAAATAGATTTGAGGACAGGTTACCATCAGTTGAGAATTAGGAAGGAGGACATTCCCAAGACTGCCTTTAGGACGAGGTACGGGCATTATGAGTTCACCGTGATGCCTTTTGGGTTAACGAATGCCCCAGCCGCTTTCATGGATTTGATGAACAGGGTGTTTAGAGAGTTTTTGGATCAGTTTGTCATAGTATTCATCGATGATATCTTGGTTTATTCGAAGAGTCCTCAAGAGCATGAGGAACACTTGACGAAAGTACTACGGACCCTAAGAGAACACGCATTGTACGCCAAGTTCAGCAAATGCGAGTTCTGGCTCAGCCAAGTAGGATTCCTTGGCCATATTATTTCTGGAGATGGAATTTCAGTGGACCCGACTAAGATTGAGGCTGTAACGAAGTGGCCTAGGCCAACGTCGGTGACAGAAATAAGGAGTTTTCTGGGTTTGGCTGGCTATTACAGACGCTTCGTGGAAGGATTTTCTTCAATAGCCATGCCTTTGACGAAATTGCTGAAGAAGGAGGCAAAGTACATTTGGGATGACAAGTGTGAGAGAAGTTTTCAAGAGTTGAAGCGCAAGTTGACGACCGCACCGGTTTTGACCATTCCGTCCGGGCCAGGAGGATTTGAAATATACAGTGATGCTTCATTAAGAGGACTCGGATGTGTGCTCATGCAACATGGGAAAGTGGTAGCGTATGCGTCACGCCAGCTAAGACCCCATGAGATGAACTACCCGACACATGATTTAGAGCTGGCAGCGATTGTTTTCGCACTTAAGATCTGGAGGCACTACCTGTGCGGAGAGAAGTTTCAGATTTTCACGGACCACCAAAGCCTCAAGTATCTGTTCTCGCAGAAGGAGTTGAATATGAGGCAGCGTCGATGGATGGAATTATTGAAGGACTATGACTGCGACATTCTGTATCATCCGGGTAAGGCAAACCGGGTGGCAGATGCTTTGAGTCGCAAGTCGAGTATGGCTCATTTGCTGGTCAAGGAGTGGACGTTGTTGGAAAGGCTCAGGGATTCGGAGTTTAAGTTTGAAGTGAGCCGAATGTCCAGTTTGTTCGCAACGTTAAGGATTGAACCGGAAATTCAAGTCAAGATCAGGGAACTTCAACCCGCGGACCCCGAGATTCAGAAGATTATAGAAATGGATGCGGCAAAGAGGAAACCCGATTTCCAAGTATCTGAGGATAAGACCTTAAAGTTTCGTGGCCGACTTTGTGTGCCGGATGATGAAGGACTTAAGGAAGAAATTTTGAGCGAAGCTCATCGGAGTCAGTACAGTATCCATCCGGGTAGTACGAAGATGTACCAGAATCTGCGTCAGCACTATTGGTGGAATGGCATGAAGAAGGATGTGGCCAAGCACGTGGCCAAGTGCCTGACGTGCCAACAAGTGAAGGCACAGCACTGCAAACCTGGTGGACTATTGCGACCTTTGGAAATCCCCGAATGGAAATGGGAGCATGTCACGATGGACTTTGTGACGGGATTACCACGGAGCCAGAGAGGTCATGACTCGATATGGGTCATAGTGGATCGTTTGACTAAGTCTGCGCACTTCCTAGCGGTACGAAAGGAACTGGAATTAGAAAAGTATGCGGAATTGTATGTGCGACAAATAGTGCGTCTTCATGGAGTACCAGTGACGATCACCTCGGATCGTGATCCAAGGTTTACGGCCAACTTTTGGAAGAGTCTACAAACGGCCTTAGGAACAAGATTGCAGTACAGTACAGCCTACCACCCGCAGACAGACGGTCAGTCTGAAAGGACAATTCAGACCCTGGAGGATATGTTGAGAGCGTGTGTTTTGGATTTCCAAGGCAAGTGGGAAGAGCAATTGCATTTGGTAGAGTTTGCCTATAACAACAGCTATCAACAGAGCATCCAGATGGCACCTTTCGAAGCCTTATATGGTAGGGCCTGTAGGACACCACTGTGCTGGGACGAAGTTGGTGAGCGAAGTATCGCGGGACCGGAGCTAGTTCAGCAAACGATGGAAGTAGTGGAGGTTATCAGGGATAGGCTGAGGACCGCTCAGAGTCGCCAGAAAAGTTACGCCGACAGGAGACGACGACCCTTGGAGTTCCAAGTGGGAGATCATGTGTTTCTCAAGGTGTCGCCAATGAAGGGATTATCTCGATTCGGCAAGAAGGGAAAGCTTAGCCCAAGGTATGTCGGGCCATTTGAGATCCTAGAAAAGATTGGAGATATGGCATACCGACTGGCCTTGCCTCCCAACCTATCCCAGGTGCACAATGTTTTCCACGTGTCGATGCTAAGGAAGTATGAACCGGACCCGACTCATGTTTTAAGATACGAGGAAGTGGATGTGGACGACAAAGTGACATACGTGGAGAAGCCGGTCAGAATCGAGGACAGAAAGGACCGAGTACTAAGGAACAAGACGATTCCGATGGTCAAAGTAGTTTGGGAGCATCATGGAACAGAAGGTGCTACGTGGGAAAGTGAAGAGGCCATGCGACGTCAATACCCCCAGTTGTTCGAGTAGGCTAATGTGGGTTTTAAATTTCGAGGACGAAATTTTTGTAAGGGGGGAAGAATTGTAACATCCCGAAATTCGACTCAGTCTCTGGAATGAATAAAACGAGTCTTATTCGATATTCCATTTTCGTAAGTCTCGCCCGGAGCCGATCACTCTCGGGATACTGACCAAATGGGAATGGCCAACTGGGATTAGATACGTGGACCAAAGACCGATCGCGAATTAAGCCGATTTAAAAGAATGACGAGGAAATATTTTGGGCCAGTATGGACCGGTCTTCGGAACTCGAGCCGGATGATCGCGTTCTCGGAACTAGCGATAATTCCTCCCGTCCCTCGACAATCGAGCTCGTCGCGACTCGGACAACCGAGGTCGATACGCGTAAAATCCTAACCGGCCACCCGTTAGTGAGAGAATTAGAAAATGGGAAATTAGCGAATTCGATCGTGAAATTTAATCCGGACATCGGGAACGATTTTTCGTGAATCTCGGGATAGTTTTTATGAAGACGACGTCAAATTAAGCTGGCCACGTGTATATAGGTCTAGTAGGGGCGAATTTTGGCGAACTGACCCGGTACCGGAAATTTAGGACCGTTTTGCCCCCGTGACCCTTGGAATTCCGAATTTTGTCTTCCTTGTGGGGATGTGACACTTGTCACTCTTCCCCTTCCCCATGCAGCCCATGCATGTCATGATTTGATCTAAGTGTGCACTCCACCTCTTCATGATTTTCCCTTCCACCCCTTCATCTTCTTCTTCTCTCTCTCTCCCCTTGTCTTTCTCTCATTCCCCCTCTCACTCTCACCCGGCCACTCTCTCTCTCTCTCGGCTCCCACTCTCCCTCTCCCGTCCGTGTCTCTCTCTCCCTCTCGGCCTCACGCCGCCGCCCACAACCCGCCGGAACCGCCGGTCCGCCGGAGCTGCAGCCGTGAGCATCCCCCCTCTCGCCTCACCGCCAGCCGGCCGACCACCCCCTCCTTCCGCCCTTGCTGTTCGCGACCAGCCGAGGCCTCACGCCGAGGCCAGCACGGCCGCGCCTCCGCTGAGCCGTCGCTGCTCCGCCAAGGCCGCCGCCGTGAGGCCACCGTCGCCCCTCACCGTTGTCCCCTCCGTTCCCTCTTCCTTTCAGCTGCATGCAGAGGAGTCCGGCGCCGGTCAGCGAAGGAAGGGGAAGCTGACTGTTCGCCTTCCTCCGCCGTGCACTGCCGGCCGCCGCCCGCCGTGCGCCGCCGTCGCCCTCTCGGCTGTCTCTCTCCCTCTCGGTTGCATGCAGCAAGGTGGACCGCCGGACCAGCCGCGCCACCAGCTCGCCACCGTTCCCCTCTCCCTCCTCTCCGACGCGGCTGCATGCACGGTTGAGCCACCGCCGGAGCTGCTCACCGCTGCACGCCGTCGCCGGTCGCCTCCGCCGTGGCCGTCCGCGTCGCCAGCCCTTGTCGCCGTTGTCCCTCCCTCTCTCTTCTCTCTCCGCGGCTGCATGCAGAGGTAAACCCCCGCCGGAGCCGCTCGCCGCTGCACGCCGCCGTTCGCCGCCGCCGTGGTGGCTGTCCGCCGTCGTTCCCTTCGCCGTTCCTCTCCATTTCCGCCCGTCCGTCCCTGTTCCGTTCCCTCTAGCCGGAGCAAGCCGCTGCTCGCCGAGACCGAGCCAGCACCGCCGTGGGCAGCAGCCGTCCGGGGACCGCCCAGCCGCTCGTCCGGTCCTCCCTCGCCGTGAACAGCAGCCCCGCCGGCCGTGTACCGCCGCCCGTGGTTGCTGTGGACGCCGGACCGCCGCTCACCGTCGCTCCATTGGGACTTGTGCCGCCGGTTCCACCGTTTACCGGTGATCGGCCGCCTTTCCCCGTCGCCCGAGCTCGGACTTAGGTGGGTGGAAACCTCTAAACCCCGATTAGGACAATTGTGCGTTTCTAGATGGGCTTAGGGTGTCGGTTAGTATTGATTAGTGTTCATATAAACTTAGGTGTCATTGATAGGTGTCGGGAAATGGTTAGTGAGTGACGAAGCATGTTTAGAAGGGAAATTAGAGCTCGGAACGGCTAAATTGAGTTGCTGGTCGTACTGAAATTGTTGGCCAATTGCATGGTAGTTCAAAGTTTGAATTGACTTGGGTGCCGGGATTGCCGGAATGATCGAATTATGTGTTAGTTTGTCGACCGTGGTGAAATTGAGTCTACCATGCCGTGTGTCCGTATGGCCGACGATTGTGGAATGTGAATTATGGTTGATCAATGTGCATAATGTTGCCCGAGTTCGTCATAAGTGTTGATCTTGCATGAAATACCCCGTTGTGTGGATTGGGCCAATTGTGCAATATGACGAGAACCATGGAACAGTGTATCGTGTGGAACATTATGGCATGATACATCGCACTAGCATTCGTGTGCGAATTGCATGGCCACGCATTATGCATGCCGAGTATGAGGCTTGTGGAAATTGTGCGAGAATGCGTGTATGCCATGGACATGTGATCACCTAATTATGCCCTGATACGTTTACGCGGGGTTCAGATAAAACGAGATGTGTGAACGTGTGATCACCTTCGCCCTGATGCGGAATACGCGGGGTGTGCCGTCCTCATGCACTTTGGAGCAGGACGATGCCCGGTACGTCCGGAAGACAACCATCCTGATGCGTTTACGCGGGCTCTGGTTTGTAAAGGAGATCGGTGTTGCGCCTGATGCTTAAGGACGCGGGCTAGAGACACTGGGCCTGGGGCGTCTCTACGCTGGCCACGGAGTGTTGTGATTGGTCTTCGGACCGGATCTTCGGATCGGACCTTCGGGTCAGGCCTTCGGGTCGAGATAATGAAATAAACGGATAACGTGTGATGCATAGTGTTGGATTATGTGATGGAATTCGCTGGGCATGGTATGGGACGTGTCTAAGTAGATTTCATTCTATAATCTGAACACGAATGATAGTGTGCCGAGATGCCATAGGAGTTTTGGATTGTGGGCATGGCAAGTTAGTGGCATTTGCATGCATTTGAATGCATGAGAAATTGTGCGGAATTGTGTGACTCGGTGTACCATATTTGGAATTGTCACAAAAAGGTTTTGAGCATGCGTGTGACGAATGCGTGATTGAGAATGCCGCTTGTGCAATGTGATACTATGAATTGTCTAACCTGCAGGGTCATTGAAATGTCGAGTTGGGCCTACTGGCCGAAGTTATTCTTATGTTTGTGTGATTGGTTTTACCCGTCAGGAGATGCATGTTAGCCTAATTTAGGTTTAGGAGTTTTCACTCACTGAGAAGTGTCTCACGGTTTTCATAACCCAACCTTTCAGACCAGCGCCCATGAACCGACCGCCCATTCCGATTCGCTTCGGGATCCCTTTAGAGTATGAGCATACGATGGTTGAATTCCCGGTGGCGAACAATGAAGTTTACATGAGGCATTATGCGATGATAACCGTAGACGTAGGCACGACACATCCTGAAGTTCACGAGTACGTAGCCTGGTGCTTCCGGGACCGTTGGGGAGAGGAGTACGGGCCCCTCCGTACTATGGATATCCCGTTCACCATGGAGGGCCAGCTTGATCCACAATGCCCGAGTGGTGAGGTTGTGGATTCCGAGATGGATTCGGAGGAGGCCATAGGTCCTTTCGCCTGGTACGAGCCTGCCGAGGATGAGGAGTTGGGTGGTATAGATCATGAGTTCCCGATGGAGGATCCAGCAGTAGAGGACCCGGTAGTGGAGCCTATGGAGGTTGACGAGGCCGAACCAATGGACACCGAGGAGTCCGAGGAGGAGGCCCCTAGCGAGGATTCAGAGATACCAGACAGCCCGTCCGAGTCCGATGGTTCAGATCCAGATTGGGAACCCTAGGCTAGGTTTTGTTATCTGTTTATGAGGGTAGGCACTTTTTGGGATTTAGGACCCTCTACCGTCGACTGTTCTCTCTCCTGGTTGCACCCCGTTGTTATTATCGTTTTATTCGGATTGATGTAAGGTATTTTGGTAACTCTGGTTATGGATGTGTACGATGCCTCAGCTTTCTTTATGTAGTTGCCCTTGGTTCTCATGTTTATTTTGTACGGGTATTTGTTTTAAATTCTTGCTTCCGCTTGTGCTTTATACTCTGCTATGGGAAATGGGTCGACGACGATGCGTCCTGGGACGTCGTGTTATCTTCTTATCGACCCTCGAGCGGGATGTTGCGTGCCGGGGAGTTCGGGGCGTGACATGATAGGTGCAAGTTTTTGATTCATCGTACCAAGAAAATCTTGTAGGATTGTCCCTTGGTACTTCTTTGGCCATTAAATGCCTTTCTAGAAGCATTGGTAATAGCTTTGACAGGGGTCGGGGCAACGGTGTGTATTGCCTCACGGGCCTTTTATTTTGCTCGAACTTCCTTGGGTTTTTCCAAGCGACATTTGATTACTTTGAAAATGATGCTTGATGAGTATTTAGGCGAGACACCATAGCAACTTCTCGGATGAGCTCTTTATCTTTTTTCTCGAGATAAGGCTTTCGTGCTACTGTTTCTCGAGCCTTCTTCTCTTTCAATCCTCATTCAATTCTCTCACCCACTTTTACAAACATGGTGAATGTTTGATAGCCTAATACATGAAGTTTGTCATAATACTCAGTTGGCAATGGTTTTAGAAAGAACTCAATGAGCTCATCTTCACTTATGGCGGGCTTTACTTGTGATGCAACATCTTTCTATCTCTGAGCATAGGCTATAAACCCTTCATTCCTCAGTTTCTCAGTTCTGACGAGATCTTCTCTAGTTAGGAGTACTTCAACATTAAACTTATACTGACAAAGGAATTCTCCTGCCAAATGGTCTCATTCAGTGAAGTCTTCTATGTCAAGGTTTGTGTATCATACAAGGGCCGCTCCTCTCAAATTATCTTAAAATGTGTTAATAAGAAGTGGCATGTTATATGAATATCTTGTTATCTTACAGAGATAATACTTCAAATGGTTTTTGGGATAACTAGTGCCATCATACTTGCTCACAAACTCTAGCTCCTTATAATTTTTTGGAACAACCACTTTCACATACGGCAAGAACTTGTCAAACCTTTGAAGTTCATAGCCTTGACTTGCTAAGCATTCTTCAATTTTGGCCAATCTCTTGGCCTCTTCTTCATCCTTTGTTTTGGATGTCTTCTTGATTTAATCATCCACTTCCAAATTTACCACCTCAGGCGTAGTCTTTAGAGGATTTTCTTGAACTGGTTCTTTATTTCTAACTAGTTCTTCAATTGGTGTTTTAGTAGTGTTTGAAGTTCCCACATTTGGAGTAGTAGGATACTATCCATGGGATGCAAGAATAAAAGCCTTCATTTTTACCATCATTACAGCCATTTGGGTCATTTGATTCTCAACTTCAGCTAGTCGAGCATGGGTTTCTTCTTCCGCCATTCTAACTTGTAAGCGAGTTTGAGATCTTTTACCTTCCATTCCTAAACAACCTCCTTCACAAAAAGACTCGATATTAGTATAGTAAAATGATCATGAAACTCTACATTTTTTTGATTGTATGGTTTCATGAGATTGTCAAGGATAAGAAATTTCACACAAGCCTAAGCTTTGTATAAAATTCTTCGTCAATGTCATTATCAAGAAGTCATACAATTCAAAGAATTGTAATCCATGATGATTCTTTACAAAACATACTTTGAAACTTCATTAATCAATTGTTCATTAGGCAATTGTTTCAATTTTGAAAATTTTTATTACAATGCTATTCATCAAAATAGGGGAATACTAGCTTAAACAAGTTTAGGTTTCTTGCTTGCTAAGGTAGCTTCATCCTCTTCATATACCTTGGTTTGTGTCTCCCATCCTTCCACATCGATTACAACCTTCTGGGGAACATACTGCTCTACACCTGGCGTACTTGACATAATATACTCTGGGATATACGGCTCATCGGAATGAGTAGTAACACTCAATGGTATATAGGGTTCGATGTCGATTGGTCGCTTAGCCTTCAACCACTTCACATACTCGTTGGACGCCCAAAAAAGCTTCATTTCTCCTTCCAAATATTCAGGACATCGTACTATTTGCTTGGTTGATTTCTTCAAGGAAATCACGATCCCATCAACTCTTACTCGCAAATCTTTTCTTTCCCTTTCCGATAGTGTTTTTTGTGGTATCTCAAATGTGAACTCCTCGGGATGCCAAATAGGTGGAATTTGTTGAACCATTCCAAATTGCCATATGACTCTTAGCGGGCAATAAGTAGTTCCACCGCTCAATCCAAGCAATGGTACCAAATTGCTGTCTTGAGTAGTAATTTGAGTTTTCGCTATCTTCGGCCATTGAATTCTCCATTAAAACTGGTCAGGAGTTAATGCTCTAATGAAATTTGTCCACTCATGAAAAGAGTATTTTGACATTTTGTCTTGGAGTTTCAAATACTTCTTAATAGGGTTGGTAGATGAGTCAATCTCTCAAATGCACATATAACACTCCTAAGGTCGAATATAGGAAATAAACCATAGAAAGTAACCCAACTGAAGCTTGCAGTACACCCTTTTGTTGATTTTGGTATTTGTTCAATGAAATGATGGTCTCCGCTAAGAGCATATTGGAGAAGTCCCATTTTAGGCAAGCTTGCCTAGCAATTACCGCAATGAGAGGATTTAATCCGGTCCTTGATGCGGGGAATAAGACTTATCCGAAGAAGGTAAGAATAAAAACCCTCATGGAAGTATTTCCCGTTTCTTTCGGCAACTTGGAGTAATTGGTCACCAAGTAAGATAAAGGAAATCTCCTGGTATTCGACTCAATCAACTTTTCCATTTGAGAGGTCTTCAAGTTTAAGAATTCAGCTATAACGCTCATGGGTTTCAATCCAACTGAGGGCTCAACGGTTCTTGACTCGAAATCAATCCCAATGGTTGTCTTATATTCTTCTAGTGTAAGTACCATCTTGTGCTCGCCCAATTGAAATGTGGCAATGGTAACTTTCCAGAAATGGGATAATACTTGAATTAAGCTCACTTGGTACTCCAGGTTAATGAACTTGAATAAATACCCTAGCCTTTTTCTTACGTATGCTTTGTTGTCCTTTGTCATGTTTACCTACCATGCCAAAAGCTCCTTTCTTGGAATAGGAATGACTTGTATGTTTAGTTTTCCCATTTCAATATAAAACATGTAAAAGAAAGTGATTATTATTCACCATGGATTACCAATTGACTTTAATGCCTCTATTTCAATTATATGTCCTTTTAAGGTAAGACAGAGGTAAAATATACTTGCATGCCTAGAAAGTAATGCAAATGTCATTTTGAGTCCATTTAGACCTTAAAAGAGCATATATTTAGGATCATAGATAAATTCAATGTGTGATGTAAATGCCCATTCTGTCATACTCCATTTAGACCATAAAGTCCTAAACTATAATTTACAACTTCGAATACATTGAAATGAATGAATAAGCACTTGAATTACATGGAAAATCCGCCATGGACCTATACATTTCATCTCAAAATGAAAGAATGGTCAAATAGAGTATACCGCCCTAATCATGCTTTCTAATATGAAAGGGCATTTAGACCAAGCATTGAATGCCATTTAGGTTTTTTTTTTTTTGAAAAAGTGCCAACTAACTTGCCTAATTGTAAAAAAATGGAATGAAACAATACTTCCTTACCAGAATATTTTTCTTTGCTTTTAGGTATATCAACCATAAAGTAATATCTTTCTCTCAGGAGGGACCCTAGATTTGCGTGAACAGATACTCCAATGCTTTGGTTTTCAGCAAGGTACTCTCCCCTTCTGGTACTTAGGCATGCCTATCATATCCTCCAGGTTGAGCAAAGAGGACTGTAAAGCTCTGATTGATGCCATCACTGCTAGAGCTCGCTCTTGGACCCAACAGTTTTTGTCATTTGCTGACAGGCTGCAGCTTATCAAATTGGTCTTGTATTCCATCCAAGTATATTGGGCCTCTATCTTCTCTCTGCTGAAATCTGTATTATATAGGATTGAGGCTATCTTGTGTCAATTCCTATGGAAAGGTCCTGACCTAGGTACAGGTGGAGCAAGGGTAACTTGGAATTCTGTTTGCTTACCCAAGGACGAAGGTGGACTAGGTATACGACGGCTGGTTGAGTACAACAAGGCGATGATCCTTAAGCACATATGGCTTCTTTTCTCTGGTAAAGAATCCTTGTGGTGTAAGTGGATACACTCTACTTTTTTTAAAATGTTTAACTTTTGGATTGTCTCTAAACCCACCTTTTGTTCTTGGACTTGGAAGAAGATCCTTGACATGCGGGCTCCTGCTCAAACTATGTTCTGGTGGAAGATTGGTCATGGGCATTCTGTCTCCTTCTGGTTTGATTCGTGGCACACTAGAGGCCCTCTCTACCTTCTTTTCAGTAATGTGGACATCTATCATTCATGCATTCCACGGGATACTTCGGTGAGGAAATTTTGTGAGGGTACCTGGCGACCTTCGAACCCTCTCAACACTATTTTAAGCTAGATGGATCCTCCCTCAACTTTTTCGAACAATGTGCCAAATTCCCTTTGCTGGATCCCTCATCCATCAAAAACTTTCTCAGTTGCCCTTTCTTGGAATCATATCCGAAGGAAAGGACGACCAGCTCCTTGGCACACATTCATTTGGGATCAGAATATTGCTCCTTGCCATGCTTTTCTATTATGGTTGATCTTCCTTAATCGGTTACCTACTCACATGTTCCTCATCCATAATCAAAGGATTGACAATGCTCTTTGCGCTTTCTGTGGATCCATACCAGATTCTATCAATCACCTATTTTTTGAATGTTCATCTACCAGCAAGTTGGCGTTTATGTGGGCAACAAAATGCAGCCTACCTTGGCGCAATAGACCCTGGCAAGATCATATTAATTGGGCGATGAAAGTTTGTGGTGGAGCCTCGTTTGCTAACCGAATCGCTAGATTTTCCTTTGGCACCTTATGTCATATCATTTGGACCGAAAGGAATAACGCTATATTCAAGAATAAAAGTATATACATCCCGGGCATGCGCAAGCATCTTATCAAAGTCGTCAAGGATAAAGCCATTTCCATGGGAGGAATTGAGGACACTTCTAGGAACCGTGTTCTATAAAGAAAATGGGATCTTCCGGCTACAATCTTTACATTGAACAAGAGTAGCTCTTAACTCTTGGCTGTCTTCTGAGTGTTGGCGCTGTGCTTAGGTGTCTTCGGTCTCCTTCCCCCAATCTTTGGATGGGTTGGTTGACCCTCGTGTAGTTCTTTCTTTTTTCTTTCCTATAGATAGCCTTTGGCTTCTTGTATAGTTCCTGCTGAATCTCTTTTGACCTTGTGTAGACATTTCTATGTCTTAATTGGGTCAGGATTTGGTTTGAGCTTTAGGTTGTATTAGTGTTTTGAAAAGTTATATACATACTTACCTTACCAAAAAAAAACCATAAAGACATGTGAATGCAACCAGTGAAGTTTTGACTCCTAAAAGGGTAGGATATGCTAAAGGCTCAATATCACGCCCCGACCTCCACGGCACGCAACAACCCGTTCGGTGGTCGATACAGTGGTACGACGTCCCAAGACGCGTCGTCATCGACCCGTTTTTCCCAGAGCAGAACATAAGACACATGCGGAAGCAAAAATTTAAAACACCCGTACAGAATAAATATGAGAACTAGGGAGAGCAACATGAGGAGAACTGAGGCAACGTACACATCCATGACCAAAAACTGCCAGAAACATCCTTACATCATTCCAAATAAAACAACGATAGAAATAGGGTGCAACAAGGAGAGTACTGTCATACGAGTCAAGAGGGCTAAAAACCAAGAGAGTCAACAGCCTAAAAGTAGAGGGTCCGCAATCCAAAAAGTGTCTACCCTCACAACAAGACTAAGCCTAGCCTAGGGCGCCCAATCTGGATCTGAGCCATCGGACTCTGACGAACTTTCGGGTATCTCTGAATCCTCGCTGGAAATCTCCTCCTCGGACTCTTCGGTATCCATCGGCTCGGCTTTGTCGACCTCCATTGGCTCCACTACTGGGTCCTCCACTACTAGCTCGTGATCTACGCCTCCTAACTCTTCGTTCTCGGTAGGCTTGTACCAAGCAAAAGGACCTATAGTCTCCTCCTCATCCATCTCGGAATCCACGATCTCACCTCTCGGACACTGCGGGTCAAGCTGGCCCTCTATGGTGAACAGAACATCCATCGTACGAAGGGGTCCAAACTCGTCTCCAAAACCGTCTCAGAAACACCAGGCTACATACTCATGAACTTCAGGATGTGTCGTACCCACGTCTACACTAATCGCAGAGTAATGCCTCAAGTATACCTCCCCATTCCCCACCGGATGTGCAGTCATAATGTGCTCGTAATCTAGGGGAATCCCAAAATGTACCGGGACAGGTGGCTTCGTCATGGACGCGGGTCTGAAAGGTTGGGTTATAAAAACAGTGAGACACATCTCAGTGAGTGCAAAACTCCTAAACCTAAATTAGGCTAACATGCATCTCTTGACGGATAAAACAAACCACACACATATAAGGGGGACTTAGGCCCGTAGGCCCAAATCGGCATTTCAATGACCCTGCAGGTTAGTTAACCCCATAATATCACGATACACGAGCGGCACCCTTGATCATGCGTACGTCACGCGTATGCTCAAAATCTTTAGTGACAGTTTTCAAGTGTAGTTCACCGAGCCACACAGTTCCGCACACCAATTCATGCATTCATATGCATACATATGCCACTAACTTGTCATGCTCACCATTCAACTTCTATGGCATTTCAGCTTAAAATTCCGTTCGTGTTCCGATTATAGAATAGAATCTACTTAGACACGTTCCATACCATGCCCAGCAGATTCCATTGCATAATCAGGCACTATGCATCACACGTTAACTATTTATTTTGTTAACTCGACCCGAAGGCCCGATCCGAAGATTCGGTCCGAAGACCACGACCCGAAGGCCAATCACAACACTCCGTGGCCAGTGTAAAGATGCCCCAGGCCCAGTGTCTCTAGCCCGCGTCCTTACGCATCAGGCACAACACCGATCTCCTTACGAACCAGAGCCCGTGTAAACGCATCAGGATGGTTGTCTTCCGGACGTACCGGGCATCGTCCTGCTCCAAAGTGCACGAGGACGGCACACCCCGCGTAAACGCATCAGGGCGAAGGTGATCACACATTCACACAACCGGTTTTTATCTGAACCCCGCGTAAACGCCTCAGGGCATAATTAGGTGATCACATGTCCATGGCATACACGCATTCTAGCATAGTTTCCACAAGCCACATACTCGGCATGCATAATGTGTAGCCATGCAATTCGCACACGAATGTTGGTGCAATGTATCACAGCATAATGTCCCATACAATTCAATGCCACAATTTCATGTTCCACGATTCACGTCATATGCTTAATTAGCCCAATCGACACCACGGGGCATCATATGCAAAGTCGGCACTTATGACATATTCGACATTATGATGTACATTGACAACTCACCAATCACATTCCACAACGGTCGGTCACATGAGCATGCGACATGGTAGACCCAAGCCATCACAATTGCCAAACTGACACACAAGTCAATCATCCCGGCAATCCAATCATCACGATCCTCAATCTATCATGGAATTGGTCCTCAAGACCCGTTGTGGACAGCAGCTAAACCTTATCGTCCCGACCTCTAATCCACTTCAATTTTCGATTTTGTCACGTACCAATAGAATCCCGAGGTCCACTAATGACGTATAATTTCATATAAGTCCTAACTGACGCTAATCGAATACTAAGTACATCCTAAGCCCGTTAAAACGCATTATCGTCCTAATTAGGGTTTAGAGGTTTACACCCATCTAAATCTAAGCTCGGGCGACGGGGAATGGCGGCCAATCACCGGTGAATGGTGGAACCGGCGACAACAATTCCCAAGAGCGATGGCGAGCGACGACCGGCAGTTCGGCGGTCCACAGCAACTACGGCGGCGTCCCACGGTCGGCGCGGCTGCTGTTCACGACGAGGGGAAATCGAACGAGTGGCTGAGTGGCCCCGGGCGGCTGCTGCTCATGGCGCGCACGGTGGTCGGCGGTCTCGGCGGCGGCGAGAGGCGGCCGGCTCGGTCTCGGTGAAACGGACAAGAAAGAGAGGGAGAGAGTGAGACGTTGGCGAGGGCTGGCCAGCGTTCAACCATGCATGCACCGGGAAGGAAGGGACGGCGGCGAGGGGGCAGCGGCGGCGGTCACGGCGGATGGCGGTTGGTGGTGCTCCTCGGTGAGCGGCGGACGATCAGCTGGTCCCTCCTTGGTTGATTGGCGCTAATCCCCACTGCATGCAGGCAGAAGTGAGAGGAATGAAGGGGAAACGGTGAGGAACAGCGACAAGGGGGCGATGGCGGCCAACAGCGGCGGCCTTGGTGGGACGGTGACGGGCTGAGCTGATCTCGGCCGGTCGGGACAGCGAGAGAGGGAAGGAGAGAAAGAGAGGGACGGTCGGTTGGAGGTGGTGAGGCGAGGGGGAGAGGCGGTGCACGATGGTGGTGCCGGCTGGTGGCGTTTTCGGCGGGTTGTGGTGGTGGCGCGAGGCCGAGCGGGAGGAAGAGAGGGGTCGCCGGAGAGGAGAGGGAGAGAGGGGTTGGTCACCGAAGGAGAAGGAGAGGGCGAGTGAGAGAGAGAGAAAGGAGAGAAAAGAAAGAGAGAGAGAAAGAAGTGATATGTGATGATGGTGATGATTGTATGGGGAAGTCCAAGAAGTTGAGTGAGGGCTTGGCTCACATCATTACATACATGGGGAAGGGGGATGTTGACAAGTGTCACACCCCCACAAGAATTCAAATTCGGAATATGAGAGGGCTCAAGGGTAAAAACGACGCTAAGTTCCGGTACCGGGTCGGTTCGCCAAAATTCGACCATACAAGACTTATATATAAATGGCCAGCTTAATTTAACGTCGTCCTACTAAAAATCATTCCCGTAATCCTTGAAAATCGGCCTCGAAGTCCGGGCTAAATTTCACGATTGAATTTGTCGAATTTTAAGTTTCCAAATCTCTCACTAACGAGCGGCCGTTTAGGATTCAAACGTATCGACCTCGGGTTGTCCGAGTTGCGGCGAGCTCGAGAGAGGGAACGAGAGGAATTATCACTAGTTCCGATGACACGATCGTCCGGTTCGGAAGATCAGTTCACACTGGCCCAAAATACTTTCTCGTCATTCTCCTAAGTCAGGCTTGACTCGCGACCGGGTCCTTGGTCCACGTATCTATTCCTAGTTGGCCATTCCCATTTGGTCAGTATCCCGTGAGTGATCGGCTCCGGGCGAGACTTACGAAAATGAAATATCGAATAATACTCGTTTTATTCATTCCAGAGATTGAGTCGAATTTCGGGATGTTACACTCAAGGTTATCACTTTAATGGACAAGAGATCTCATTTCAATAGGTAATCGACCTAAAGTAATGGAATATTATTCCATTTCGATGATCGGTATTGCATTTAAACAATCTCATGAGCAATTAGCTCATAGTTTCGCCTAAACACATACCTCCTAAGGGTAATCCTAAATGTAGCTGGGGTTAGGCCATGGGTGGTGTATGCTAATAGTGTAGTGTTAAAGCAATTTAAAGACATGCATAACAATTAATGACCAAATAGCACTTCTAAAATTCATTCAATTCACATTCAATCCTAACACCATCCTGCAAAATAAAGGTTAGCAAAGACTACATCCCTTATGCCACCTGCTTGCAAAAACATTTAACACCATTGTTAGCGGGATGTACCTGTGATCCATGCAAGCACAAAACACATGTATATCATTCTATTTAGGCCTAAGTCCACTTAGAAAAAGTAAGTCCCCAATGAAGTCGCCTAGCCTGTCGTGTCACGCTTTTTTTTTTGGGACTTTTAGGATTTGCGCTGTTATGAGGTATTTCCGTGTAAGGGTCTTGCCCAGATCATGCCTCACGTGACAACGGATGGTAATTTGCTATTTGGTCTAAGTTTTTTTTTTAATTTTGGAGTTGCCACTAGTCATTATTGGTAGGTAAACTAGAAATCTAATCATGGTACGAGAGAAATATCGCGATTCTACGAATCAGAGATTCTGAGTACCGGGTCTTGGTTATGTTAATGATCCCAAATTGAGATCCCTAACGCTTTTTCGGTACCTAAGAACGATACAATGTCTAATGTGTCATGCAAATTTCCGAGGCTTACTTACTAATTCTATTAATTCTAATCGCAAGAAAATCAATTAAGAATTAAATGCCCAAATCAATGTCAATCAAATCAATCAATCATAAAATGGTCTTCTAAAAATATTCAAATCCTAACGAAGCCCTAGAAGCTTATTCATTTCATGATTTGCGTTTTTTTTATGGTTTTAGGGTTTTTAGGAGCTATAATCCCTAAATTTGAAATTTTCTAAAAATGCCACTTGGGTACTTCCAAAAATTCAAATTTCACTTTCTAAGGTTGGTCACAGTATTTTTGAACCATACTGTGAATTTTTAAAATTTTTTATTTTTTTTTCGAAAATTGAATTTCTGAGTATTTCATTAATCGAGAATTGATTTTTATGATTTTTTGGAAATTTTTATGAATTTTTGAATTTGCCAATTTTTTTAGACTATGAATTTCTACATTTTTTATTTGTATTTTATTTGAATTTTTTGAATTTTTATGAATTTTCTAAAAATCTTTGAATTTTTATGGATTTTCTAATTTTTATAATTTTTCTGTGAATTTTTCTAGAATTTTTAAATTTTTTTTATCGATTTTTATTGATTTATTAATTTTTTTAGATTTATTTATTTATTTTTTAAAATTTCCGCCGAAGTGATGAACCGATTCGGCCCGATTCAACCCAGTTCGGCTTGGTCGAATCGGGCCTCACCGACGCTGATGCCAGTCATCTTCTTCGGCAGGCACGACGCCAAAACGACGTCGTTTAATGCCTTCTTCATTAGGACATTTTTATAAAAACCTAATGGGTATGGTTTAGTATTATACGTTCTCGAGGCCGCCGGTTTATGCTCATCTCCGGCGAATGTTTTGCCATTTTGATTGCACCATTGTGATGTCTATGCGTTTTATTTTCAATCTAGACTGCTTAGAACACCGGCGGACGTTCGCCGAGCAGTGAAAAAATTGGTTAAAAAAACCTAATTCACAACTTATTCTAAACTACCTGACCAAACCTTCAAATCACAATATAGCATGCCATAGCAGTCTAACTCGATTCTAATCATTAACAAAGCATTAAACAAGGTTGAAGGAGGCTAACTTGACAAGCCTATGGCCACAGTGATGCTCCAGTGACGTTGTCCGAGCTCCGGTGAGATTTTCCAGAAATGGCCGACTCGGTTTTAATGCGTTTTCAATTATTCAAAGTGTAAACAAATGATGAAAATGAAATCAGAATATGTTTTGAGCATCAATCATAACAAAAAAGCGAAGAAACACACATGATTGAGCTAAAACCTATTATGGAAAATTTGGCAAACAGTGATCATGAACTAAATTTACCTGCTTCAATGAGGATCAAAATGGAGTTCCCGAGCTAATCAGCGCCCGTGGATGTCTTCTTTTACATTTGATCTCCAAGTTGATGGCCTCGGTCTCACCGGGAAAGTCTTGGATCGACCGGTCGGAGCTCGGTTTCAGATGGTGACAGTCAACTCACCACTGGTCACCCAAGGAGGAGATCCTCCCTAGACGGTCGATTCGTCGGCATTGTTCAATCGATCCACGCTGATCACTCGACCTAGGGATCTCCACTCTTCTCTCTCTCTCTCTAGATTTCATGCTTTTTCCCCTATTTCTCTCTCTTCGGCAAATCGTCGAACACCTTCCTTGTCAATGTTCATTTTTTCTTTGCTTTTTGTTCACTGATTTTTCCCACCCAAAGTTCATTCCAACGACTTCCGATCGGTTGGATTGAACGTTTGGTGCTAACTAGAGATTCTCCAGCTGACCAAGTCGATTTTCACGTGACAAATTGGCTAGAAAAGATCGATGAAGTCACAGGCTTCGTCACTCCCCGAACCCCAATGAGCGCGTATCACCCCAAGCTCGGTCGAAAAAGTGTGACGTCCCAGGAACATCGCCAACCCAAACTAACACATCAGAGTTCAATCATAGCGAAAAACGAGAACATAAACCCTGACAATATAATCATGGGGTAATAGGGAGAGACAAATCACCAAAACTTCAAGCACTATATTACACCGCCATATATATAATATCCATACAATCCATCACAACTAGCAACCAACCACTTTATTACACCCACTATATTCACAATTAACATATTATACACGCAAATTGGCTTTTACAATTCACACCACCAACATCAAAGAGACAAGTAATCTGGGTATATACTAATTCCAAAAAGGGTTACCCTACCCCTATTAACCTCTACGACTTCTAGACAATGTCAACTCTGAGTCGGTCTCCCCAGAATCTGAATCTGATTCTCCCTAATCCACCTGCTCCTCTAAAGACTCAGAATCCGCTTTAATTTCGATCGGATTATCTTCATCTCCCAATTCCAATGGGACCTCAATCAACTCTTCTTCATCATGCTCCTCTTTCGGTTCTTCCTCAGGTTCTTCTTCTGGCTCTTCTTCGGATTCCTCCTCAGGTTCTTCCTCTGGCTCTTCTCCTAAATCCACGTCCATTGGGTTGAACCCTGCTTGTGACTCTTCCAGCTCCGGTTCAGGCTCAGCCACCATGAGTTTGGGTTCGGCACATGCAGGCTAATGACCTTACTATGCTAAATTAGTGTCGAGACTAGTTATCTTACCATCAGGAGAAGGTATAACCGATGGATCACAATCTCCCACTCCATTGAAAGGGGCATCGAAACCACGAACTGAACCAAACTCGTCCATACCCTCCCGAAAACACCAGTCTATATAACTATGGGCTTGCCAAAGGGGTTATCCTATATCTACCCAAACTACTGTGGCGTGCTTAATCCAAGCCATATTGTCAACTATACGGTACTCTACTATTGCATGATCCATGTGCATTGGGATCCCAAAATGCTGAGGCGGTGGCAATAGAGGATTCATGGTCCAGGCCGAGGCTCTGAAATGGTTTGGTTTAACAACCATGAGACACTTCTCAATAAGCGAAACCCTAAACCCCACCTAGGCTAACACATATCTCTAAGCATGCTCGAGCACATAAATAACACAACCATCAAGCCAGAACAATAGTAGGCACAAATGTCTCACCTTGACATGCACGAAAATCGTAATTGCAAATTCAAACACTATTACTAGAAACCGACACCATGTCGCACTCAAAAATACCAATCAAACCATAATCATGCCCACATTCGCATAACAAGCATAACATCATGTGATTCCCATTTAACTTGAGCACATGCATCCAATTCATTTCTGACCCGCATAAATACACCTCAGGTCCAACAACACTTCTGTAGCCAGCGTCAACACGCCTCGGGCTTAGTGTCTCTAGCCCGCGTAAACATACATGTCACAGGCGCAACACCCCAGTGCTTTTAACGACGCATCACTCTAAATTTCATATCCTCCTGGTCCTGATGGAATAGCTAACACCAGCGCCATTGTCAATCTATGCTTTAGTTCTTGAAAACTCCTTGCACATTTGTTGGTCCACTAAAACCTTGTTTCCTTTTTCAACAAATGTGCCAACGGTGTTGCTATTGTCGAAAAACCTTCCACAAAAAGTCGATAATATCCTGCCAAACCCAAAAAGTTTCGAACATCTGTTGCCGTCGTTGGTCTTAGCCACTTCATTACAGCTTCAATCTTTACTAGATCTATTGAGATTCCTTCACTAGAGATCACGTGTCCAAGAAATGCTACTCGATTGAGTCAGAACTCACACTTACTAAGCTTGACGTACAACACGTGTTCTCTTAAGGTCCGTAGAACTTTATTTAAATGTATCTCATGCTCTTCCGAGTTCTTTGCGCACACCAATATGTTGTCTATAAAAACTATCACAAATTGATCTAAGAATTCCTTAAACACTCGATTCAATAAATCCATAAAGGCAGCAGGGGTGTTAGTCAACCCAAATGGCATTACTGTAAACTCATAATGCCCATATCTCGTCCTAAATGTCGTTTTCGGTATGTCTTCCTTCCTATTCCTCAACTGGTGATACCCTGTCCTCAAATCAATCTTAAAAAATATCGAAGCCCCTTATAACTAATCAAACAAATAATCTATCCTTGGCAAGGGATATTTATTCTTGATGGTCACTTGATTTAACTGCCTATAATCGATACACAACCTCAACAATCCATCTTTCTTCCTTACAAACAACATTGGTGCTCCCCATAGAGACGTACTTGGACGAATAAAATCTTTGTCTAACAATTTTTGCATCTGGACTTTCAATTCTTTTAACTCAGACAGTGACATCCTATAGGGTGCTTTCGAAATTGGCTCTGTCCCAGGAGCCAACTCGATTACAAACTCTACTTCTCTTTCTGGTGGCAATCCCGTTAATTTCTGAGGAAAGATATCGGGAAAGTTGCACACTACGGCTATATCCTCTAGCCTTAGTTCCTCAATTGTCGAATCAACTACTGTCGCTAAAAACCCTATGCACCCTTCGTCCAACAACTTAGTCACTTCCAATGACAAAATCCGGGAAATCGAGGTTCCTCCTCGATTTCCTATGAATTCGAATCTAAGATGTCTAACCGGATAAAATTGGATCACCCTCCTACTACAATCCATCATAGCCCTCTGCCTAGTCAACCAATTCATACCAACAATCACATCGAAATCAAACATAGGTAGAACAGCCAATCTATTCTTTTTTCTACATCACCAATCCCAATTTTGCAATCCAAACATTGTATAAAAACTAGCACTTTATCATTCAACGGTGTAGCAACATATAGCACAACATCAAATGGTCTTGGTTCTATTCGCTAAGTCACGCTCAATCGCCTAGACCCACTCATAAATCTCATTATAATTTCTTGAGTTCAATGATCCTATCTAACTACGAAGGTCCAGTTTCAACCCATCTCAGAACCTTCAGGCCTTATCCCATGGATCTTCCACCATTCTCGGGGCAAACTTGGATAATCTAGAAAATTCTAGCTCATACTGATCCACACACATCTATCCCTGACACAATCTCATGAATTGAGCCAATTTTCTCTCTCGAGCACTTTCCAAAAAATACTTGCCATTAAAGACTTCCATAAATACAACCCAAGTCTGAACGACACCCGCGGGAACACTCTACCCTTGGTGGCTTTCCACCAATCACTTGTATTTCCTTTCAATTGATACACTGCTAAAGTCACTTTCTCTTCATCCGTACACCCCAAAACCTCAAAAGTCTTTTCTAATTCTTCCACCCAAAGCGATGCAGCCTTAGGGACGCCTTTACCATCAAACTTAGGGGGCTTTAATTTTAAGAACTGCTCTACCAATTGATGCATCTGACGATCGCATTCACCTGCCCTTGCCTTGGATTCCCATTGTTACCATTGATGGTAGCAGCTATAGCGGCCTTAGTAGCTTAGGCAATAGTGGGAGCTCGTTCCTAAGCCTGCCGTCCTATTAGATTTCCAATCTCTTTTAGCGTCTTCATGACTGCATCCATTCTCTGATCTCCTATAGGTTGGGCTTGCGAACTTGATTGGCCTCTTGTCCCTCTACCTCTCGAATTCATACTCACGGTTTTCTATTATTCACCTACCTGCTATAATTCCCCTCATGAATTAGAGACTTAGGTCTACTACGCCAGTCTATAGTCCTAGGTAGTGAATTATCTCAATAATTCACTTAGCAGACAATCAACCACCACAACAAGATATCACAATCAATATGGTTCGTGCACTTACCTTATGTCTAAACGCACCTGCAACTCAACCGTTAAAGCACTTAATTCACCCATCAATCATAACAAACAATCCAGAGATATGCGTAGCACTAGACACACCTATGACTCACTAAGGTCTCCCTAAATAGCTACCTCGGGGTCTCCGCTCCTTATCACTCCACTCTTCGATAGACTTAGATCGAGCTGACCTTACTCTGATACCAAATCAAAGGGAATGTCACACCTCAAACCCCGACGAGCGCGCATCATCCCAAGCTTGGTCAAAAAAATGCGATGTCCCAGGAACATCACCGACCCAAATCAACACATCAGAGTTCAATTACGACGGAAACGAGAACATAAACCCTCACAATATAATCATGGGGTAATAGGGATAGACAAATCACCAAACCTCTAAGCACTATATTACATCGCCATATATATAATATCCATATATTCCATCACAACCAGCAACCAACCACTTCATTACACCCACTGTATTCGCAATTAACATATTATACACGCAAACTAGCTTTTACAGTTCACACCACCAACATCAAAAGGATTAGTAGTCTAGGTATATACTAATTCCAAAAATGGGTACTTTAAAAAGGGTTACCCTACCCCTACTTACCCCTACAACCTTTAGACGGTGTCACTCTAAGTCGGTCTCCCCAGAACCTAAATCTGATTCTCCTCAATCCACCTGCTTCCCTAAAGACTCAGAATCCACCTCAATCTCAATCGGATTATCTTCATCTCCCAACTCCAATGGGACCTCAATAAGCTCCTCTTCTTCAGGCTCCTCCTCCGGTTCTTCCTCAGGTTCTTCTTCTAGCTCTTCTTTGGATTCCTCCTCGGGTTCTTCCTCTGGCTCTTCTCCTAAATCCACGTCCATCGGGTCAAAACCTACTTGTGACTCTTCCGGCTCTGGTTCAGGCTCAGCCACCGTGAGTTTGGGTTCGGCAAGTACTGGCTGATGACCTTACTGTGGTAAACTAGTGTCGAGGCTAGTCATCTCACTATCAAGAGAAGGTATAACCGATGGATCATAATCTCCCATTCCATCGAAAGGGGCATCGAAACCACGAACCGGACCAAACTCGTCCATACCCACCGAAAACACCAGGCTGTATAACTATGGGCTTGCCAAAGGGGTTGTCCTATTTCTACCCAGACTACTGTAGTGTGCTTAATCCAAGCCATATTGTCATCTATAGGGCACTCTACTACTGCATGATCCATGCGCATCGGGATCCCAAAACACTGAGGCGGTGGCGGTGGAGGATTCATGATCCAGGCTGAGGCTCTGAAATAGTTTAGTTTAACAACCATGAGACACTTCTCAATATGCGAAACCCTAAACCCCGCTTAGGCTAACACGTATTTTTTGGCATGCTCGAGCACATAAATCACACAACTATCAAGCCAGAACAATATCAGGCACAAATGTCTCACCTTGACACGCATAAAATCGTACTTGCAAATTTAAACACTATTACTAGAAACCAACACCATGTCACATTCAAAAATAACAATCAAACCATAATCATGCCCACATTCACATAACAAGCCCAACATCATACGATTCCCATTTCACTCGAGCACATGTATCCAATTCATTTTTAACCCGCATAAATACGCCTCAAGTCCAACAACACTTCTGTAGCCCGTGTTAACACGCCTCAGGCTCGGTGTCTCTAGCCTGCGTAAATGTACACACCTCAGGCGCAACACCCTCTCCTTTTTTATAACACAACCAAGTAAACACGCATCAGGTTGAATAACACTTCTATAGCCCGCGTCAACATACCTCAAGCTTAGTGTCTCTAGCCCGCATAAACATGCACGCCTCAGGCACAACACTATCTCCCTTTTTATAACATAACCCGCATAAACACGCATCTGGTTGAACAACATTTCTATAACCCACGTCAACACGCCTCAAACTCGGTGTCTCTAGCCCGTGTAAGCGTACACGCCTCAGGCGCAACACCCTCTCCTTTTTTTATAACACAACCCACATACACACGCATCAGGTTGAATGTTAACACACGTACACACATTTTCCATTTATTATCTAAACCCCACGTCCACGCCTCAGGGTGTTTAATACCTATATTATCACATCACACTCCTAAACCAAAGCAAGTCTCACAACATACTTAAACATTAATCAACTTTCTCAATTTCCTCAACTATTACTAATCAATTTACACATATACCATTTTCACCACGATTTCTACAATTTTCATTGCGTTTTATAAAAACATGCCATTCTCGCCAAAGGCCATCGACCTCAATCCATAACACGACACATTTCAATCTCAATTAAGCATTCAATATAGTCACAAGGGCTACAACAAATCAGCCACGAAATCAATGTCACCAAATTTAACACAATTTTCACATTTTGCCCTATTTTTCATTAATCAAGAGTGTCGCATGCATGTTGTCGACCCCGATTCACCTCTTATTGCACTTCAAATATAATCACGCACTCAATTTAACCACAAGGAGCACAATAATTCAGCCATGGCGGGAAATCACCAAAACATCACATTTAAGCTCATTTTTCATGCTATAACTCAATATAGTAGCCTGTAATCATTGCGATTACCAAATTAACCATTTCTAACCTCAATTCAACCTCTAAAATTATCACAAATCTGCCCAGCAAGTCCAGCCAAATCAGTACGCAACATTGCCTACGATCCGTCCCTAAAACTTACTAAAACGCACCCGAACTATCCCAAAATTTCCCGTTATCCTAGGCGAGGT
This sequence comes from Syzygium aqueum, assembly GCA_031216185.1. Taxonomy (NCBI): domain Eukaryota; kingdom Viridiplantae; phylum Streptophyta; class Magnoliopsida; order Myrtales; family Myrtaceae; genus Syzygium; species Syzygium aqueum. The sequence continues at coordinate 18,355,936 of CM062237.1, read as the reverse complement.
TTAGGATATCATTTACCCGGAGTCCTAAGCTAGATTTAGCAGTCAAGGGTGACAGAACAAAGGAAAAACAGCAACGATGGCGTTAACGAGCAGCAATGGGTGCCGACGGCCTTACAGCGACCATGGACGGATGGCAGTGGTGACGAACATGCCGCAGCAGCCAAAGGCGTGGCCGGCTAGCCACTTTCATGTGAGAGAGAGAGGGAGGGGGAATTCGGCCATGAAGTGAGGGAGAGTGTAACATCCCGAAATTCGACTCAATCTCTGGAATGAATAGAACTGCTCTTATTCAATATTTCATTTTCGTAAGTCTCGCCCGGAGCTGATCACTCTTGGGATACTGACCAAATGGGAATGGCTAACTAGGAATAGATACGTGGACCAGGGACCCAATCGCGAACTAAGCCTGATTTTGAGAAAAGACGAGGAAGTATTTTAGGCCAGTATGGACGATCTTCGGAAGGTAACGGACCCGGTTTGGCCGAGGCCAACGATGTATGGTCGGATAGCAGGTGATTCTGCAAGACCGAGAATACACGTGGCCAACCAGTCCCGAACTTAAATCAAACAATCATGTCTTTAGAACTAGCGATAATTCCTCTTGTTCTCTCGACAATCAAGATCGTCGCGATTCGGACAACCCGAGATCGATACGCGTAACTCCTAAACGGCCGCCCGTTAGTGAGAGATTTGAAAATTGGAAAATTGACAATTTTGATCGTGAAATTTAATCCGGACTTCGAGGCTGATTTTCCGTGGGTTAAGGGATGGTTTTTATAAGGACGACGTCAAATTATGCTGGCCACTTATGTATAAGACTTATACGGTCGAGAAATGGCTATTCGACCTGATATCGGAGGAAAATGACGAGTTTGCCCTTGAGCCTTTTAGCATTCTGAATTTTGGGGTTTTGTTTATTAGATTTTTTTGTAGGTTTTGGCAAACCCTAGGGTGGTGACACTTGTCACCCGAACCCTTCCCCATGTAAGCCCATCATTATTGTCCAACCTTGCACCCTACCTCTTGGTCTTCCCTATGCAAGCCATCATCACCTTTTTCTCTCTCTTCTTTTCCACTCACTTCTTTCCCTCTTTCTCTCTCTCTCCCCTCTCAAGTCAGCCGGCCACCTTCCCCTCTCCTCTCTCTTCTCTTCCGCGAGTTCCCCCTCTCGGCCTCACGCTGCCATTCGCCGCCCGCCGGAGTCGCCACCCGCCGGTGCTGCCGCCGTACCCCCTCGTCTCACTACCACCCACGGTCACCCTCACACCATCACTGACCACTTGAGCTGCCATCCGCTGTCCACCCTCACCATTGCTTCGCCGGAGTAGCCGTTGCCGTGCCAAGGCTCTTGTTTGCTCCCTTGCTAGGTTGTCTTGCTTAGGCTCTCTTGTAAGTGACTTCCTAATCCTTGGTTAGGCTAGTGGGTTACAAATGGCATGTCTAGGGATGGATTAGGGGCTGTGCATGGTTGGTTTTGTGGTTGTATAAGCTTGATTTGCTTAATGGTGCAAGATTTATGATTCTCGGATTTCTGGTTGTTACTGTACCTCTGTGCCTTATTATTTTTTTGGTGATCATTGTGGGCAGAATCTGAGAAAATGTTCTCATGAAATTTGTTCCCAACATCTTTAAGTATAACATACTTTAAATTCAAAATTTTTGGAATTTGTTTGGGGCCATTCGGAGGTCGGTTTTCAGACTGTCACAAAACTGCCCAATTTATTGTTCATCCGACCTTTTTGCCTTTCCGAATTTTTATAAAATTTTCTAGACCTTATTTCAACAAACGTCCTTCACAAAGATTGTTAAAAACACTTGTTTCTATGACATATAAAAATTTCAGGGCTTTCTAAAGTGATTTGGGTACTAAATGAGTTGTATTTTTTATGGTCTGAGGGGCTGTTCGAGCAAACCGGGTTCTGTCCGGCTTCGAGTGTCAAAACGAGGTGTTTACGGTTGGAACTGGGTTTTGAGTTCTCACGGAAAATGTTTATCAAGATGTTTTGTACAACATATCCAAATTTCATAATTTTTGGAATTGCTTTGCTATTTATTTCAAATAGATTTCTGTCACTATGCAACTGCCCAGTTTGGACCCGATTTTGTATATTCTCAATTTTTCTCTCTCGGACTAATTAGTGGCTGTCCATTGCGGATTTAATTGGGCCTTGTACGGCTAATATGTGGTTTGTTCGTGAACTGCCATGTGTGATTGGTTGGGCCGTGTAGTGGCTGATGTGGGTGTAAACCTCTAAATCCTAATTAGGACGATTATGCATTTTAACGGGCTTAGGGTGTGATTAATAGTCAATTAGTGTCGATTAGGACTTGCATGAAATTATATGTGATTAGTGGGTGTCGGGAAATTATTGGGGAAGTAACAAAATGAAATTTAGAGGTGGATTAGAGGCCGAAATGAGGAGGAATAGCTACTGTTCACATCGGGATTTGATGGCCCATTTATCAATAGTTCGAGGATTGGATGGATTAGAGTGCCGGGATTGTCGGGATGGTTGAACCGTGTGTCGACTTGTTCAATTGTGATGTGTTGGGTCTACCATGCCGTGTGCTCGTGTGACCGACTGTTGTGGAGTCCGCTTGATGATTTGTTAATGTACCTCATAATGTCTGAATATGTCATAAGTGCCGAATACGCATGTGATGCCCTATGGTGTTGGTTGGGTTAGTCAAGTATATGACGTGGATTGTTGAGCATGAATTCGTGGCATTGAATTGTGTTGTACATTGTGGAACATTATACTCGTGGTACATTGCACCAATATCTGTGTGCGAAATTGCATGGCCACGCATTATGCATGCCGAGTATGAAGCTTGTGGAGATGGTGCGAGAATACGTGTATGCTATGGACATGTGATCACCTAATTATACCCTAACGCGTTTACGTGGGGTTCAGATAAAAACCGGTTGTGTGAATGTGTGATCACCTTCGCCCTGATGTGTTTTCGCGGGGTGTGCCGTCCTCATGCACTTTGGAGCAGGACAATGCCCAGTAAGTCCGGAAGACGACCATTCTGATGCGTTTACGCGGGCTCTAGTTCGTAAGGAGATCGGTATTGCGCCTGATGCATTTTGACGCGGGCTAGAGACACTGGGCTTGGGGCGTCTTTATGCTGGCCACGAAGCGTTGTGATTGGCCTTCGGGTCGTGGTCTTCGAATCGGGTCTTCAGGTCGAATTAATGGATAAATGATTACGTGTGATGCATAGTGCCTGATTATATGATGGAATCTGCTGGGTATGGTATGGGACGTATCTAAGTGGATTCTATTCTATAATCGGAACATGCGCGAATTATTACGTGTGATGCATAGTGCCTAATTATGTAATGGAATCTGCTGGGTATGGTATGGGACGTGCCTAAGCTGATTCTATTTTATAATCGGGACATGAATGGAATCTTATGCCGGAATGCCATATGAGTTAAATCGCGTGCATGGCAAGGTAGTGGCATTTGCATGCATATGAATGCATGGGTCAGGGTGTGAATTTGTACGACTCGGTGATCTATATTTTGAACTGACACTAAAGGTTTTGAGCATGCATGTGACGTACGTGTGATTGAGGATGCCGCGTATGTGACGTGATATTATTATGTGCCTAACCTGCGGGGTTAACATATGTTTGATTTGGGCCCGAGGGCCTAAGTCGTGTGATTGTTCTATTATGTGTTTGGGTATGACTTGTCTGGGTATGCATTGGCCTAGGTAGGGCTTAGGGTGTTGCTTATTGAGACTCGTTCTCATGGTTATTATATAACCATTTCAGACCCCCGACTCCGACCATGAGCGGTCCGCCACCGCATTCTAGGATCCCGAGGAAGAGCCGATGGAGCAAGATCCCGAAGAAGAGCCCATGGAGTTGGTGGACCCTTTTTGTATAGCTAGGCTAACCCACCCGACCACTTGCCCCTTTTGATGATGGTTGTTTTAACCCTCGTAGCCTTTGTATGTAAGGTTGGATTTTGTAAGTACGTGCCGTTGAATGAAGTATGTGGTTCAATTGTTCAAGTGTTCTACTATCCTTGGTCATGTATTGTTTTTGTACGGGTGTTTTAATTAATGCTTCCGCATGTGCCTTATGCTCTGAAATTGGGAGATGGGTCGGCGACAAGTCCTGGGATGTCGCATTTTCAATACGGCCATCGAAGGGGTGTCGCGAGCCCAATGGGGTCCGAGGCGTGACAGAGAGAGAAAGGCGTGTGAAAAAATGAGGGGGGAGAGAGAGAAAAAGAGATTTAAAAGAGGAGAAAAGGCTAGTCTAAGCCTACCCCAGGAGAAATTATCATCTTGCCCCTCTCTCTACTTTCCATCCAATGGCCAAGATTCAACCTTATCCAAAAATTGATGGCCAAAATCAATTCTCACAAAAAATATCCAATGGTAAAATAGGAATTTCACAAAAAGTGTAGGGGGATAATCCTCCAAAAATTTATATCTCTAAAGCGAGGATGAAATGTCCAAAATGCCCTTCTACTTTTATACTTAGCCTTAACAAAGTTCTAGGGGCAAAACATTTATTTTTCACTTCTTGTCAAAATTTCAGTTTTCTAATGAATCCGGATAAATTCGAGACTAACACGATAATAACGACGTTGTGCAATTACTTTGTCATGACTTTAAAAATTTTCAACACCCAAACTCAGTCTCTATTTAATGGCCAAACTCAAAAAAAGGCAACTTAAGCTTATCTCAAACTAACTAGTGGATTTTGGGAAAATTTATATATTCAACCCGTGGTCGATACTAAATCGAGCCACGTTTAAGTTCACTTGAGTCATCGCGACCTCGATTATCATGTAATTGCGAGGATTAATAACTAGTTCTAAAGAACACGATAGTTTGGAATAGGTTTGAGATCATTCGCTAATTTTGTATTCTGGCAAAGCAAAATCACCGGCGATCCAATTATATGACATTTGCAAATCGATCCATGACCGTCCTTCGATTGGTCTATATTAACCCAAAATATCACCTCGACAATCCTTATTATCGAAAGTCAGTCCATGGTCAAGTTCTATGATCGCACGAATCTAGATCCCTAATTAGTCTTTCCCTATTGGTTAGTATCCCAAGAGAGATTAGGTCTGAGCGAGATTTTTTTTTTTTTGGTAATGTCTGGGCGAGATTTACTACAAGTGCTTTATTGAAATTACGCATTTCATAAATACCAAGTGGGTTGAAATTTATAATGTCACAACTCTTTCCCTTTATAAACATTTCATCCTCGAAATTTATAATCAAAACCAAACTATTCAAACAACTCGGGGTAATGACCTCTCATCAGCTCCTCATTTTCCCAAGTAGTGCCTTCGGTCCCGTGATGTTCCTAAATCACCTTGACCAGTGGGATTGTCTTGCTCCTTAAGACTTGTTCCTTCCTATTCTTAATCCGCATCGGTCTTTCCACGTACGACACTTTATCATTCACTCTTATCTCCTCATAATTCGGTACATGAGCTGGATCCAGTTCATACTTTCTCAACATCGACATGTGGAATACATTGTGCACTTGAGATAAGTTTGGTGGTAGGGCAAGTTGATACGCTAAATCTCTAATCCTTTCCAACACCTTAAAAGGTCCCACAAACCGTGGATTTAATTTTCCTTTCTTATCAAATCGGGACAAACCTTTCATTGGCGATACCTTGAGGAATACGTGATCCCCTATTTGAAATTTCAAAGGTCTTCACCTTCTGTATGCATAACTCTTTTGACTGCTTTGCACTGTTTTAAACCTTTCACGAATGATCTTAACCACCTCGACTAACTGTTGAACTAATTCTGGCCCGGCTATACTCCTTTCTCCAACTTCGTCCCAACATACAAGCGTCCTACATGCTTTGCCATACAGTGCTTCAAACGGCACCATTCCGATACTCTATTGAAAACTATTATTGTATGCGAATTCCACTAAGGGTAATTTTTCTTCCCACTTGCCTTGAAAATCCAATACACATGCCTAAAGCATATCTTCTAGAATTTGAATTGTTCTCTCAAACTGGCCATCCGTTTGTGGATGGTAAGCTGTACTAAATTGCAATTATGATCCTAATGCCGTTTGCAGACTTTTCCAAAAGTTGGCGGTAAACCTAGGATCACAATCCGAAATAATCGTCACCGGCACTCCATATAGACGAACTATTTGTCTCACATACAATTCGGCATACCTTTCCAAGTCAAAATCCTTTCGCACCGCTAGAAAATGTGCCGACTTGGTTAATCTGTTCACTATCACTCAAATGGAATCATGGCCCTTTTGGCTCATTGGTAATCCCAATACAAAATTCATAGTGATGTGCTCCTACTTCTACTCAGGGATTTTTAATGGTTGCAACAATCCTCCGAGCTTGCAATATTGCATTTTCACTTGCTGGCATGTTAAACACTTAGCTACGTGTTTAGCTACATCCGCTTTCATGCCATTCCACCAATAATATTGTTTAAGGTTCTGATACATTTTCGTGCTATCAGGATGGATGCTATACTTAGTACGGTGTACTTCCAACAAGATTTCCTCCTTAAGTTCTGCGTCATTGAGCACACACAACCTTCCTCGGAACTTCAAGATCCCCGTCTTCATATACTTGAAAGTCCCCTTTCCTCTTAGTAACATCCATTTCCAAAATTTTCTAAGTCTCTTGGTCTGTAGAATGTAAAGCCTTAATCTTAGTCTGGATTTCTGGTTCAATCCTAATTATGGCTAGCAAACTCGAGACTTGACTTACTTCAAGTCTAAATTCCGAGTCTTGCACCTCTTCCAATAAGGTCCATTCCTTAACTAACAAGTAAGCAATGCTCGACTTTTGACTTACCGTTTCAGGTACCTGGTTGAACTTTCTGAGTGATACAAACTATCACAATCGTAGTCCTGAAGTAACTCCATCCAACGACATTGTCTCAAGTTAATCTTTTTTTGAGAAAACAGATATTTCAAAATTTTGATGGTTCGTATATATCTTAAACTTCTCTCCGCAAAAATAATGTCGCCAAATCTTAAGGGCAGATACTATTGCGGCTAATTCCAAATCATGCGTCAGGTAGTTCTATTCATCCGGTCTCAATTGTCTTGATGCGTAAGCCACTACTCATCCATTTTGCATGAGTACACATCTTAGTCTTTTTAACGACGCATCACTATAAATTTCATATTCTCCTGGTCCTTATGGAATAGTCAACACTGACGCCGTTGTCAATCTATTCTTTAGTTCTTGAAAACTCCTTTCACATTTGTCAGTCCATTCAAACCTTGTTTCCTTTTTCAACAAATGTGTCAACAGTGTTGCTATTGCCAAAAACCCTTCTACGAAACATCGGTAATATCCTTCCAAACCCAAAAAGCTTCGAACCACTATTATCGTCATTGGTCTCGACCACTTCATTATAGCTTCAATCTTTACTGGATCTACTAAGATTCCTTCTCCAGAGATCACATGTCCAAGAAATGCTATTCGATTGAGCTAGAACTTGCACTTACTAAACTTAGCGTCTAATGCGTGTTCTCTTAAGGTCTATAGAACTTTACTTAAATGTATCTCATGCTCTTCCGAGCTCTTCGAGTACACCAATATGTCGTCTATGAAAGCCACCACAAATTGATCTAAGAATTCCTTAAACACTCGATTCATTAAATCTATAAAGGCATCAGGAGCGTTAGTCAACCCAAACGGCATTACTGTAAACTCATAATGCCCATATCTCGTCCTGACTGCCGTTTTCGGTATGTCCTTCCTAATCCTCAACTAATGATACCTATCCTCAAATCAAGCTTGAAAAATATTGGAGCCCCTTGTAACTGATCAAACAAATCATCTATCATGGGCAGGGGATATTTATTCTTGATGGTCACTTGATTCAATTGCTTATAATCAATATACAACATCAACGACCCATCTTTCTTCCTTACAAACAATACCGGTGCTCCCCATGGGGATGCACTTGGACAAATAAAACCTTTGTCTAACAATTCTTGCATTTGAACTTTCAATTCTTTTAACTCAGATAGTGATATTCTTTCGAAATTGGCTTTGTCCCAAGGGCCAACTTGATTACAAACTCTACTTCTCTTTTTGGTGGCAATCCCGATAGTTCCTGAGGAAAGATATCGGGAAAGTTACACACTACGGCTATATCCTCTAGCCTTAGTTCCTCAATTGTCGAATCAACTACTGCCACTAAAAACCCTTCGTACCCTTCGTCCAACAACTTAGTCACTTCCAGTGACAAAATCTAGGGAATCGAGGTTCCTCCTTCATTTCCTACAAATTCGAATCTAGGTTGTCTAACTAGTTGACTAGCCCTCTGCCTAGTCAACCAATCCATACCAGCAATCACATCAAAATAAAACATACGTAGAACAGCCATCTACCACTCAAACTCATACTCACAGTTTTCTATTATTCACCTACCTACTATAATTCCACTCATGAATTAGAGACCTAGGTCTATTACACCACTCTATAGTCCTAGCCAGTGAATTATCTCTATAATTCACTTAGCAGGCAATCAACCACCACAACACGAGATCACAATCAATAGGGTTCGCGCACTTACCTCAGGTCTAGACGCACTTGCAACTCAACTGTTAAAGCACTCAATTCACCCATCAATCATAATAAACAATCTAGAGATACGCGTAGCACTAGACACACCTATGGCTCACTAAGGTTTCCCTAAAAAGTTGCCCCGGGCTCTCCGCTCCTTATCACTCCAGGCTTTGACCGACTTAGATCGAGCTGACCTTGCTCTAATATCAAATCAATGGGGATGTCACGCCTCAAACCCCGATGAGTGTGCGTTACCCCAAGCTTGGTCGAAAAAGTGCGACATCCTAGGAACATCGCCGACCCATTCCAACACATTAGAGTTCGATCACGGCGGAAAACGAGAACATAAACCATCATAATATAATCATGGGGTAATAGGGAGAGACAAATCACCAAACCTCCAAGCACTATATTACACCAACATATATATAATATCCATACAATCCATCACAACCATCAACCAACCACTTCATTGCACCCACTATATTTGCAATTAACATATTATACACGTAAACTGGCTTTTACAATTCATACCACCAATATCATAAGGGACCAGTAGTCTGGGTATATACTAATTCCAAAAGGGGGTACTTAAAAAAGGGTTACCCTAACCCTACTAACCCCTACGACCTCTAGACAGTGTCCACTCTAAGTCGGTCTCCCCATAACCTGAATCTGATTCTTCCTGATCCACTTGCTCCTCTGAAGCCTCAAAATCCGCCTCAATCTCAATCGGATTATCTTTATCTCCCAACTCCAATGGGACCTCAATTAGCTCTTCTTCTTCAGGCTCCTCTTTTGGTTCTTTGTCGGGCTCTTTTCCTAGCTCTTCTTTGGATTCCTCCTCGGATTCTACCTCTAGCTCTTCTCTTGAATCCACGTCCATCAGGTCAAACTCGCTTGTGACTCTTCCGGCTTCGATTCAGGCTCAGCCACCGTGGGTTCGGGCTCGGTAGGGTATAGGCTGATGACCTGACTATGCTAAACTAGTGTTGAGGCTAGTCATCTCACCATCAGGAGGAGGTATAGCTGATGGATCACAATCTCCCACTCCATCGAAAAGGGCATCGAAACCATGAACTAGACTGAACTCATCCATACCCTCCTGAAAACAACAGGCTATATAACTATGGGCTTGTTAAAGGAGTTCTCCTATATCTACCTAGACTACTATGGTGTGCTTAATCCAAGCCATATTGTCATTTATAGGGTACTTTACTACTGCATGATCCGTGTGTATCGGGATCCTAAAACGCTGAGGCGATGGTGGTAGAGGATTCATGATCCAGACCAGGGCTCTGAAATAGTTTGGTTTAACAACCATGAGACACTTCTCAATAAGCGAAACCCTAAACCCCACCAAGGCTAACATGTATCTGTAGGCATGCTCAAGCACACGAATCACATAACTGTCAAGCCAGAACAATAGCAGGCACAAATGTCTCGCCATGACATGCACGAAATCATACTTGCGAATTCAAACACTATTACTAGAACCGACACCATGCCGTACTAAAAAATACCAATCAAACCATAATCATGCCTACATTCACATAACAAATGCAACATCATATGATTCCCATTTTACTCGAGCACATGCATCTAATTCATTTTTGACCCGCGTAAATATACCTCAGCTCCAACAACACTTCTGTAGCCCGCGTCAACACGCCTCAAGCTCGGTGTCTCTAGCCCGCATAAACATACACGCCTCAGGCACAATACCCTCTCCTTTTTTATAACACAACCCACGTAAACACGCATTAGGTTGAACAACACTTCTATAGCCCGCATCAACATGCCTCAAGCTCAGTGTCTCTAGCCCGCGTAAACATACACGCCTCAAGCACAACACTATCTCCCTATTTATAACACAACCCGCATAAACTCGCATCAAGTTAAATAACACTTCTATAACCCATGTCAATAGGCCTCAGACTCGGTGTCTCTAGCCCGCATAAACGTACACGCTTCATGCACAACACCTCCTTTTTTTTTATAACACAACCCATGTAAACACGCATTAGGTTGAATGTTATCACACGTACATACATTTTCCATTTATTATCTGGACCCTGCGTAAACGTTCACGCCTCAGGGTATTTAATATATGTATTATCACATCACACTCCCAAACCAATGCAAGTCTCGTAAAATACACAAACATTAATCAACTTATTCAATTTCCTCAACTATTATAAATCAATTTACACACATACCATTTTCACCATGATTTCTACAATTTTCATCGCGTTTTATAAAAACATGCCATTCTCGCCAAACGCCATCGACCCCAATCAATAACACGACACATTTCAAACTCAACCAAGCATTCCATATAGTCACAAGGGCTTCAACAAATCAGCCACAAAATCAATGTCACCAAATTTAACACAATTTTCACATTTTGCTCTATTTTTCATTAATCAAGAGCGTCGTATGCATGTTGTTGACCCCGATTCACCACTTATTGCATTTTAAACATAATTACGCACTCAATTTAACCACAAGGAGCACAATAATTCAGCTACAACATAAAATCACCAAAACATCACATTTAAGCTCCTTTTTCATGCTATAACTCAAGATAGTAGCTTGTAATCATTCCGATTATCAAATTAACCATTTCTAATCTCATTTCCACCTCTAAAATTATCACAAATCCACCCAACAAGTCCAGCCTAATCTGTCCACAACATCGCCTATGATCCGCCCCTAAAAATCACTAAAACGCACCCGAACTATCCCGAAGTTACCCGTTATCCTAGGCAAGATTTAGGATATCACTTACCCGAAGTTCTAAGCTAGATTTAGCAACCAAGGGTGGCAGAACAAAGGAAAAATAGCAACGACGCGCGTCAACGAGCGGCGAGGGGCGTCGACAGCCTCATGGCGACCATGGACGGACAGCGATAGTGACGGACGTGCGGCAGCGGCCAAAGGCATGGCCGGCTAGCCACTTTCACGTTAGGGTGAGGGGGAGGGAGAATTCGGCCAAGAAGTGAGGGAGAGAGAGAAAGGCGTGCGAAAACATGAGGAGAGAGAGAGAAAAGAGATTAAAAAGAGGAGAAAATGCTAGTCTAAGCCTACCCCAGGACAACTTACCATCTTGCCCCTCTCTCTTCTTTCCATCCTATGGCCAAGATTCAACTTTATCCAAAAATCAACTGCTAAAATCAATTCTCACAAAAAATATCCAAGGGTAAAATAGGAATTTGACAAAAATTATAGGGGCAAAATCCTCTAAAAATTTATATCTCTAAAGTGGGGGTGAAATGTCCAAAATGCCCTTCCACTTTTATACTTAGCCTTAACAAAGTTCTATGGGCAAAACGGTCATTTTCCACTTCCTGTCAAAATTTCAGTTTTCTGATGAATCCGGACAAATCCAAGGCTGACCATGTTAATAACGATATCATCTAATTACTTTGTCATGACTTTCAAAATTTTCAACACCCATACTTAGTCTCTATTTAATGGCCAAACTCAAATAAACGCGACTTGAGCTTATCTCAAACTAAAGGGTGGCTTTCGGGAAAATTCGTACATTCGACCCATGGTCAATACTAAATCGTGCCACGTTTAAGTTCACTTGAGTCATGGCTACCTCGATTGTCATGTAGTTGCGAGGATCAATCGCTAGTTCTAAAGAATACGATCGTTTGAAATAGGTTTGAGATCGTTCGCTAATTTTTTTATTTTGGCGAGGTGGAATCACCTGTGATCCAATTATACGACATTCACAAATCGATCCATGACCGTCCTTAGATCGATCTATATTAATCCAAAATATCACCTCGACAATCCTTATAGTTGAAAGTCAATCCATGGTCAGGTTCTATGGTTGGACGAATCTAGATCCCTAATTAGCCTTTCCCTACTGGTTAGTGTCCTAAAAGTGATCAAGTCTGGGCAAGATTTACTACAAGTGCGATATTGAAATTACGCATTTCATAAATACCAAGTAGGTCGAAATTTAGAATGTTACAGGCTTGAAATGTTTTTCTAGGTTTAGTGCACGTTTTGGTGAGTCGGGTAAGAAAGATGAACAACTCGGATCAGGTCGAGTTGACCCGGTCGACTCGATAGACCTGGATTGGTCTAAATTCGAAAATTAAGCTCAATTTTGACCCAATTTTCAAAATTGAACCCCAAAATTGAATTCCTCATATTTTGAATTCCTCATAGAAATAGGTTTCTAGGCTTGTCCAAGATTCCTAGTCTTAATTTTGAGATTTTTGAAAATATGAAAAAAAAAAACTAAAAATCAGGTGTGAACAGCTATAGAAGCTGAACGGATCATAAAAGAAATTCATAAGGGTGAATGTAGACCACACATGAATGGACATCTTCTAGCTCGAAAGATTACGAGGTTAGGATATTATTGGATGACAATGGAAACATATTACATCCAACATGTGAGATGTTGTCATCAATGTTAAGTTTATGGAGACAGAATTAATGCACTGCAAATGAGCTACATCAAATGTCCGAGCCATAGCCATTTTTAATGTGAGGCATTGATTTGATTGGTCCAATCAACCCCAAGGCCTCAAATGGGCACCGGTTTATCTTGGTTATTATTGACTATTTCACTAAATGGATTGAAGCAAACTCTTACACGAATGTTACTGCCAAGAATATTGCAAGATTCATTAGGCGGGACATCATTGCTAGCTATGGAGTTCCAAAAGCAATAATTACGAACAATGGCTCAAATCTAAATAACAAGATTGTGAATGATTTACTTGAACACTTCCACATCCAACATCTGAACTCATCTCCAAATCGTCCACAAATGAATGGAAGCAGTGCTACCTGTTAAAGCAGAAATTCCTTCAGTAAGGATACTATCTCAATTGAAACTTTTAGAAGCTGAGTGGATTCAACAAAGATATGAACAACTCAACATGATCGATGAAAAGAGATTAAGAGCTATATGCCATGAGCAAGCCTATCAACGAAGAGTAGCTAAATCCTTTAACCAAAAAGTGAAACCAAGGCATTTCAAAACAGAGGATTTAATAGTGAAGAAAGTCATCTTCAACAATTTAGATCCTCGTGGCAAATTCACTTCGAATTATGAGGGTCTATACATTATTAAGAAAGTTCTTCCTGGAGGAGCATTAATTCTTGTAGTATGGCAGGAACAGAATTGGCATATCCTGGAAATACAAATGCTGTCAAGATTTTCTACCCATGAAATGAAGACGAACATTCAAGAAGAGATTTGGGTCACTTTAGAACATGTGCATATCATGCATTTCATGAACATGTTATATCTGTTTTGCAGAAGAAAGCAAAAGGAGTCTGAACCAGTCAATGGTTTCAAAAATCTCGATAAAGTTGTCAAATAATAGAGGGAAGTATTATTTCCAATTCAATTTTCGTTGATATTCCCTAATGTGCTTTTCTTTTTATCATCCTCAAGGAGACAAAGAAAAGGGAGCAACAAAAGAAAAATCACCAGTGGAATCAAAGAAAAACATGCAAACAAGAGGGATCTTGATAAGTTGATCAGGCAGGTATCCCTAAATCGTGAGTGCATGTATTAAAGAAGATACCTTTTTAAGGGAAAATCGAACTTTTTCTTCTCCAAGTGGAATGACACTAAGGCTGAGCAAAACAAAACAGATTATTTTGAAACGAAAATACCTCAGAAATGTTTCAAATCAAAAGTTTTGAAACACGCTTTCTTTGAAAATGAATAAAGTATCAAAATTCCCTAAAAAGGGATAGTTTGACAAAAGGCTTTGAAAAATTTCAAAAACAAAGTTTAGATTAAATCAAATGAAAAGACCTTCAAATGATGAAAGGTAAGCTGTATCCAAACATGTCATCTATACACTCAAAGTCAAAATGAAGAAGTGAGTGAGAAAAAAACTCATTCGAAGGAAATAAAGGGTGTTTGCAATGATTACATGGATTGAAATGATGAAACGCAGTCATTTCACTATCCCAAACACATGCTTATCTCTTTCAAACTAAATTTGAGCCGAAACAGTAGAGAAGCTTTTCCAAAACAACCCTATTAAGAATCCCCCCACATTGAGGTAAACCAGGAGGTTTATGATTGATAGTTATGGAGAATAGGATCAAGAAAAATTTTATTGCATACTCTTGCATCAATCTTTCTATGATAACTTTATATGAAGTCATATGGAAGCTCAAGACATCCCAAGAGGAAGAAAAGTACTTCATTTCTTATATCTAAACACATTACCTTTGGCAAAACCCAATTGAGCTTGAATATTCATTTCAAAATCCTAAATTGGTGATCATCTCTTCAAACTAGAGCATGAGCATATGATCCACTTTAATAGATAAAAAACAAAAGAGCATGACACAAAGTCCTTAGAATTCAAAAAGGTCAAAGGCAAAAGAATCGGGATTGTGAAAAAGCAGTATATCTGGTAAAAGTAAGGCCAAATGCCCAAGAAAAATGAAAAGGAAATGGAGTTAAAAAAACTCAAAATGACAAAAAAAAAGATCATGACAAAGTAGAACCAAGATCATGAGAGATCATAGATCACAACAAGTGAGCATGAGCAAAAGAAAAGAGATTATAAGGAACGTTTAGAGGATTTTGATGTTCATAAAAGAAATATCCCTAGTAGACAAAAGAGGAAAGGGGTGGTGATACCAAGAAGATCACCAATTTCATAAAAACCCTAAATTTAAATAAATGAGCCTTTTGAGCCTACCCAATGCCAACAATACAACCTCTCCTTAAAGTCTCTTCAGATTGGGATATTAAGAGTAGAAACATGACTTTATGACGAGAAGTCATCACTCAAAGAAGTATATGCAATAATATCTTGTCTTGTCCTCAAGATTCTTAACTTGTAGACCTGAAGCAAGTTATGACGAAATCTTTTTTCTTGGCCTCAAAATGCCTATTCTTTGAACGACCATTGACCAAGCCAATATTGCAATCCTCCGAAAGACCTTATTGGATCAATTGGATTATATATATTGCGAACATCTCCGAACACCTAAGGATTGATTAAGAGAGATAAAATTGAGGGATATCAAATAAGTCCCATTTCAATCAAATAAAGAAAAAACCAAGCTCATAGATTGAAACAAATCCTTTCTAATGAAGGTCTTCCAAATGATCATTTCAAGCATTTCTTGAAAAATTACAAGCATTTTGTTCAAATAATTCCTCGAAAAGGAAATTTGATTGTTTGAAATGCATTAATGCAAAGAATGCATGTTTCCATACCAGGTTTCAAAAGTTTTTGGTCAACCTAAAATCAAGTTTTCAAACAATTTGTGGTAAACTAATAAAAAAAACCATGCTTCAAACAATTTAGATTAATTTCAAAACTACTGTTCAAAATAGTTTTTAGTTAACTAAAAACCATACAAAGGTTAGTGAAACCTCAAAAATCACATAACTCATGGTCAATGCATTCATTGTTTGAAGTTTTCCCAAAATCCTACAGGCAAAGAGCCCCTAGGCAAATTCAAGTCCTACAGGTGACGAGCCCCTAGATAAATTCAAAGTCCTATAGGTGAGGAGCCCCTAGGCAAATTCAAAGTCCTACTGGTGCGATGAGCCCCTAGGCAAATTCAAGTCCTACTGGTGAGGACCCACTAAGCAAATCAAGTCCTACAAGCAAGGAGCCCCTAGGCAATTTCCAAAGTCCTACAGGTAAGGAGCTCCTATGCAAATTTAAGTCCTACTGGTGAGGAACCACTAAGCAAATTCAAGTCCTACAGGCGAGGAGCCCCTAGGCAATTTCTAAAGTCCTATAGATGAGGATCCCTTAGGCAAATTCAAAGTCCTACAAGCGAGGAGCCCCTAAGCAAATTCAAGTCCTACAGGTGAGAAATCTCTAGGCAAATTCAAGTTCTACCGATAAAGATTCACTAGGAAAATTCAAGTCCTACAAGTGAGGAGCCCCTAGGCAATTTTCAAAGTCTTACAAGCGAGGAGCTCCTAGGCAAATTCAAGTCCAAGTCCTACAGATGAGGAGCTCCTAGGCAAATTCAAGTCCTACTGGTGAGGAACCACTAGGCAAATTCAAATCCTACGAGCAAAGATCCCTCAGGCAAATTCAAGTCCTACAGGCGAGAAGCCCCTAGGCAAATCCAAAGTCTTACAGGCGAGGAGCCCCTAAGCAATTTCCAAAGTCATACTGGTGAAGAGCCACTAGACAAATTTCCAAATCCTCATGCGAGGAGCCTCAAGTGTTCATGGTTCGTGGATTCGTCCTTAAAACCACGAAATCAAAATAATCATCATAATCATCATTGCCATCTATTCATACTCTTAGATAAGCAACAAAGGGACGCTCACAAATAGGTAACTTTCTCTCCCTCAATCATTAAAAACCTTTCAAAATATGTTCTGAAAAGAAAACCTTTTGATTAGATCACGAATTTCAAAAGCAAGATCCCTAATAAGTTGTTACGAAATTTCCATCTTATCTTGTTCATTGAGTCATCTAAAAAATTTAAGTGTCACGTTGTTTGTGAGATCAACCTCTAACGAGTTCAATCTAAAAAAGGGGCAGCTCTAAACACTTGATTTTTAGCTCATTTTTTTATATTTTCAAAAATTTCAAAATTAATACCAGGAATCTTGGCCAAGCCTAGAAACCTACTTCTAAACCAAAAATAAATTTTTTTAGCATTTTCCTGCATTTTTCCTTAATTTCTTCTAGTCAAAATAAGTGAGAAAATCAAGAAAAATAGCAAACGGAATCAGAAAATTCCATAAAAATAGTCATTAGTCTTCTTTTAAATTCAATTTCATTAATACATCATCAATTTTGAAAAATTTCAATCGGGCATGTGTTTTCCCAAAATTGAGCAAAATCAAACCCGAATTGAACCAAAAAATGCAATTAAATCTATTCTAGTCATTTTTAAGTCATAGTATCTGCACAATAAATGTTTTTGGGATCTTGAATTACATAATGGTCGGTCTAATTGCATAATTTGCCAAAGAAATCAGAAAATCCCAAAATTCAATTGAAAATTAAGCACTTTAAGGCCAAATTGGGAATCATGCCTAATATAAAATTGTTGAACCATGAGACCATCGTTTCTAAGGTTAATCAGATGTGGGTAATTCAATTTTGACATCAATTTTGCCTAGTCAGGTCATTAAGAGATCAAATTGAATAAAACCATGATAACCCAAATACAAAAATTTAAAAATCTTGGACATGATTATGATAAAAATTGGGGAAAATCACATATTTGGGTTCAAAATGTGATAGGGAATTCAATTTTCGGATTTAATTTGAAAAAATTGATCAAAATTGGGCTCAATTTGAGTTTTTAATCAAAACCGGGCTTTCTGGGTCGATCGGGTCAACCCGACCCGACTAGACCTGACAACATGTCTTCTTCACCCGACTAACCCAAAATGCATAATAAACCCAGAAAAAAATAGTTCGTGCCCGAGCTTTGCCGATTTTGTGTAATCAATTTCACACGTGAAAATTGAGTTGGCTAGCTAGAAAAAATCCAGCTGGCATCAAAGAATCATCCCAACCGATTTAGGGTTGGTTAATAACAAACTTTGGACGGGAATTTTGATCAACAAAAACAAAGAAAAACTGAGCATTGAGAGGTGAAGGTGCTCGGTGGAATGCCAGAGAACGAAAGAGGGAACCAGAGAGAGAAAGGAGAGAGAAATAGCTTGAGAGGTGTGTCAGGGCCCTAAGGATAGAGCGATCGGCGTTTTTCCACAAGAAAAATGCTGGCAAATCTGCTCCGATTGAGGACTTCCACATCTGGTGAACCTGTGCAAAAGCTAGACGTGAAGGTCTGAAAGTCAAGCTCGGCCGGCGTGTCCAGACGGTCTCCGACAAATCTAGAGTCATCATCTTGAAGGCAAAGTGTCTAGGAAGAGCTTTGTGATTGGGGATTATCCTGAAAACGTTTTTTGATCATCAAATGAAGAAGATAAAATCCTTTCATAGTCACGGTTTTTTCCAGAATTCCAGATTGAAAAATAAACTTCACCGTGCTAAATCTTGCAATTTTCTTGATTATTGATGCTCAAAATTTGATTGTGATCATGTTTTACATTGTTTAATTGCATTTCTGATTGAAAAACCTTCGTAAACCAAGTCGGCCACCATTAAACCTTCTTGCCGGAATTCGGAGGAACTTCGTTGGAGCTTCCTAGACCTCGTTGGAGCATTTTTGGGACTAATCATCACTCAAGTTAGTGATTTCTGATTACGATTCATGCTCTAATGATCGTTTTGAACGATTTAGATTGCTAGGGTGAATAGAATAGGGATTTAGAGCTTCTAATGAGTATCATTTAGGTTAGCAACAAATTGGCATTTTCCGACAAGACTTTTGGCGATTGGCGATGGTCCGATGGCCAATTAGTTGGTTTAGTTTGATAGAGAATGATATCAACTTGACACATCACCAAAAATCAATCAAAAAGGTCACCGGAAGGTCGCCGGCAACGAGCTCAAACCGGCAGCCTTGATAACGTTTGAGTTGGGAATATGCCCACCACCTATTCGGTGAAATGCCACAATGAAGAGAGGGGCAAAACGACGTTATTTGGTGTAGTGGTCATCGGAAAGGGTGACTAGTAACCGGTGTCGGCGAGGCCCAGTTCGGCCAAGCCAAACTTGGTTGAACCAGGCCGGTCTAGTTCACCATATTGGCAGGAAAATTTAAATAAAAATAAAAAAAGATAATAAAAAAATCTAAAAAAATTCAGAAAAACTTTGGAAGATAAAAATATTCTGAAAAATAGGAAATTCATAGAAAAATAAAATTTTCATAAATATTCAAAAATTTTCAAAAAATATTCATAAAAACTCTAAAAATTCTGAAAATACTAATAAAAAAATGTGAAAAATTCAAGCAAAATCTAAAAAACTTGGAAAATTGGAAAATTCATAAAAATTTTTAGAAAATCTTAAAAATCAAATCTCGATTAATGAAATTCTCAGAAATTTAATTTAAAAAAAATAAAAAATTTCAAAAATTCATATAATAGTTCAAAAACACTGTGGCCAATATTAAAAAGTGAAATTTGAATTTTTGGAAGTGCCCAAGTGGCATTTTTAAATGTCAAATTCAGGGGTTATAACCCCTAAAAACCTTAAAACACTAAAAAATGCAAATCATGAAATGAATAAGCTTATAGGGCTTCATTAGGGTTTAAATGTTTTGATTGATTTTCATTTTTAGAGACCATTTAAGATTGATTGATTTGATTAACATTGATTGCGTATTTAATTCTTGATTGATTTTCCCCACAATTAGAATGGATAGAATTAGTAAGTAAGCCTCGGAAACTTGCATGACACGGTAGACATCGTATCATTCTTAGGTACCGAAAGGGCATTAGGGATCTTGATTTGGGATTATTAACGTAATTAAGTCCTCGTACTCAGAATCTCTAGTTCGTAAAATCGTGGTATTTCTCTCATACCCCGATTAGGTTTCTAGTCTGCCTACCAATAATGACTAGTGATGACTCCAAAATAAAAAACTTAGACCAAATAGGAAATTACTATCTGCTGTCACGTGAGGTATGGTCTGGGAGAGACCCTTACATGAAAATACCTCCTCAACGCACAAATCCTAAAAGTTCCCAAAAAAAAAAAAGCACGGCGCGACAATATAATCAACGGAACCCCAAGAATTTGTGGTACCAATAATGGTGGCCATACCAAAAATTCTTTGATCTTGTTAAAGGCTTATTGACATTCTACATCCCACTTCACCTTGGCATTTTTCTTCAACAATTTGAAGAATGGCTTAGCAGTTTCGGAAAGTTGATAGATGAAACGGGCAATGTAGTTTAATTGCCCTAATAGGCTTCTCACCTCTTTTACCGTAGAAGGAGTCTTTAAGTCGTATATTACCTTGATCTTGGAAAGATCTATTTCGATGCCCCTGCTACTGATCACAAATCCTAGCAATTTGCCAGATTTTGCCCCAAATACACACTTATTAGGGTTCAATCGCAACTTGTACTTTCTAAGTCTTTTCAATAACTTGCGAAGCACCTCAACATGATCTTCTCCTTGTTTAGATTTTGCAATCATGTCATCCACATATCCTTCAATTTCTTTGTGTATCATGTCATGGAACAAAGTTACCATTGCCCTTTTATATGTGACACCAGCATTTTTCAAACCGAGAGGCATCACCTTGTAACAAAATGTGCCCCATGATATTATGAAGGATGTCTTCACCTTATCCTTTTTCTTCATGAGGATTTGATCATATCTTGAGAAAACCATCTATGAATGAAAATATTTCGAAGCCAGCAGTGCTATCCACTAATACATCGATATATGGAAGCAAGAAATCATCCGTAGGGCTTATTTTATTTAGGTCGCGATAATCAATGCACACCTGTACTTGACCATCTTTCTTCATTACTAGTACTATGTTAGCAACCCATTCTGGATATGGTACTACTTCGATGAAACCGACTTTGATTAATTTCATAACTTCTTCTTCTATTTTCTTTGCCAAATCCGGCTTCATTTGCCTAAGTTTTTGCTTCTTTGGCGGAATACTTAGATTGATTGGCAAAACATGTTCGACTATGGTCGGATCAAGTTTTGGCATGTCAGTATAAGACCATGTGAATATATCTTGATATTCTCTGAGCAAATCGATGATTCTTTCCGTTTCTGCTGAGAGAAGACTTTCTCCAATCTTAACTTCTTTGGGATTCTCTTTGTCGCCTAGATTAACAGTGATTGTTTTCTCTAATGTGAGTGGCTTTAATTCTTCATGACAAATCTATTCGTTTCTGATCCATTCCTCATCCTCGTTATCCTTTTCGCAATGAGGAGTAATATAAAAACCTAAAGCCTCAAGCCTCACGAATGAGGATAATGTTCATCATAGGTTTGGTTTTGTTTTTACATGTCCTTAACAAAAACATTTGATCACTTTTATTGAATTGAAAGATATGATTACATCTATATCAACATGAATGTAAATTGCAACTGAAATAAAATTGCAAACGAAATCACAAGAAACTTGAAACTATAATCAATAAAATGTAATAGAAAAGACTAATAGCAAAAGTTCAAGAGAATCTTCCTACTCTAGTGTATAGGTATCTTTTGCTTCGGTTATAATAACGTTGATGGTATTCTCTTCAAATAAACCAGGCATAACAGATTCTTTCACCGCATGTAAGTTTTTTTCTTAAAGTAATTTGGAAGGTCCAGAAAAAATTTTCTTGATGTGAATCTAATGATAGGGAAGCTCTTTAACTTTACCCTTCCTTATGGGTGGATTAATGATGCGATCACCTCGGCCTCTATAGCCTTCATGGTTCTTCTAACCTCGGACTTGGCCTCCATGGTGATCTTTAGATCTAGAATATAACCTACTCTGTTTTTCATTCTTGTGGCAAGTGGAGTGATAGGTTTCTTAATTCCTTAGGATCTCAATCCAAGACCATTATCAAGAGTAAACCATATTGGCATAGCACCCTTCCAGACATAATGGATGATGTTGGGAACTCTGGAGATTTTATGATGCAACCGTAGGGATTTGCATCATTGAGATCATTTCAAAGGAATGATAACTTGATTCTTCTTTCACTTCGGGTTCGACATATGGTATTGCACTCTCTTTGTAAGTGGTGAAATCCATCTCCTCATGTACGGTAATCATCTTGCCATTAATGACGAACCTGACCTTCTAATAGAGACTTAAACGAATAGCTCTAGCCATATGAATCCAAGGTCTCCCGAGTAATAAGTTAAAAGTCCTCAGAATATCCACTACTTGGAAGTCAATTAGGAAAGGCACAGGGCCTATGTTCACCTCGAGCTCAATATCGTCAATAACGTCTTTCTTCATGCCATCAAACGAATGTACAGTTACCTTAGACGGTTTGATGAGCTCTTCACTAATTCCTAAGCGATGCAGTGTGCTTAGTGGACATAAATTAAGTGCATAACCATTATCGATCAACACACGTGATACCTCTTTACCCCGGCATTTGACGGCAATATATAGAGCCTTATTATAGGAACGTTCATCAATTGAGAAATCTTCATCGGAGAAGGCAATTTGATCTTTCAGAAGAATAATACCAATAAAGTCTTCCAATTGTACTTTATTAATTGTTTTTGGGATGTGCACTTCATTGAGAAGTTTCATAAGCAGTATTTTATGGATTTCTGAAGTCTTGAAGAGATCCAACAAAGAAATCTGTATCAGCATCTTTCTTAGCTATTCAATTACCTCAAATTTGTTCATCTTCATGACTGAAAGTAATTATTCGACATCTTCTTCGATTACTCCTTTCTTTTCATGCTCACTTTCTTTCGGGACATAGCATCTCCCCAATTGGGTTATGGCGTCAACTTCTTTAGGAGAGTAATCCTAAGGTATATACTTAGTATCAAACTTTTCTTTTGGAAGGAGAGTGATGATCACATGCTGTGTTTCTTCTCCTTTAATCCTTAGTTGATCAATGGGAAATTGGATAGTGATTGGTTTGACAGGACTTTCTTCCTCCTTATATTTATTTACTTCATCAAGCTTGATCAGAAATGGTGCAATCATGGATACCATGCTTATATTGGCTTCATCAACATCCATTCCACCTCAGCCATCTGGTGTGATCATTTCATTCTTGAATGCCTATGAAGGGGGTATATATTTGACATGGTAATTATATCGGCCACTATCTTAATCTAGAAAATCAACAACTTCACCTTGTTTTTGTGCTTTATCAGTAAATTTCCTATTACCTCGGCAAGTCTTTTTCTTCTTTTTTTTTCTTCTCGATCTTCATTCTCTTCGAGATTTAGTTGGTTGATCGGGACCTCATCCATGCCACCCCATCTGTCCGGTACAATGTTTTCATGTTTAAACGCCCATGGTGGTAGAGTACATTTGACACTGTAATTGTATTTACCGTTGTCTTGATCGAGTAAGTCTATGGCTTTGCCTTCTCTAGATGATTTCTAGATGAAATGCCTTTCACCCTTTCGAACTTTTTCCTTTTTCTTTTCATCCTCATCCATTTCATCTTGGAACATTTCATTCTTAGATGGAGCTTTCTCAGGACCGATTTCGTCATCCATACCACCCCAGCCATCATGGACAATTACTTCATTTTTGAGTGTCCATAGCAGTGGGGGTATATTTCACTTGGAAGTTTTACCTTCCAAAGTCTTCTCTCAAGTTATCTACAATCTCGCTTTTTAGGAGTGCTTCTTGACGAAAGCGGACATCTCCTAATCGAGAAGCTTTAATCTTGACTTCATATTTATCTTCATTGTCAAACTTGATCATTGCTTCTTCATCTTTGATTATGTTTATTGTATTGTGCTCAGGAAGAGGATTCTGATGTATATTTGGCTTGGGCTCTTAGAAGTTCAATATCTTATTGCCAATGAGCTATTAAACCTTGTACTTTAGAGTGGGACAATTATCAACATCATGTCCCTTTCTCCTATGTGATAGGTGCAGGTTTTTGATTCATCGTACCAAGAAAATCTTGCAGGATTGTCCCTTGGCACTTCTCTGGCCACCAAATGCTTTTCTAGAAGCATTGGTAATAGCTTTGATAGAGGTCGTGTCACGCCTCGAACCCTGACGAGCGCGCAACACCCCAAGCTCAGTCGAATTAGTGCGATGTCCCAGGAAACGTCGTTGAATCAAACCAACACATCAGAGTTCTAACATGGCAGAAACGATAACATAAACCCTGATAGTAATATCATGGGGTAATAGGGAGAGATAAATCACCAAACCACTAAGCACTATATTACACCGTGGTATATACAATATTTATTACGATCCATCACAACCAGCAATCAACCACTCCATTACACCCACTATATTCGCAATAAACATATTATACATGCAAACTGGCTTCTATAGTTCGCACCACCAATATCAAAAGGGACCAGTAGTTTGGATATATACTAATTCCAAAAATGGGCACCTCAAAAAGGGTTAACCTATCCCTACAAACCCCTATGACCTCTAGACGATGTCCACTCTGAGTCGGTCTCTCCAAAACCTGAATCTAATTCTCTCTGATCCACCTGCTCCTCTGAAGACTCAGAATCCGCCTCAATCTCAATCGGATTATCTTCATCTCCCGACTCCAATGAAACCTCAATAAGCTCTTCTTCTTCAGGCTCCTCCTCCGGTTCTTCCACGGGTTCTTCTTCGAATTCTTCCTCTGGCTCTTCTCCTAAATCCATGTCTATCGGGTCAAACCCTGCTTGTGACTCTTCTGGCTCCGATTTAGGCTCAGCCACCGTGGTTTCAAGTTCGCAGCCACTGTGCGAGGCTAGTGTCGAGGCTAATCATCTCCCTATAAGGAGGAGGTATAACCTATAGATCCCAATCTCCTACTCCATCGAAAGGGGCATCAAAACCATGAACCGGACCGAACTCGTCCAAACCCTCCCGGAAGCACCAGGCTATATAAGTATGGGCTTGCCTAAGGGGTTGTCCTATATCTACTCAGACTACTGTGGTATGCTTGATCCAAGCCATATTGTCATCTATAGAGTACTTTACTACTAAATGATCGGTGTGCATAGGAATCCCAAAACACTGAGGCGGTGGTGACGGAGGATCCATGGTCCAGGCCGGGGGTTCTAAAATGGTTTGGTTTAACAACCATGAGACACTTCTCAATAAGTGAAATCCTGAACCCCACCTAGTGTCGCGCCACGCTCTCGCGTGCTAGAATGGAGGTATTTTTCTACACGGGTCTCTACCAAACCATACCTCACATAACAGCAGGGTTTATTTGATATAAATTTAAACTTAGAGTCACCACTAGTCATTTACGATAGGTTGACGAGAAACCTAATTGAGGTACGAGAGAAATACCACGATCCTACGAACCAGAGATTCTGAATAAGGGACTTGGTTACGTTAATGATCCCAAATTGAGATCATTAACGCCCTTTCGGTACCTAAGAACAATATGACATGTCTAACGTGTCACATGGATTCTTAAGGTTAATTCACTAATCTAATCATGAACAAATAATTAAGTATCCAAGAATTAAATGCACAATCAATGGCAAATCAATCATAGCAACCCTAATTTGGCCACTAAAAATGAGAATCAAGCAAAATACCTAAACCCTAATGAAGCTCTAATAGCTTGTTTATTTCATGATTTACACATTTTTAGGGTTCTAGGGTTTTTTAGGGGTTACAACCCTTAAATTTGGAATTTTTCAAAAATGTCACTTAGGCACTTTAGAAAATTCAAATTTCACTTTTTATGGCTGGTCATGATGATTTTGAATGATTATGTGGATTTTCAAAATTTTTCATTTTTTGAATTTTTTTTCAAAATAATTTTTAAACCAAGAATTGATTTTCTATGGTTTTCTGAAAATTTTTTATGAATTTTCCAATTTTTCAAATTTTATTGATTTTCCAAAAAATTTTAAACTTTTTATTTGTTTTTTCTGAATTTTTGGAATTTTCATGAATTTTCTGAAAATTTTTGGATTTTTTTGAATTTTCTGAAAATTTTTGAATTTTTGTGAAATTTTCTAATTTTTTAATTTTTTTTCTTATTATTTATTTTTAGTTTTTTTATTTGAATTTTCCCGTCGGGGATTGAATCGGACCGGCCCAATTCGACCCGGTTTGAATTGGTCGAACTGGATGTCGCCAACGCCAGTCACTGATCACCCCCTCGGTGAACCCAACGCCAAAATGGCGTCGTATTGGGCATTTTCATTGAAGCATTTTTACAAATACATGGTATGCACTGTTTTGAGTTTGTTGTTTTAGAGGCCGCGACTTTGAGCTCACCGCTGACGACCTTTCGGCAACTATCTCGCCGTTCCGCTTGCACCATCGTCAAGTTCACATGTTCTAATATCAATCTATCCTAATTAGATCGCCGCCGGACGCCCACCGGTAGGCTAAAACTCAGTCCAAAAACCCTAATTTGCTAACTATCCTAAACAAGATTTTCCAAAACACTAATCCTAACAATAACCGCCCTAGCCATCTAAATCGATACTAACGATTATCAAAATATCAAACAAGTGGTCACAAAATACTAATTTGAGTGACCTAAGGCCATGGCGACACTCCAATGAGGACTTCCAATCTCCGGCGAGGTGGTTTATGGATGGGCTAACTCGGTTTTGGGTGTTTTTTTATGACCAAAATGTAATCAGTTAACATGAAAAATGATTAGAAACTAGTAATGAACATCCATGAATACAAAATTGTAAAGAAAATCGCAAGAACAACAAGATTGAACTGAATCACATTTTTTGAAATCTGGAAAAACCGTTACCTTGAATGAGATTTACCTGCTTTGTTCGATGACCAAATGAAATTTTTGAAGTGATCCGTGCCCCAAGGGTTATTCCTTGACACTTGGTCTTCCTCCCGGTGGTCTTGATTTCACCGGAACAGGTTTTAGTGCGTCAGAAAATGCCTGGTTTTAGGCCTTCGTGATCAAGCTTTCTCGACTGAAACGGAGAGGGAGATCATAATCAACTCACGATTCGCCGGCGCTCCGCCGTCTAAGGCAGCGCCGGATACTAGTGGGAGGACCTACAACCCTCTCTTTCTGATGCTCTCTCTTTGGATTGGCTCGGTTTCTCTCTCTCTCTTCCTTTGGAATTTCGTCGAACACCTTCCTCTCTTCCCCGTTAGTTTTTCTTCATATTTTGTTGATCGATTTCTCGCTCAAAACTTGTTGGAACCGAATTTCGATTGATTGGGATTGTTAATTGGTGCCAACCGGATATTTTCCAGTTGGCAAAATTGATTAAAACGTGCTAGTTTAACTGGAAATGATAGGTAAAGTTCTGGGTTTGAGTCGGTTTTCTAGGTTTTGTCACATGTTGGGTGAGTCGGGAGAAGAAGATGCACTGTTTAGGTCGGGTCGAGTTGACCTAATGGACCCGACAGTTCCGGTTTTGATCAAAAATGCAAATTAAGCCCTATTTTGATCGAATTTTTCAAATTAAACCCCCAAAATTGAATCTTCCATTACATTTTGAACCTACTAATGTGTTTTTCCCCAATTTTTGACATAACCATGTCCAAAATTTTCAAAATTTCATATCCGGGTTATTCGGATTTTGCTCAATTCAATGTTCTGATGACCTGATTAGGCAAAACTGATGCCAAAATTGAATTACCCACACCTGATTAGCCCTAGAAATGATGATCTTACATTTCGACAATTTCATATTGGGCACGATTCCTAATTTGAGTTCAAAATTCTTAATTTTCAATCAAATTTTGGGGATTTTTTATTTTTATGTCAAATTGTACAATTGGACAGACCATTATGCAATTCAAGATCCCAAAATCAATTGTTGTGAAGACACTATGACTTAAAAATGACCAGAAAAAATTTAATTTAATTTTTGGTTCAATTCAGGTTTAATTTTGCCCAATTTTGAGAAAAACATATACCCAATTCAGATTTTTCAAAATTGACAATGTATTCAAGAAATTGGATTTAAAATAAGACTAATGACTATTTTTATGGTATTTTCTGATTCCATTTTCTATTTTTCTTGATTTTCTTGCTTATTTTGACTAAAAGAAATTAAGGAAAAATGCTAAAAAATTATTTTTTGGTTTAGAAATAGGTTTCTAGGCTTGGCAAAGATTCCTAGACCTAATTTTGAATTTTTTTGAAAATATAAAAAAAACCTAAAAATTAGGTGTCAACAACTGCCCCTCTTTGAGATTGAGCTCGTTATAGGTTGATCTCAAAGACAAGGTGACACATGAATGTTTAGTCGACTCACTAAACAAGATAAGATGAAAATTTTACAATAACTGATTAGGGTCTTTGCTTTTGAAATCCAATATCTAGTCCAAAGGTTTTCTTTTGAACATGTGTGAAAAGTTCTTGATGATTGAGGGCGAGAAACTTACCTGTTTGTGTAAGTGTCTTTGTTGCTCATCCAAGGGCATGAATTGATAGTAGTGATGATTATGATGACTATTCTAATTTCGTGATTTATGGATGAACTCACGAACCATGAACGTCCGAGGCTCTTCGCTTGAGGACTTGAATTTGCCTAGTGGTTCCTCACCAGTAGAACTTTGGATTTGTCTAGGGGCTCCTCGCCAGTAGGACTTTAGGTTTGCCTAGGGGCTGTTCACCTATAGGACTTTGGATTTGCCTAGAGGCTCCTTAGTTGTATGACTTTGAATTTACTTAGGGGCTCCTCGACTATAGGACTTTGAATTTGGGAGACTTGCCACGTGGTTCTTTACCTGTAGGATTTTGGACATTGCTTAAAGGCTTCTTGCCAATAGGACTTGGGATTGCCTAGTGACTTCTCGTCAAATAGGACTTTGGATTGCCTAGTGACTTCTCATCAAATAGGACTTTGGAACTGCCTAGTAGCTCTTTGCCAAATAGGACTTTGGAATTTGCCTAGTGACTCCTCATCAAATAGGACTTTGGGATTTGCCTAGTGGTTTCTCACCAATAGGACTTTTGTAATAGTGTTATGAAGCTACGGTTTGCGATCACTTACGGAGGGTCAATTCTCTGAGGCTACAAATCCACGATCACTCATAAGAACTATAACAAGGCCATGCTTTAGACTTAAAAAGTCATCCAAAGCTACATGTTGCGATCACTTGGAGGGTGATGGCTCTGAAGCTACAAACCTGCGAATACTTAGCAAGACTATAAAAATCACCATGAAGAGGCCATTCTATAGGCCAGAAAAGTTATCCAAGGCTACAGGTTGCGAACACTTGGAGGGTGATAGCTCTGAAGCTACAATCTTGAAAACTGTAAAAATCACCATATTCAAAGCTGCAAAATCGCGATCACTCATGAGAATCATCACTCAGAGGCTATGAAGTGCAATTTGCTTTAGAATATTTGTTTTTCCTGGTGGCTCCTCGCCAAATAGATCTTTGAATGAGGCCATGCTTTGGGCCAAAAAAAGTTATCCAAGGCTATAGGTTGCGAACACTTGGAGGGTGAAAGCTCCAAAGCTACAATCCTGCGATCACTTGAGAAAACTATAAAAATCACCATATTCAAAGCTACAAAATCACAATCACTCATGAGAATCATCACTTAGAGGCTACGAAGTGCAATTTGCTTTGGAATATCTATTAAAAAAATTGTGACTTTAAGGATAACTTCACGAAACTTTTGTATGGTTTTTTAGCTAACCAAAAACTATTTTGAAACACGGTTTTTTTAGAATACCACAAACTTTTTGAAATTTTGATTTTAAGTTGACCGAAAACTATTTGAAACCTGATTTTGAAATATGTATTCTTTGTATTAAATGCATTTTAGGCAATCAGATTTCCTTTTAAAGGAAGTACTTGAGCAAAATGCTTGCAAACTTTCAAGAAATACTTGAAATAATCACTTGGAAGACCTTCATTAGACTGGATTTGTTTCAATCTATGAATTTTGTCTTTTCTTCATTTGATTGAAACGTGACTGATCTAATATCCCTCAATTTTATCTCTCTTAACTAATCCTTAAGTGTTTGGAGATATTCGCAATGTATACAATCCGATTAATTCATAAGGACTTTCAAAAGGTTGTGATGTTGGCTTGGTCAATGGCTATTCAAAGGATAGGCATTCTGAGGCCAAGAAAAGGAACTTATCATCTGTCAACTCACTTCGAGTCTTCAAATTAAGAACCTGGAGGATAAGATAAAACAATATTGCACGCACTTCTTTAAATGATGGCTTCTGTCATGAAATCATATTTTCACTCTCAACATCCCAATTTGAAGAGTCTTTGGGGAGAGGTTATAATGTTGGTATTGGTGTCACGCTCCAAACCTCACAGCACGCAAGCATCCCCGCAGACGTCATAATGGTGCAACGCTCCTAGGACGCATCGCCGACCCAACACCCAAGCATAGAGATCAAGGCACATGCGGAAGTAATATAAAACACCCGAACAAAACAATATATGACCAAGGGTAGAAAACCCCAACAACAACAGGATAACAAATATACATTTATATTACCACTGAAAACATTTACAACATCCATATACAGAGGATACAAACCACAAAAACAGGTCAATAGCCACTACGGTCAAAAAAGGGTAAGTGGCTCAGGAGTCAAACTAAGAGTAGGGTAGGGCTCTAATAAAAAAGTATCGCTTCACCAACTTCGATCCAAACCTACTCTATGGCTCCCAATTCGGATCAGATCTTGACTGGTCAGAAAAACTCTCGGACGGCTTCGACTCGAACTCCATAGACTCGTACTTGGTGTCAGATCCAGAGGACTCTCAGTCTAAACCATTCTCCTCTGGCTCGTCCTACAACTCGGGGTACAACGCCATAAGCTGCTACTAAGGGTTCGGCTCAAGCTCATCCTCCATGTCCATCGGCTTCGGATCTGGGTCTAGAACTATTGGTTCATAGTCCACCATACCAAGCTCATCATCCTCCTCTATGGCTATAGGCTCGCTATCCGAACTCGAGCTCTCCTTGATCATGGCGTTGTGGTCCACTACATCACCATCAAGGTACTGCGGGTTTATCTTGCCGTGCCCGTTACACGGGACATCAAAAGTTCGGAGAGGTCTATGCTCTCCGAAGCGGTCCCTAAAGCACCATGCTATGTACTCGTGATGATTGGGGAACATCTGGCCCACATCTACTAGTATAATAGAACGATACCTAACATATGCCTCCCTGTTCCCTACGGGGTGCACGGTCGACGTCCGCCCTAATTGGCGCGGAATCCCAAAACGTACTGGTGCATCAGGCATCCTCAGGACTGGGGGTATGAAAACATTAGGTTTACACAACCATAAAACGAATCTTAGCGAGTAAAACCCATAAACCTAAACTAGGCTAACATACACCTCCTGATAGGCAACAACAACCAATAGCCAAAACAATAATAATTAACCTAGGCCCTCGAGCCCAAGTCGCTCACCTCATTGACCGTGCAGGTTAAACAATTCAATACAATAACCACGGCACATACGTGAACACACTAGTCACATGTACGCCATACGCATGCTCATACTCTCTAGTGTTCGTACCGCACACAATTCACCGAGTCTCACATACTCACACACCTACTAATGCACTCTTGCATACACATGCCACTAGTATGACCATGCTCATGATACGGCTCAAATTTCACTCTGGCACACTGCTCATATTTCACTTAAACTCGACTCGCGTAAAACGCATCAAGTCTATTTCTCAATCACAATGCTCCATGGCCCGCGTAAGACGTATTAGGCCCAGTGTCTCTAGCCCACGTAAAACGCATCAAGCGCAACACCGATCTCCATATACGAACCACACACACATAAATGCGTTAGGCTGGCCGTCTTCCAGACGCACCAGGCATTGTCCCACGTAAACGTATCAGGACGACATCAATACCCCGCGTAACATGTATTAGGGTCATATGTGATAACACGTACACACATAGTCGGTTTTATCTGAACCCCGCGTAAACGCGTCAGGGCATTTAGAGTGATCACATGCTCATATCAAGCACGCATTCTCGCACAAATTTCGTCTCACGCTCAATCTCAGCATACGAAATACATGGCCCTGCAATTCCCATACTCGGGCAATATTACAATGCACAATGAGCATCAAATTCACAAATGCATATATTCAATTCATGCCAATATCAATATGCATCACAACGTACTCAAAGCCACCAATAACCTGCCTAATTCAATACGGATCAACATGCGCACTTGGCCAATTAAATACCATGTGGCCCAATACGCACTTGGCACTCACCATTCACAACTTGGGCAACATAATTCACGCCGAAAAGTGGCCAATCACACGCCGCATTAGTCGGTCACATGAACATGCGGCATGGCAATGTAAACTTGAGCATAATCAAGCACAAACTAACCAATTCAAGACAATCACGCACTCTCGGCACTTACGCCACTTAATTTCCAATTTGTCCAACTTAATCTGATTAATCCTCGGAGTGAGCAGCCATTATACAGCATGTTCTTGGCCTCTAATCCACCTCTAAATCAACACATTAGTCTACAAAAATCATCCCGACACTAGCGACTAATCATCGGCACCACCGTTGCCCTTAAATTACTCTAATAGTCCACCAAAACACCCTAAACCGTCTAGAAATGTATAATAATCCTAATTAGGGTTTAGAGGGTAATACTCATTAAATCCTATGCTCCACGAAAAATCTGGACAGGCGGGGGATGGCGGCGAATGGTGGCACATAAGGCGGCGACGAGCGGCGGCTTCCGGCGATGCTCGACGGCGGCTTCGACGTTGTCTTTATGCCAAACGAGGGAGAGAGGCATGGTCGGGTGGTGGCGAGGTGGCTAGACGGCGACGCGGCACCGGCGTGTGGCGGGCGGCACTCCGGCGAATGACGGCGGCGGTCCTCACGGCCAGGGTTGATCGACGGTGTTCCTTACGGCTGACAAGATTGAACGACAGCCTAGGAATAAGAGAGAGAAACACGAGATGGTGGAAGAGTGGTGCACGGTGTGGACGGCGGCCGGCGTGGCTTTGGCGGGCAACATTCCGGCAAACGGTGGTGGCCGAGGGGAAAGGCGTCGGCGAGAGGGAGAGGAAGAGAGAGAGAGGTACTTGGCTTGTGGATGAAGAAATGAGGAGAGAGAGAGTGTATGGGAGGGTATTTATAATGGGGAGTTAGTGGATGCCATGTGTCACAAATCTAATGGCTTAACCAAACTACCCTTGATCCAATGGTATACATTCAATCTTATCCAATAATTGAAGGGCACCTTGGTCTTTCCACCTCATGCATTAATGGCTTGACTTATCCACATAAATATCCAATATTTAATCCCTAAAATCCTCCAAAAATTCGGAATACCCATAAATAAGCTTAGGGGCAAAATGGTAATTTTCTGCTTTCGGGCTGAAATTTCATTTTTCGATCGTACCAACCCCAAATATATTTGGCCATACTAAAACGACGTCGTCCTTGACAAATAATGATGTACGTCCTCGAAAAATCGACATCCAAGTCCGGGTCCAATGCCACATTCAAAATCGCTCAATTTCAATTTTAGGGTCTCTTACTAATGCGCGGTTGTTTAGGGTTTACGCATATCGACTTAGGGTTATCCAAATCGTGGCGGTCTCGATTACCGGAAGAACGCGAGAATTTATTGCTAGTTCCGGAGGTCGTGATCGTTCGGGTTAAGTTCGGGATTTGTTCGCCATGTGCACTTTTGGTCGTGCAGAATCACCTGCGATCTGATTGTACATCATTGGCCTTGACCAATCCAAATCCGCCACCTTTCTATGACCGGCCCACATTGGCCCAAAATATTTTCTCGTCATTTCTCGGAATCGATGCTCGATTCGCGATTGGGTCCCTGGTCCACGTATCGTTTTCCTAGTTAGCCATTCTATATCGGTTAGTATCCCAAGAGTGATCAGTTTCGGGCAAGACTGACTAAAATGAAATGAGAAATAATGGCAGAAGGACACCATTGGTGCCATAACTTGCGTACGGCGATCACTTTGGTGCCATAACTTTTTTTCGGATCACTTTTTTTTTTTTGGTAAGGTAAAAATTTTATAACTTTTCAAGAAGCCAAATACAACCAAAACTAAGGCAACAAAGACCCAACTAGGACAACCGTCTAAATGGGGTCAACGGCCTTAGAAGGAACTATACAAGATAATAAACAACTATACAGGGGATATAGCAAAACAGCCTAAACAATAGCTGGACTAGTATCAAAGATGGTGGCGGAGATGCCCCAATTCGTTTGTATTCTTCGATTGTCAGGTGTGTCTGGAATAGTGCCCATGGCTAGCGCTTTATCTTTGACAACCTTAAGGAGGTGCTTCCACATTCCTGGGATGAAGGGAGTTTTGTTCCTGAAAATAGCATTGTTTCTTTCAGTCCATATGATGTGGCATAGAGCCCCAAATGCGAATCTGGAAAGTCTGTGAGCGAACGATGGAGAGCTGCAGACTTGCATAGCCCATGTAATGAGATCATGCCATGCCTTATTTCTCCACGGAAGGTTGCATTTGGTCGCCCATAAAAATGCTAGTCTTCTTGTAGTGGAGCATGCAAAGAAGAGATGGTTAATGGAATCTGGCACCTCACCACAAAACGCACATACAGCATCTTCAATTCTATGGTTATGTAGTAGGAAAGCCTGAGTAGGCAACCTGTTGAGAGAAATGACCCAAAGAAGAAAAGCATGTCGCGGTGCTATATGTGAATCCCATACAAAAACGTGCCACCGGGCAGGCTGTCCTGTGGTTCTGATGTGGTTCCAAGCGCGCCCAACAGAGAAAGGGACAGCTGGGGAGGGGGCCCACGTCAGAGTATCGGGCTTCTCGTTCATAAAAGTAGGCGGATGATCGGCCCAACTAAGGAAAGTGTCCAACGCTGGCGAAGGCTGCCAATTGCCATCAAAGAAATCTCGTACTGAAACCTCACGAGGAATCCTTGATTGGTAGATATTAAGGTTGGAGAAAATCCGGAAGAGGGGGCCTCTATCATGCCACCAATCGAACCAGAAAGATATCGATCGTCCATTTCCAATAGACCATTTGAACAGATTAATTGCAGTGGAACGCAAATCCAGGATTTTCTTCCATGTCCAAGAACAAAAAGTGGGTTTTGATACAGTCCAGAAGTTTGCTTTGTGTAAGAAGGTTGAGTGAATCCACTTACACCACATGGCTCAGTTATCAGTGAATAGGAGCCAAATATGCTTGAGTGACATTGCAGTATTGTATTCATGGAGGCGTCGAATCCCCAAGCCACCTTCATTCTTGGGGAGACATATGGTATCCCAAGCAATCTTGGCCCCACCAGTACCAAGATCGGGTCCCTTCCATAAGAATTGTCTCAATATTCTCTCAATAGACCGAATCACTGATTGGGGAAGGAAGAAAATGGTAGCCCAATACACTTGTATGGAGTGGAGAACTGATTTGATGAGTTGAAGGCGCCCTGCAAAAGATAAGAATCGATGTGACCATGATCGGGCCCGGGCTGTAATAGCATCAACCAGTATTTTACAATCCTCTTTGTTGAGCCTAGAGGATATGATCGGCACCCCTAAATATCTGAAAGGTAGTGTGCCCTGTTGAAACCCAAGGCATTGCAAGATTTGCGTATGTAAGTACTGTGGTCCTCCAGAGAGGAAGATGTTACTTTTGAGCGTGTTTGGAACAAGCCCAGACCATGTAGAGAATTTGGTGAGAGCATCCTTGATCAATTCAACCGATCTCATATGGCCTTCGCAGAATATAAGTACATCATCTGCAAAAAAGAGGTGAGATAACTGGGTTTTTTTGCATCTCCAAAACCATCGGAATTCGGGGGTCCCAGTTTTGGTCTTGAGGATGCCAGAGAGGACTTGCATCACTATTATGAATAAATATGGTGATAACGGATCCCCTTGTCTGATGCCACGGGAACTGGGGAAGTAGCCATGGAGTTCCCCATTAATCGACACCGAAAATTTTGGGGTCGTAACACATGCCATTACCAACCGGATGAAATAAGCGGGGAAATGAAGTGCTTTAAGGGTTTCTTCAATGAAGGCCCAGCTAACGGTGTCATAAGCTTTAAGGTGGATTTTCATAAGGCGTTCGACTCTGTTGACTGGTCATTCATTGAATTGGCTCTCAAAGCCTTTAAATTCCCGGTCTCCTTTATTAAACTTATTATGGCTTGCATTTCTACCGCTAAGTTCTCGGTATCTATCAATGGAGAACTTCATGGATATTTTGCTAGTAACCGTGGTATTTGACAAGGGGACCCACTATCCCCTTATCTCTTTATACTAGTTATGGAAGTTCTTTCTGGCATTCTAAGGATAAAAACTGAGTCCCCAGAATTCCATTGGTATTGGCGATGCAAAAAACCACGAATATCACATCTTTTCTTTGCGGACGATGTGCTCATTTTTTCAGAAGGCCACCTGCCATCGGCTCGAATTATCAAGGAATCCCTTGATCTTTTCTCCAGTTGGTCTGGACTCAGGCCCAACACAAACAAAAGTAACTTGTTTCTCTCGGGAGGTCCCTCGGCACTTCACAGAGAACTCCAACAATGCCTTGACTTCCAAATTGGTTCTCTCCCTTTCCGTTATCTTGGGGTGCCCATTATTTCCTCCAGGCTACGTAAGGAAGACTGCAAGATCCTGGTTGACGCTATAACGGCACGGGCCCGTTCTTGGACGCAGCGTTTTCTTTCATTTGCGGGGAGGCTCCAGCTAATAAAATCTGTGCTTTACTCCATACAGGTATATTGGGCTGCGATTTTCTCCATTCCAAAGTCGGTTCTTTACAGAATTGAGACCATTTTGAGGCAATTTTTATGGAAAGGCCCAAACCTTGGTACCGGGGGTGCGAAGGTAGCCTGGAATAAAATATGTCTTCCCAAAGAAGAAGGTGGGCTTGGTCTTAGACGACTTGTTGATTATAACAAAGCCATGATGCTTAAGCACATTTGGATCCTTTTTACCGACAAGGAATCCATATGGAGCAAGTGGATACACTCGATCTTCTTAAAAAAATCAAACTTCTGGACCTCTTCTAAGCCGACCTTCTGTTCATGGACGTGGAAGAAAATCCTCGATATGCGCGCTTCTGGCCAATCTTTATTTCGATGGATGATAGGCAATGGCCACTCTGTCTCATTCTGGTTCGACTAGTGGCACAACAAGGGTCCTCTTTACCTTATCTTCAACAATGCCGACATTTACCGCTCGAGAATTCCCCGTCAAACTACGGTCCATCAATTCCTTGATGGAACTTGGCAGCACTCTCCATCTCTACAGACTATTCTCGGCTGGATGGACCCGTTGCCTTCTCTTTTGGATGACTCGCAGGACTCCCTTTCGTGGATTCCCCACCCTTCATCATCCTTCTCCATCGCCTCTGCTTGGAATTATCTTAGAAGGAAAGGACAGCTGGTTCCATGGCACATCTTTGTTTGGGACTCTCACATTGCCCCTCGGCATTCTTTCCTTCTTTGGATTATTTCCCTTAACCGTCTTCCCACCCAGGTTTATCTTCTCCAAAACCGCCGGATTGACTCTGCTTTATGTGCTTTCTGCGGTTCGACGCCTGACTCAATCAACCACCTCTTCTTTGAGTGCCCAACCACATATAGATTGGCCTCATTTTGGGCAACCAAATGCAGACTTCCATGGCGCAATCGTCCTTGGCTTGAACATATTTTGTGGGCTATGGAATCCTGTGGAGGACCATCCTTTGCACACTGCATCTCCAGATTCTCCTTCGGTGCTTTGATTCATATCATATGGACTGAGAGAAACAATGTCCTCTTCAGGAATAAACAGGTATACATTCCAGGTATCCGCAAACACCTGGTTAAAGCTGTGAAGGATAAGGCACACTCTATGGGCAGCATCCATGACTCTCCTCTCAACCGTGCCATCCAGAGAAGATGGGATCTTTCCCCATCTATATTTCATGTACACTGATCTCTTTTTGGGAGTTTCTAGGTGTCTTATACTTTCTTTTTCCTTTCTTTGTTGTACTTGCCCGTTCTTTTTGGGCTTTGTTTAGTTCTTGCTGACCCATCCCTGCCTCCTGGCTAGCGGTTTGGGTTGTCTTTTCTTGTACTTGGTGTTTGAAAAGTAATACTATTCTTACCTTAACCAAAAAAAAAACGGTGTCATAAGCTTTCCGAAAATCCACTTTAATAGCACATTTCGGTAGGTAGGCGTCATGATGAAAACCAGCAAACAGTTCTTGGGCAATCAAGATATTGTCACTAATTCGTCGACCTTTAACAAACGCTGTTTGGGAGTGACTAATCAAGGAAGGGAGCAAAGAAACTAGACGCCTCGCCAATATTTTTGAGATGCATTTGTATATAGTGTTACAACATGCAATGGGCCGGAAATCATTCATTGAAGAGGCGTTTGGAATCTTAGGCACCAATGTGATTATGGTACTATTAATCTCCTTAAGCATGTTTTCGGTTTGGAAGAAATTCCTTATCGCCTCTAGAACCGAAGGGCCAATAATCTCCCAGGATGCTCTGAAGAAATCCACATTGTAGCCGTCCGGTCCTGGGGCCTTTCCTTTCGCAAGGGAGAAAAGAGTGGCCTTGATTTCCTCATCCGTTACCGGTTGTGTTAAGAAAGCGCATTGATTCTCATCCAAAGTCGTTTCAATGAAAGGACTTAGTTCCGAAGTGGAAGGCGACATAAGATCCTCCCTATCAGTGAGTAAGTTCTGGAAATGTTCAACTATATGATTCCTTATCATAACAGGATCCGTAAGGACGGTCCCATTCTTTGAAGAAACCGAAAGGATGTGGTTTTGGAGTTTTCTTTTATTTACAAAGTGATGAAAAAACTTTGTGTTCAAATCACCCTCTTGAAGCCAACGAATGCGGGATTTTTGCCGGTAGAAGGATTCCTCTAAAAGCCTCAAAGAAGAGAATACTTTCGTGAGTGCCATCTCCCTCTCCTGCAGGATAAGATCAAAAGGGTGCTGCTCAAGTTCAGTTTGGACAGCAAACAGATCAGTCCGTGCCCTGTCAGTCTTCAGTGAAATGTCCGAGAAAGTGCTCCTGTTGAGGTGCTTCAATTTGGCTTTGAGTGTCTTTAGTTTGCAGCAGAGCTTGAACATAGGATTGCCCTCAATCTGCGTGTCCCAGGATTGTTCGACTAGTTGTGAGAATAGAGGATGTGACAGCCAGAAGTTGAAAAACTTGAAGGGCTTCTTCGTGTTGTGTGGCTGCCGAATACAAATGACCATGGGGGAATGATCAGAAATCCCGGGAGGGAGAAAAGATGCTTCAGAGTATGAGAATTGATGAGTCCAGATATCATTTGATAATACTTGGTCAATCTTTCGAAGTTTCCTATTCGCACCAGAGGAGTGTGACCAGGTATATCTGCAACCCACGTATCGAATATCTTCAAGCCCAGCTTCATTCAGACAATCCCCGAAATCATCAAAGGCTGGTATCCAGGGGGTTGTGCTTCCTATTCTATCGGTAGGGTCTTTGATAGCATTAAAGTCACCTGCAACAAGCCAAGGTAAGTTACAAGAAGAGAGCCTAACTAGATCAGCCCAAAGGGGACGCCTTTTGATAAAGGAGTGCTCGCCATATACCACTGTACAGAGACAAGTAATGTTCATCTTCAGTAACCTGAGTTGGATATGAATCATCTGATCAGAAACATACAGTATATTGGCTTCCATTTCCTCCGGGTTCCACCCAAACCAAATTCTACCTAGAGGAGATGAATTGTAGTTGGATAGCCAAGACCAGCCCGGCTCCAAGCCTCTAGAAATATCCACAAAAAGAGAGGCTTTAGCTTTGGTTTCAATGATACCAATGCAAGAAAGATGCTTAGATCGAATAAAATTCCTAATCTCAGCTTGCCTAAGAGGGCCTACTATCCCTCTTATATTCCACACTCCAAAAAACATCACAGATAGAAATTATTTATGGACCTTTTTCTTCTGTCTCCTCTTAGAGTGTTTCGAGGAGGACAGTCCACTAGCCTTCATATTTTGTTCCAGTTTAGATTCCGATCCAGTAGGTGGTTTGGAGGTCCCTTCGTTGGTCACAGCCAGCTTGCGTGATCGAGTGTTGGGAAAGGCCAATGTTGCTGGTTCCTCATCTAAGAGATCATCAGAGTCATCCTCCACTAGTAACCCAGAAGATTCTCCCATGGAGGACTGGGAGTGTTGGTTCAAGCCATCATCTAGTGGTGTAGAAGCTTCCCTGATACATGTTGCCGAGGAAAAGCCTTGAACTAGCATTACAGGGCCAACTTGAGTAGATAACTTTTTTGAAAAATGATCACTTGAGTGCCAATGCCGACATGGCACGCCGGAAAATCTGATGTGGCTCTTTTTTATTAATATTCGATGCTGAGATGGCTGGCCGGAGCTTGCCGGAGAGTCCAGTCAGCCCTTATAGAGAAAACGACGTCGTTCAACCTTTCTCCTCCCAATATAGAAACCCTAAATCGTCTAATTGGACATATTCCCCAATTGCAAACCCTAACCGGCCATATTATTTCCTTGTTTTCCCCGAAATTGACAGCTGAAGTTGCAAATGGATGGAAGGAGCTTCACTAGCGGCTCAAATTCGTTTGAACGAAGTGAAAAAGAAGGTCGGTTCTTCTGCTATTGTGGATTACCGAGTCCAAGAAGAACATCTTGGACTCGATTGAATCCCGGGAGAAGATTCCATGGATGCGCCAGGTTTAGAGAAGGCTCGAAGTGCAAATTCTTCAAGTGGGTTGATGCGAAATTTTCAAATCGAGCAACAGAGGTGATAGTGAAGCTACTTGAAGGTCGACATCAACATGCACCTACATTAATGGACAAGTTGGACGAGTTGGACGATGTCGACTCATTGCAAGCTGAAATGAAGGCTTTCGCATCTCTGGCCAACCATTTGAAGAAGGAAGTTCGAAGGATGAAAATCGAAAGAAAGTGTTATCGATTGTTGATTGTGTTCTTAATAATTTTTATAGCCTATTTTATGGTCAAACATACTGTCAGTGATGAGCAAAAGCTTCTTAGTCTACCATAATTTAAGATAGGGTTGTACTATGTACTTGTATTTGGTAATTTGTAGCTACGGTTGTGTTATTAGTTTGTTGCAATTTATGTATGTAACAAGAGGTTTGTTGCAATCTATGACAAATGGAAGGTTGGAATTTATTGGTTCTCAATATTGAGTTGCTTAGTATTTTGTTGCTGCATATTTTGATGCAATTTTGCCTCATTAGGAGCATATTTTGTTGCATATTTTTGCTCATTTGCTGTCTTTTACTGTACTTCCTCATTTGCAGCATATTTTTGCTCATTTGCTATCATTGCTGCAAATGAGGACATTGACAGCAAATTTTTGCTCATTTGCTGCACTTTCTCATTTGCTTCATATTTTTGCTCATTTGCTGCATATTCACTTGCTCATTTGCTGTATTTTTTTCATCTAGTTAAATGGTTGCAAAATATGGAGTAAGGCTCACTACTGAAAAAATCAGGTGCTGTAATTGATGTAACTCTGCGTAGCAGCAAATCATGAAGTCGTCACAAGTTCAGCAGTTGACATTTTAGTGCCAAATGTATCTAATCGTGATCACTTAAGTGCTAGTCGTGGTTCAAAAGTGATCACTTAAGTGCCAGTCGTGGTTGAAAAGTGATCACTTAAGTTCCAGTCGCAGTTCAAAAGTGATCACTTAAGTGTCAATTGTGGTCGAAAATTAATCACTTTAGTGTCATGCCGTGTGTTTCTTTGAAAAATGGAGACTTTGGTTCTAACAAACCAATGTTTAAACCATATCATTTTAGAATCAAAGCAGTAACTGTACCAACACTGCTCACCAGCACCAAATCGCCCCAAACCATACTCATAAACTGGTTCAAACAGCCCTTAAACCATATTCAATCAGCAGCACCAAACAACCCGCAAACCA
The DNA here is from genome assembly GCA_031216185.1 of Syzygium aqueum. Classification (NCBI taxonomy): domain Eukaryota; kingdom Viridiplantae; phylum Streptophyta; class Magnoliopsida; order Myrtales; family Myrtaceae; genus Syzygium; species Syzygium aqueum. The sequence goes on along the minus strand of CM062237.1, from coordinate 18,313,952 downwards.
TATTCAAAATCCGGTCCAAAATGCTTGCACCAGCACGTGCGGGCGTGCTGGTGCAAGGACAATAATCCACTCCCAAATATGACAAAATCAGCAGATGCCATACTATACTTCCAAACAGTACAAAATCAGTAGCTAGTGCAAGCACCATATTGCACCTAAAAGTAGCACAAAAAACCAGCACTAGCAGCACCAATTCCCACTCTCCACACTAGTACCATACTAAAACAGAACAAACACATGTGAAAAAATAGGGAAATCACAACCGCCTTAACCACGGTAAACATCGAATTTAGTCATTACACACAACATCCCATTAGTCCATAACATTCCAGGACAAAAAAAAATCAACCTCCTATTAACCAAAACAGTAAACCTTCCTAATTTGACAAAGGACTAAACTATCATCTCAACACCTCCCATTGGTCAATAGTGATAAGTCGACCATATCATTTTCCTTTCAACGGCTTCTTGAATTGATTCATAATTCTTTGACTCTTTCGAACTGAAGGAACTGTAAGTTGTTCTTCTGAAGATGCAGGTTCGTCAATAGCTGGAGCTGCTTCTTCTTGAACTGCTGGAACTGCATCTTCTTCAACAGCTAGAGCTGCTTCTTCTTCAACTGCTCCAGCTGCATCTTTTTCAACTGCTGGCCAGCAGGTTGTTCTACTGGCCGTTTTGCTCGAGATATCTTCTTAGGCGCAGCAACTATCTTCTTCTTACCGGTGTTGACGGATGTTTTGGAGCTATCAACATTTGCTGGTTGATCAGGAAATTGTGTTGAGTTTTTTGTTGGTCGCAGTTTACGAACACTCTTCTCCGTAACCACCCTTCTTCTCTTTGGACCAGCTGCTTGCGACGTTGGTTGGATTCTTTTTGGTGCAACCATTAACTATTGGCTTACGCCAACTTGAGATATAAGAACCTCTGAACTCCTCCCAGGCTACAACAACATAATCATGGATGAGAAGAAGCAATATTGTCATAAAAGTGAAAAACTCAAAAATGAAATGCATGAGATGTACAAAACTTACGTGCAAAATAGTCATTCCAGTATTGAAGTCCGTATAAATTCCATAACCATATTGCCTCAATCTTCTGCCGAGGACCCATCTTGTTTGATATGGTGCCTCACTTTGAGGAACCTGAGCTGCTTGATCAGTTGGTTTTCTTCTCAACTGATAAGGACAAAACAATGTCAACTAAAGCCAAAGTCTGCTCACTAAAGATTAATACAAATACATATAGCTTACTGGATATTTTCTCCTAGCATGTGCAACAGTCAACGAGGAGGTTGCCCTTGAACCTGGGCCTCCGATTGGCTCTTTAGTTGGTTCTTGCACTTGGCCTTCAGCAGGCCCTTCGGCTAGACAATCAGCATGCCTATCAGCTGGCACTCCAGCAAGCCTTTCAGCAGCCTCTTCAGCTGGTTCTTGTGTTGGCGCTATACTTGATCCAATTTGAGTCCCTCCACTTGGCTGTTAAAGCAACTGATGTTGCTTTTTCAAATGACAACCACTTTTGTTGTGACCTATCTCACGACAATACGAGCATTTTATCTGTACACCTGACCTGCTCATCTTCTTACTTGTAGGCTCTCCCTCCTGCTTTCTTCGTCTCCTTTTAGGCCTTCCTATTTCTTTCTTAAGTGGTAAAGGATGAGGGGCTTCATGATGTGTCGGCTCCAGAATTTTGTGCCTCTAATAGGTTGCATCATGTGCTGGTATGCAGCAAGATATGTGGTTTTGTGGTAGCAACCATGCAGGTAATCCTTGAGATTTTTGCCCTTCGCTTGGATGGCACAAATGGCATGTACGCAGGGAATTCCAGACAGTTGCCAAGCTCGACATGAGCACTTTAGTTTATCCAATTGGACAGCATACTTGTCTGTCTTTTCCATGACCTCATAGCCATCATCTCCATTCCAGATAGGATGACAGAACCTACTACTCGCCAAGTTCTCATCCAATCTTTTAGCAATCCTAGGACAACACTATCCAGTCCACTTTGCAACATCATCTCTTTGTTTTTGTAGCCTTGTCATGACTATCACTCGAATATCCTCAAGCATGCTGATAATTGGTTTGAACCTCGGCTCTAAAATTCTCCCATTGAAGGCTTCACTAAGATTATTATCAATGATATCGCACTTAAATTCTTCACTGAAGAAGGCCTTACACCAATGCCTAGGTTCAGTTTGAAAAAGTGATTCATAACCGTTCTTCGTCAAGTCAAGCAGCTGCTGTTTATGAATTCTAAAATCAGCCATGTTGGTGCTCTTAGCTATCATCCAAAATTGCTTCTGTAGTTTCTCCCCTTTGTAGATTTTTGCCCAGTTTGCATATATGTGCCTCGCACACATCCTATGTTCAGCAAATGGCATCAACTCAGCTAAAGCAAGAAGAAGTCCCTACAAAAATGCATACATTAAGGCATTAATATAAAGGCATGTGTAAGATAAAATATCATAAATATTGTTTGTACAGTTGCACCAGCATTACCTTTTGTTGGTCGCTCATGAATGCCCAACCTCCTCTATTAGTGATCTCAAGGTCCGCCATCAAATTTTTCAGGAACCATGACCAAGTGTCCTTGCTCTCTACCTTCACAATAGCCCAAGCAATTGGAAACATCTGATTATTGCCATCCCTCCCAATGGCACCCAACAATTCTCCCTTGCACACACCCTTCAAGAAACATCCAACCCTATGACTCGTCTACAACCGGCAACAAATCCCCGCTTGCATGCATCAAAGCAAATATAAATTCGGTCAAAGTTAGTCCCATGGTTAGGCAGTGGCCGCTCTACAACCTCAACATAAACTCGACTACCTGGGTTTTGCAGCCCACATTCTCCAGCATATTCCCAAATTTGACCATATTCTTCCTTGTACCTCCCTAGAATTTCTTTCATCACCTTATGCTTGGCTCTTTTACACTGATTGAGTGACACGTTAATCCCTACTTGCTCCCTCACCAACTGCTTCAGCTGAGCACTCTTCACATCAGGCATCGCTTTGATGGTATCGAAGAAGTGCTTCGACAACCAAGCACCCGTTACCCTTTTGTTGTCAAACATGATGGAACAAGTATGTTCCTCCTGTAATTACCTAATTTGGAATGACCCGTCCCTCTTTGAACGTGCGCCATATATCTTCCACGAACAACTAGGTTGAGAACACTTTGCTCTAACATAGTCCCGCGTATTTCGAGTGAACTGAAGAGTCCTCTGTTCAGCTATTAAATACTTGATAATCCCTTCTTTGAATTGTTTGGCATTAGAAAATTTCAGACCTACAGTCAACGCAGAAGAAGAAGAGCTAGGATCGTATAACGAATACTTACGTTTCCTTCTGCGCACAACGGGATCATCATCTTCATGCTGATTTTCAGAATTATCATTCTGTTCATCAGATCCACTTTCTTCATAATCAGTGTCATTACCTTCAGCTCGAGCTCCATCAATGCTATGTCCTGGTTCAGCTTCATGCAATCCTCCAAATGCAGCTATTGATTTTTTTCCAAATTCCCTTTGCTTTTGCCTTGACTATGCAAGTTCCTCATCGTCATCATCACTTGGTAAATTTACATTTCCCACAACCTCATCATCTGATTCACTAGATGCAGCAACTTCCCATGACAATCCAGTGAACTCTTCACTCGCTGCATGGCTTGCCTCCCTCTCATGTCCAGCTTCATCTATAATAGAACTAGCACAAACCTGAGTACTAGGTAAAGCAGCACCATCCTTTACGTCTCCTCCCTCAACCCTTTCATCAGATTCACCATCACTATAGGACTCAACGTACACAACAGCTTCTTTTCCATGAAGATAATGGTAGATGATATCCTTAACACCATTATAATCGTGAAAGTTTCTAATACCGTCCTTCAAGCTGCTTCCAGGAACACAATAATGCAAACATCCTATTTTACATCTTAATTGTTGAACTATATCCCTCATGAGATTAATATATGCTGGCTTACTTCTATCGAAATAAACAGTACCTTCAAGTCCTCCAAAGTATTCCCACTCGTCAGTGCCAATGACAAATTCTCTTCCATAGCGAACAATGATGCCGATAATTGTGTCTTTATCCCCCATATCGACTCTGCATTGAAGGAAAAAAGCCAAAAAATTCAATATTTTAGCTTTCGGGACCACACCACCTAGGAAAAAGAGCACAGCTTCACATGAAGGTGCCCTACATGGTCGACAAGATTGAAAAAGCCACCATCAGACCACATGGGTAACAATGACAAAGGTCCCCACATGGACCACAGTCTATCGCATATACTCAGCCCGGTACCAACACAATCGAACCCACTTCAAGCCCTAATATCCGAACAACTAGCCATAATTTATGAACTTCAAGCCTTAATTTCAGAAGTTCAACATCTAATTTCAAGTTCGAGCCCTAATTTACTACTTTAAACCCTAATTTCCCGAAGGCAGCACTAATCTACCACTTAATTGAGTGAAACATAGGACAAATGAAGCACAATGTGTCGATCAATTCAGCAAAATAGAAATTAATAGCCCTTATTTGAAGATCGACCTTCGTAATTTGCCACGGAGATGGGACCGACGCCGAAGGGATGAGTGATGCTCAGTCCACGGGATGAGGGAGCGAAGCCGACCGACCGTGGGGGGAAGGCAAGAGGTGGCGATGGCAACGGTGATGGCAACGGTGACGGCGACGGCGACGGCGACAGCGACGGTGACGGCGACGGCGACGGCGACAGCGATGGTGACGGCGACGGCGACAAAAGGAGGGCGCCACAGGCAACGAGCGACGGGCGACGGCGACGGGACGAGGGAGACAGAGCAGGTGTGACGAGCGACGCGATGCTAAGGAGACCTTTGAACTGAGCAACGTCGTTTACTGTCCTAAATGGAACGACGTCATTTTGCTCGTCCACGTGGACATCAAATGTTGAGCCCAATATCCACATCACACTCTTTTTTTAAAATGAAAAATTCCACGTCAACATTTTGGCCGGAATTTTGGTTGGTGTCACTAAAGTGATCTATTTTCCTCCGACTTGGCACCAAAGTGATCCGAAAAAAAGTTATGGCATCAAAGTGATCGCCGTATGCAAGTTATGGTACCAATGGTGTCCTTCTGCCGAGAAATAATATTTATTTTAATGATTCCGGAAATGAGTCGAAATTCAGGATGTTATAATTCTTCCCCCCTTACAAAAATTTCGTCCTCGAAATTTACAATCTTACCTATCTACTCAAATAAATAGGGGTGCTGACGTCGCATGGCCTCTTCACTTTCCCATGTGGCAGCTTCTGTTCCATGGTGCTCCCAGACAACCTTGACCATTGGGATTGTTTTATTTCTTAGCACACGATCTTTTCTGTCCTCGATCCTCACTGGTTTTTCCATGTACGATACCTTATCGTCCATGTCTATCTCCTCATATATCAGAACGTGGGTTGGGTCTAGCTCATACTTTCTCAACATCAACACGTGAAAAACATTGTGCACTTGGGACAGGTTGGGTGACAAGGCAAGTCAGTAGGCTATATCCCCAATCTTCTCTAATATCTCAAATGAACCGACATACCTTAGACTGAGCTTTCCTTTCTTGCAAAATCGGGATAATCCCTTCGTAGGCGACACCTTGAGAAATACATGATCTCTGACTTGGAACTCCAAGGATCGTCGTCTCCAATTAGCGTTACTCTTTGGTGACTCTGCGTTGTCCTTAGTCTATCCTGAATAATCTTAACAGCTTCCACCATCTATTACATCAACTCTAGGCATGTAATACTTCGCTCACCAATTTCGTCCCAGCATACCGGCATCCTACACGCTCTACCATATAAGGCTTCAAACGACGTCATCTAAATGCTTTGCTGATAACTATTGTTGTAAGCGAATTCTATCAGGTGTAGTTGTTCTTCCCATTTGCCTTGGAAATCCAGTACACAGGCTCTCAACATATCCTCCAAGGTCTGGATTGTCCTCTCTGATTGGCTATCCATATGAGGATGATAGGCCGTACTGAACTACAACTTCATTCTTAAGGCTGTTTGTAAACTTTTTCAAAAGTTGGCCGTAAATCTCGGATCACAGTCCGAAGTGATCGTCACTAGTACTCCATGCAATCGAACAATCTGTCGCACGTACAATTTGGCATACTTTTCCAACTCAAAATCCTTAATCGGTCTACTATCACCCAGATGGAATCGTGTCCTCTTTGACTCCTCGGCAATCCGATGACGAAGTCCATGGTGATAAGCTCCCATTTCCACTTCGAAATTTCCAATGATTGTAAAATTTCTCCCAACTTGCAGTGCTGAGCCTTCACTTGCTGGCAGGTTAAGCATTTTGCTACATGCCTGGCCACATCAATTTTCATATCGTTCCACCAGTGGTGTTGTCGCTGGTTCTAGTACATCTTCGTACTACCTGGGTGGATACTGTAATTGCTGCAATACGCCTCACTTAAAATTTACTCCTTAAGCTCTACTTCATCGGGCACACATAGCCGTCCTCAGAACTTCAGAATTTCGTCCTCAGACACTTGGAAATCTGGCCTCCTTTTAGCAGTGTCCATGGCCACTATCTTTTGGATCTCTAAGTTCGTAGATTGCAATGCCTTAACCTTGGTCTGGATCTCGGGTTCAATCCTTAACGTGGCAAGCAGGTTCGACATATGGCTTACCTCAAATTTGAACTCTAAATCTCACAGCTTTTCCAATAAGGTCCATCCCTTGACCATCAGGTGTGCCATACTCGACTTGCGACTTAGTGCGTCTACTACTCGATTCAGTTTTCCATGATGGTATAAGATGTTGTAGTCATAATCCTTGAGAAATTCCATCCATCGACACTGTCTCATATTTAATTCCTTCTGCGAGAACAAACACTTGAGGCTCTAATGGTTCGTATAAATTTGGAAACTTTCCCTGCACAAGTAGTGTCTCCAAATCTTGAGGGTGAAGATAATCGCTGTTAGTTCCAAATCATACGTCGGATAATTCATTTGATGTAGCCTTAACTAGCGCGATGCATAAGCGACTACTTTTCCATGCTGCATTAACACACATCCGAGTCATCTCAAAGAAGCATCACTATAAACTTTGAATCCTCCTGATCCAGATGGAATGATCAACACTGGTGCGGACGTCAACCGATGCTTCAACTCTTGAAAGCTCCTTTCACACTTGTCATCCCAATCAAACTTGGCTTCCTTCTTGAGCAACCGTATCAACGGCATGGCTATCGATGAGAATCCTTCTACGAAATATCGATAGTAACCAGCCATGCCTAAGAAGCTACAGATCTCCATCACTGACGTCGATCTTGGCCATTTAGTTACAGCCTCAATCTTCGATGAGTCTATAACAATTCCTTCTCCCGAAACTATATGCCCAAGGAATGCTACTCCGTTGAGCCAAAATTCACGCTTACTGAACTTGACATAGAGTACATGTTCTCTCAAGGTTTGTATCACTTTCGTCAAATGTACTTCATGTTCCTCGGGGCTCTTTGAGTATAACAGTATATCATCAATGAAAACTATGACGAACTGATATAAGAATTCCTTAAACACCCTAGTCATCATATCCATAAAAGCAGCAAGGGCATTTGTCAACCCAAAGGGCATCACTGTGAACTCATAGTATCTGTATCTCGTCCAAAATGCAGTCTTGGATATATCCTTCTTTCGGATTCTCAACTGATGGTACCCGATCCGTAGATCGATCTTTGAGAACACTGAGGCTTCTTGTAGTTGATCGAACAAGTCATCAATCCTCGGCAGTGGACACTTGTTCTTAATCGTCACTTGGTTTAGCTACCGGTAATCTATACATAACCTCAATATCCCGTCCTTCTTCCTTACAAATAGAACTGGCACTCCCCACAGAGATGCACTAGAGCGGATAAAGCCTTTGTCCAGAAGTTCTTGCATCTGGACTTTCAGTTCCTTTAACTTTGATAAGGACATTCGGTACGGCGCCTTAGAGATTAGCTTAGTTCCTGGGGCCAATTCTATTACAAATTCCACTTCTCGCTCTGGCGGCAAACCCGGTAATTCCTAAGGAAAAACCTTGGGAAAATTGCATACTACGGGTATCTCTTCTAACTTAGATTCTGTCACTGTTGGATCCACTACATTCATAAGGTATCATTCACATCCATCATCCAACAATTTCGTCACTTCGAGCAAGGAAATCCAAGGGATCAAGGTTCCTCCTCGGTTTCTCTGGAATTCAAATCTAGGATGTCCAACCAGATTAAATTGGATTATCCTATTGCCATAATCCATTGCGGCTTTCTGGCTCACTAGCCAATCCATCCCAATTACCACATCGAAGTCAACATTGCCAAGTCGATACTTTCTTCTCTACCCCCAATCACTATCTTACAGTTGAGGCATCCAAACAAGACTAACATCCTATCATTCATCGATGTTGACACCCAAAGCATAGTTTCAAGCAACACCGGTTCAATACCAATCAATTTAACAATCTACTCTGAAATAAATGAGTGGGTCGCCTCCAGATCAAACAACGCGTATACGGCATGATCACAAAGAGAAATCGTACCTGTGACCATGCTCGGCGCGTCCTCAGCCTCTCTGCGTGCCATTGCATACACCCTTCCTTACATTAGCGGTTGACCCTAATTAGCCGGTGGGGGAGGTCCAGCTTGATTCCCAATTCTGGGTGGTTGTGGTAGCCTCGGCGGTCCTGTGGGGCGTTGTTGGGGACAGTTCCGAATCTAGTGCTCTAGGCTCCCACACTTAAAACATGCCTCAAATCTACTCGGTTGGTGGCTTGGCTTTCCAATATTCCTCCTAATGGGTAGGACGAATTGCCTATTTCCCGTCATTGGCTTCTTCCCAAGACGGCGGTTGTCCCTATTTTAGGTAAATCACAATCCAGAGGCGGTTGCCCTCTCTTGTTGATCTCGCTCGATAATCTGAGCTCGCTCATACATCTCCCTATAGTCTTTGATGTTGAGAGATAATATCTGGCTTTGAAGATCCGGCTTCAATCCGTCCCGAAATCTTCGATCTTTGTCTCGTGGATACTCTACCATTGTAGGTGCGAACTTTAACAGTCTTGCGAACTCCGCTTCGTACTTATCCACAGTCATTTGGCCTTGGCACAGTCACATAAATTCCATCAATTTTCTCTCCTAAGCGACCTCTGAAAAGTATTTCCCTTAAAAGCTCTCAACAAATGGCCCAAACCAGAACTATACCTTCTGGGAATACCCTTTCCCTGGTGGCCTTCCACCAATCGTTCGCGTTGCCTTGCAGTTGGTACATGACCAAAGTCACCTTTTTAGTTTCAGTGCACCCTAACACTTCAAATGATTTCTCCAACTCCTCTACCCAACGTGAGGCAGCTTCGGGGTCACCTTTACCATTGAACTTTTGTGGTTTCAACTTCAGAAATTGCTCTACCAACTAAGGCATCTATTTAATCACTGTTGATTGAGCCTGTCCTTGCTGAGCTCGATTTCCATCATTAGCAGCAGTTGTTGCAACCTCAGCAGCTTGGGTAAGAGCTGTGGCCCTTTCCTAAGCTTGCATACCCATAATATGCCCTATCTCTCTTACGGTCTCCATCACATCATCAAACCTCGGGTCCCTGGCCCTTTGGCCTCCCGCACTAGACTGACCTTGGGGTTCCTTTCCCCTTCTTCTACTCATCCTTTTAGTCTTTGCTATCTACCTACCGGATATAATTCTACTTAAGAATTAGAGACCTAAACCAGACTAAACCGGTCTAAGGTCCTAGGTAGGAAACTAGCACAAGAAACTAGCACTCAGCATGTGGCCTAACACATTTGCCACAAAGCTTCACCCAAGGAGATACATGTACTTACCTCGGGTCCTACCGCATCTGCACTATTACGGGTCAACCAACCAATCATTCAAAACACAGACAGTCATGAGGTATACGTAGCACACGAGGTCACCCTATTAACTACCCATAGTCATTGCTCCTTATCACTCCAGGCTTCAATCGAATTGGACCGAACTGACCTTACTCTGATACCAATTCAAATGGGAGATATCACGCCCCCAACCCAACAGCGCGCGAGCATCCCCATAAAGGTCGTAATGGTGCAATGCTCCCAGGACGCGTTGCTGACCCAACACCTAAGCACAGAGATCAAGACACATGCAGAAGTAATATTAAACAATGGAACAAACACAACAGACGACCAAGGGTAGAAAACCCTAACAACAACAGGATAACAAATATACATTTATATTACAACTAAAAACATTTACAATATTCATATACAGAGAATACAAACCACAAAAACAAGTCAATGGCCACTACGGTAAAAAAAGGGTAAGTGGCTCGGGAGTCAAACTAGGACTAGGGTAAAGCTTTAATCAAAAAGTATCAACCTCACCAACTTCGATCCAAACCTACTCTATGGCTCCCAATCCGGATCATATCCTGACTGATCAAAAGAACTCTCGGACGGCTCCGACTCAAACTCCATGGACTCATACTCGGTGTCAGATCCAGAGGACTCTCGGTATGAACCATTCTCCTCCGGCTTGTCCTCTAGCTCGGGGTACAACGCCATAAGTTGCTGCTAGGGGTCCGGCTCCAGCTCATCCTCCACGTCTATCTGCTTCGGATTCGGGTCTAGAACTACTGGTTCATAGTCCACCACACCAAGCTCATCATCCTCCTCCATGGCTATAGGCTCGCTATCCAAACTCGAGCTCTCCTCGATCATGGCATCGTGGTCCACTACATCACCGTCAGGGCACTGTGGGTCTATCTCGCCGTGCCCGTTACACGAGACATCAAAAGTCCGGAGAGGTCCATACTCTCCGAAGCGGTCCTTAAAGCACCATGCTATATACTAGTAGTGATCGGGGAACATCTGGCCCACATCTACTAGTATAATAGAACGATACCTAACATACGCCTCCCCGTTCCCTACGATGTGCACAATCGATGTCTGCCCTAACTGGCATGGAATCCCAAAACGTACTGGTGCATTAGGCATCCTCAGGATCGGGGATTTGAAAAGATTAGGTTTACACAACCATGAAACGAATCTTAGCGAGTAAAACCCTCTAAACCTAAACTAGGCTAACATGCACCTCCTGACAGGCAACAACAACCAATAGCCAAAACAATAATAGTTGACCTAGGCCCGCACCTCATTGACCCTGCAGGTTAGACGATTCAATACAATAACCACGACACATATGCGAACAAACTAGTCACACGTACGCTATATACATGCTCATACTCTCTAGTGTTCATACTGCACACAATTCACCAAGTCTCGTACTTGCACACCTACTAATGCACTCTTGCATACGCATGCCACTAGTATGACCATGCTCCTGATACGGCTCAAATTTCACTCTGGCACACTGCTCATTTTTCATTTAAACTCAACCTGTGTAAAAGGCATCAGGTCTATTTCTCAATCACAACACTCCATGGCCCGCGTAAGACATATCAGGCCTAATGTCTCTAGCCCGCATAAAACGCATCAGGTATAACACCGATCTCCATATACGAACTGCACCCGCGTAAACGCATCGGGTTGGTCGTCTTCCGAACGTACTAGGCATCGTCTCATGTAAAAGCATCAGAACGGCATCAATACCCCACGTAACATGTATCAGGGTCATATGTGATCACTCGTACACATATAGCTGGTTTTATCTGAACCCTGCGTAAATTTATCAGGGCATTTAGGGTGATCACATGCTCATGTCAGGCATGCATTCTCGCACAAATTTCATCTCATGCTCAATCTTAGCATACGAAATACGTGACCATGTAATTCCCGTACTCAGGCAATAATGCAATGCACAATAAGCATCAAATTCTCAAAGGCATATATTCAATTCATGCCAATATAAACGTGCATCACAACGTGCTCAAAGCTACCAATAACCTGTCCAATCAATACGCATCAACATGCTCACTTAGCCAATTAAATACCATGTGGCCCAATACGCACTTGGCACTTACCATTCACAACTTGGGCAACATAATTCACATCGAAAAGTGGCCAATCACACGCCACATTAGTCGGTTACACGAACACGCGACATGGCAATGTAAACTTGAGCATAATCAAGCACAAATTAACCAATTCAAGACAATCACGACACTCCCGGCACTTACGCCACTTGATCTCCAATTTGTCCAACTTAATCCGATTAATCATTGGAGTGGACAGCCACTATACATCATGTTCTCGGCCTCTAATCCACCTCCAAATCAGCACATTAGTCCACAAAAATCATCTCGACACCAGCCACTAATCATCGGCACCACTGTTGCCCTTAAATCACTTTAAAGTCCGCCAAAACACCCTAAACCCATCTAGAAATGCATAATAATCCTAATTAGGGTTTAGAGGGTAATACTTACTAAATCCTACACTCCACCAAAAATTTGGACAGGCAAGGGACAGAGGTGAACGGCGGTGCGTACGGCGGCTACGAGCGGCGGTTTTTGGCAATGCTCGGTAGCAGCTCCGGCGTAGTCTTCATGCTAAACAAGGGAGAGAGAGATGAAAGGGAGAGAGGGATGGACGGGTGGTGGTGAGGCGGCTAGACGGTGGCGCAGCACCGGCGTGCAGCGGGCGGCGGGCGGCGCTCTGGCAAACGGCGGCGGCGATCTTCACGGCCGGGGCTAATCGGCGGTGTTCCTCACGGCCAACGAGATTGAATGATGGCCTAAGAAGAAGAGAAAGAAAGATGAGACGGTGGGGGTGGTGCACGGTATGGACGGCGGCCAGCATGGCTCTGGCGAGCGGCGTTCCGGCAAACGGCGGTGGCCGAGGGGAAAGGCGCCGGCAAGAGGGAGAGGAAGAGAGAGAGGTACTTGGCTTGTGGATGAAGAAATGAGGAGAGAGAGAGAGATATAGAGTGAAAGGGTATTTATAATGGGGAGTTAGTGGATGCCATGTGTCATAAATCCAATGGCTTGACCAAACTACCCTTGATTCAATGGCCTACATTCAATCTTATCCAATAATTGAAGGGCACCTTGGTCTTTCCACCTCATGCATTATGGGCTTGACTTATCCACATAAATATCCAATATTTAATCCCCAAAATCCTCCAAAAATTCGAAATACCCAATAATAAGCTTAGGGGCAAAATGGCAATTTTCCGATTTAGGGTTGAAATTCCATTTTTCGACTGTACCAACCCCAAATATATTTGGCCACACTAAAACGACATCATCCTTGCCAAATAATGACGAACGTCCTCGAAAAATTGATATCTAAGTCCAGGTCCAATTTCGCGATCAAAATCGCTCAATTTTAATTTTAGTGTCTCTCACTAACGGACAACTATTTAGGGGTTACGCGTATCAACTTAGGGTTATCCGAGTCGTGATAGTCTCGATTACCAGGAGAACTCGAGAATTTATCGCTAGTTCCGGAGGTCGCAATCGTTCGGGTTAAGTTTGGGATTTATTCTCCACATGCATTTTCAATCATGCAGAATTACCTGCGATCCAATTGTACATCGTTGAACTTGGCCAAACCAAATCTATCACCTTCCTATGACTGGCCCACATTTGCCCAAAATATTTTCTCGTCATTTCTCGAAATCGGTGCTTAGTTCACGATCGAGTCCCCAGTCCACATATTGCTTTTTCTAGTTAGCCACTCTCCATCGATTAGTATCCCAAGAGTGATTAGTTTCTAGGTATTGGCCTTGCTTTTATTGGGTACACTGCTTTTTCATATCCCTGATTCTTTTGCCTTTGATCTCTCTTTTTGAGTTCTAAGGACTATGTGTTATGCCTTTCGTTTCTTATTTATTCGAGGTGGATCATATGCTCATGCTCCAGTGCAAAGAGATGATCATCAATTTAGGGTTCTGAAATGAATATTCAGGCTCAATTGGCTTTTGTCAAAGATAAAGTGTTTGAGTATAGGCAATGAAGTGCTCTTCTTCATCTTGGGATGTTTTGAGCTTCTATATGACTACATATGAAGTCATCATAGAAAGATTAATGCAAGAGTATGCAATAAAATATTTATTGATCATATTCTCCATAGTTGTCATTCCACAAACCTCTTGATTTGCCCCAACATGGGGTGGTTCTTAACATGGTTGTTTTGGGGAAACTTCTTTACTGTTTTGGCTCAAATTTGATTTGCAAAGGATAAGCATATATTTAGGATAATAAAATGATTGCCTTTCATCATTTCAATCCATGTAATCATTGCGAATATTCCCCATTTCCTTCGGATGAGTTTTTCTCACTCGCTTCTACACTTTAACTTTGAATGTATAGGTGATGTGTTTGGATATGGCTTACCTTTCATCATTTGAAGGTCTTTCCATTTGATTTAATCCAAACTTTTTCTATAAAATTTTTCAAAGCCTTTTGTCAAATTATCCCTTTCGGGAAATTTTGATGTTTATTGCATTTTCAAAGAAAGCATGTTTCAAAATCTTTGATTGAAACATTTTTTGAAGTGTTTTCCTTTGCAAAACATTTTATTTTGTTTTTGCTCAGCCTTAGTGTCATTCTGCTTGGGGAAGAAAAAGGTTTGATTTTTCTCTTAGAAATGCGACCTCACATGCCCTAACGATTCAGGGATACCTGTCTAATTAATTTATCAAGATCCTTCTTATTTGCATGCCTTTGCTTTGGTTACACTGTGGATTCTTCTGTTGTTACTCCTTTTCTTTGTCTCTCTAGGGATGGTAATAAGGAAAGTACATTAGAGGATATCAATAGAAAATAGAATTGGAAAATGATACTTCCGTTTACTATCTGATAACTCCATTGGGAATTTTGAAATTGTCAACTGGTTCAGATTCAAACTTATTTTCTTTTGCAAAACAGATAAACATGTTCGTGAAATGTATGGCATGCATGATATGCATGACATGCACATGTTCTAAAGTGACCCGAATCTTTTCTTGAATGTTCGTCTTCATTTAATGAATAGAAAATTTTGACAGCATCTGCATTTACAAGATAGGCCAGTTCTGTTTCTATCATATCTACAAGAATCAATGCTCCTCCAGGAAGAACCTTCTTGATAATGTATGGACCCTTATATTTCGGTGTGAATTTGCCACGAGGATCTGAATTGTTGAAGATGACTTTCTTCACTATTAAATCCTATGTTTTGAAATTCCTCGGTTTCATATTTCGCTTAAAGGATTTAGCCACTCGTCTTTGGTAGGCTTGCCCATGGCATATAGCTCTTAATCTCTTTTCATCAATCATGTTGAGCTGTACATATCTTTGTTGAATCTACTCAGCTTCTAAAAGCTTTAACTAGGATAATATCCTTAATGAAGGAATTTCTATTTCAACAGGTAGCACTGCTTCCATTCTGTAAACCAAAGAAAATGGGTTGCTCCAGTTGATGTTCAAATTGAAGTTCAGTACGCCATTAGAGCATACGGCAACCTTTCATGCCAACCACAATAATTTTTTATTGTCTTGGCCAGTATCTTCTTGAAATTCTTATTTGCCACCTCAACTGCTCCATTCATTTGTGGACGATATGGAGATGTATTCAGATATCGGATATGGAAATGCTCAAGTAAATCATCTACAATTCTATTGTTTAGATTTGAGTCATTGTCTGTAACTATTGCTTCTAGAACTCCGCACCTAGCAATGATGTCCTGCCTGATGAATCTTGCAACATTCTTGGCAATAACATTTGTATAGGAGTTTGCTTCAATCCATTTAGTGAAATAGTCAATAGTAACCAGGATGAGCTGGTGTCCATTTGAGGCCTTGGGGTTAATTGGACCAATGTCAATGCCCCACATTGAAAATGGCCATGGCTTAGACATTTGATGTAGCTCATTTGGCGGTGCATTGATTTTATCTTCATAAACTTGACATTGATGACAACATCTCACGTGTTGGATGCAATCCGATTCCATTGTCATCCAATAATATCCCAATCTCATAATCTTTCGAGCTAGAAGATGTCCATTCATGTGCGGTCCACATTCACCCTCATGAATTTCTTTCATGATTTGTTCAGCTTCTGTAGCATCCATACATCTTAATAGAGTTGAATCAATTGATTTCTTATAAAGGGTTTGACCACTGAGGAAGAATTTATTGGCTATCATCCTTATAAACTTCCTGTCACCTGGTTGGCTTTCTTCAGGAAATTCTCCTGACTGAAGATGCCTCTTGATTTCATGATACCATGGTTCGTTGTCAAACTCTGCTTGGACCATCATATAATGAGCTGGTTGTTCGAGAATATTGATTCTTTAATGGTTTTATATCCATACCATATTTAGCTTGTAGTAAGGATGACAAAGTTGCAAGAGCATTTGCAAAATGATTCTGAGCTCTTTGAAGATAATCGAATGTTACCTCTTTGAAACTTTCCATCATCTCTTCTAAATATCTGTGATAAGGAATCAGCTTGGCATCTCGAGTTTGCCATTCTCCAGTTGTTTGCAATATGATGAGCATAGAATCTCCATATACTTGCAATCTTTTTACCTCAATTGAAAGGGCTAATTGTAAGCCGAGAATACATGCTTCGTATTCAATGATGTTATTGGTGCATGAAAATACCAATTTCGCAGATACCGAATAGTATTGGCCTTCTGGAGAGATTAGTACTGCTCCAGTTCCTGATCTAGATAAGTTGTTTGCACCATCAAAATACATGATCCATTTATCATTGACTAATGTCAATATATGGTCATCAAGTCATTCTTCAGAACAGGCGATATTCTGCAAATTTTCTGCCAGCATGTCTGCTATCGCTCATCCTTTGACTAACTTTTGAGATAAACTTATGATGTCGAACTCAAATAACAAGACTTGCCATTTTGCTAATTTCCCGACCAAGGAGGATTTCTCAAGAAGATATTTGATCGGATCATTCTCAGTCACTAGAAAAATTTGGTGATGAAGAGTGTACTGTCTTAATCTATGTAACACCCAAATTAATGCAACGCATGTCTTCTCAACTACCGGGTAATTCACTTATGATGTTGTGAATTTCTTGCTCAAGTAATAAATGGCTTGTTCTTTACCATCATTTGGTCTTCTTTGTACAAGCACTGCTCCTAACGACTCATGGTGAATTGTCAAATATAAAATCAGCGGGACTCCAGGAATTGGTGGTACCAACACTGATAGGCATACCAAATATTCTTTGATCTTGTCAAAGGCTTATTGACATTCCGCATCTCATTTTACTTTAGCGTTTTTCCTCAATAGTTTGAAGAATGGTTTAGCAGTCTCAGAAAGCTGATAGATGAAACGGGCAATATAGTTCAATTGCCCCAATAAGCTTCTCACTTTTTTTATCGTAGTAGGAGTTTTTAAGTCATATATTACCTTGATCTTGGAAGGATTAATTTCGATTCCTCTATTACTGACCACAAATCCTAGCAGTTTGTCAGATTTTGCCCCAAATACACACTTGTTGGGGTTTAGCCGCAACTTGAACTTTCTAACTCTTTCGAACAATTTCTGAAGCGCTTCAACATGATCTTTTCCTTGTTTGGATTTTGCAATCATGTCATGCACATATATTTCGATTTCTTTGTACATCATGTCATTGAACAGAGTTAGCATTGCCCTTTGATATGTGGCACCAGCATTTTTCAAACCGAAAGGCATCACCTTATAACAAAATGTGCCCCATGGTGTTATGAAGGACGTTTTCGCCTTATCCTCTTTCTTCATGAGGATTTGATTATATCCTAAGAAACCATCTATCCACCAATACATCAATATGTGCAAGCAGAAAATCATCCTTAGGGCTTGTTTTATTTAGGTCGCAATAATCAACACATACTCGTACTCGACCATCTTTCTTCATTACAGGTACTATGTTGGCAACCCATTCTGGATATGGCACTACTTCGATGAAACCAACTTTAAGTAATTTCATCACCTCTTCTTCTATTTTCTTTGCCAATTCCGGCTTTGTTCACCTCAATTTTTGCTTTTTTGGTGGAATACTTGGATCAATTGGCAAAGCATGTTCAACTATACTTAGATCAAGACCTGGCATGTTAGCATAAGACCATGTGAATATATCTTGATATTCCTTGAGCAAATATGTTTTATTCTTTCTGCTTCTGTTGAGGGAAGAATTTCTCTAATCTTAACCTCTTTGGGGTTCTCTTTATCACCCAGATTAACAATAATTATTTTTTCTAACGTGAGTGGCTTTGATTCTTTATGATGGGTCCATTCTCTTCTGATCCATTCCTCATCTTTATTATCCACTTCAATATCACAAGTGATTTCCTCGGAGAGATTTGGGTCACCTATGAACCTATTATAGATGTGTGAATGCTCATGCCTGGTATGCAATAAACATGGTTAGTAATCGCATATGAAATGAATTGATGCATGAGGTTTAATGAAAAACCATTTTGAAAAATTATTTTGAAATATGTTTTAAAGAGATCAAGAGAATAGAGCTAATCCTCATATACTTGGACATCCTTGCTCTTAAAACCGTTTTTCACAATTAGGAGTCATATGGAAACCCAAAGCCTCAAGCCTCACGTGTGAGAGCAATATTCATCATTGATTTTGATTTTGTTTCCATATGTCCTTAACAAAACATCAAACACTTTTATTGAATTGAAAAGTGTGATCACAACTATTCTAACAAGAATGAAAATTGAACTAAGCCGAAATTGCAAACAACATCAATATGAAACAGACAAATTGTAAAGGCAACAATAAGGAAAGGGTTCAAAAGAATATTCCTACTCCAGTGCGTAGGTGTTTTCATCTTCAGTTATAACGATGCTGATAACATCCTCTTCAATAAACCCAGCAAGATAAACTATGCTTCTGTATGTAAATTTTCTTCCAAAAGCAGTTTGGGAGGCCCAAGAAAGTTTTCTCTAATATGAATATGATGATAGGGTAACTCTGTAGCCTTACCCTTCCACATTGATGGGTTAATGGTTCTATCACCTCGGCTTCCATGGCCTTCATGATTTTTTTGACCTTGGTCTCGGCCTCTATGGTGATTACTAATGACTTCATACCCCACCCCATATTTTTTCTTTGTACCAAATGGGATAATGGGTTCTTTAATTCCTTGCGCTTTTGTCCCAAGTCCATCATCAAGGTTGAATCCATATTGGCATAATACTTTTCTAGACATATACTTGAAAATGTGAATGAAACCAATGTTTAATGCAAATGCCTTTTGTCATGCTCCATTTTGACCATAATGTCCTATCCTATAGTTTACAACTTCGAATACGTCAAAAATAGACTTTCGGCAAATGGAATTGTACGTGTCACATCTTGAGCATTCAATCTACTTGAATTACATTGAAAATCACTACGGACCTATACATTCCACCTAGAAATGAAAAATATGACCAAATGGAGCATGTCACCCTATTCATTCATTTTAGTATAAAAAAAGCATTTTGATCAAATATTGATTGTTATTTGGGCATTTTTTAATAAAATTGTGTCAACTAACTTTGCATAATTAAAAAGATAAGAGAAGTGGAACGACACTTACTTACTGACACATTTTTACTTGGTTTTAGGTATACCAACCACAAAGACAAACATATGCAACAAGTGAGGTTTTGACACCTAAAAGGATGGGATATACTAAAGGCTTAAAGTCATCACCTTCATGGACAAGGGATTCCATTCCAATGGGCAATCGGCCTAAAGTAATGGAATATTATTCCATCTCAGTGATCGGCATTGTATTTAAACTATCCCATGAGCAAACGGCTCACAGTTTCGCCTAAACATATACCTTATAAGGGTAATCCTAAATGTAGCCAGGGTTGGGCCACGGGTAGTGTGTACATATGGTGTAGTGCTAAGGCAATTTAAAAGCATGCATATCAATTTAAAAGCAAACAGCACTTCTAAGATAATCATTTCACATGCATTCCCAACACCATCCTGCAAAACAAGGATTAACAAAGACAACACCCCTTATACGTCCCACCTACAACACCATTTAACATATTAGTTCGAGGGATGTACCTGGGATCATTGCGAGCACAAATACATGCATATCGTTCTATTTTAGGCTTAAGTCCACTTAGAAACCCAAGGAAGTCCCCAATAGAGTCGTCAAGCTTGTCACGCAACGCTCTCACGTGTTAGAATGGAGGTATTTTTCTACACCGGTCTCTCCCAGACCATACCTCACGTGACAGCGGGGTTTATTTGATCTAAATTTAAACTTGGAGTCGCCACTAATCATTTACGGTAGGTTGACTAGAAACTTAATCAAAGTACGGGAGAAATATCATGATCTTATGAATCAGAGAATCTAAATAAGGGACATGGTTACATTAACGATCTCAAATTGAGACCATTAATGCCCTTTTGGTACTTCAGAACGATATGGCATGTTTAACGTGTCACATGGATTCCTAAGGTCAATTCACTAATCTAATCATGAACAAACAATTAAGCATTCAAGAATTAAATGCACAATCAATGGCAAATCAATCATAGCAACCCTAATTTGGCCACTAAAAATGAAAATCAAGAAAAATACCCAAATCCTAATGAAGCTTTAATAGCTTGTTCATTTCATGATTTACACATTTTTAGGGTTTTAGGGTTCTTTAGGGGTTATAACCCTTAAATTTGCAATTTTTCAAAAATGCCACTTAGGCACTTCCGAAAATTCAAATTTAACTTTTTATGACTGGCCATGATGATTTTGAATGATTCTGTGGATTTTCAAAATTTTTGATTTTTTTTCGAAAAAAGTTTTAAATCGAGAATTGATTTTCTATGGTTTTCTGAAAAAAAAATTTATGAATTTTTCAAATTTTCAAATTTTTATTGATTTTTCAAAAATTTTGAAATTTTTTTATTTATATTTTCTGAATTTTAGGAATTTTCATGAATTTTCTGAAAATTTTTGGATTTTTCTGAATTTTCTAAAAATTTGTGAATTTTTATGAAATTTTCTAATTTTCTGAATTTTTTATTTTTTTATCTTTTTTAAATTATTTTTTAAAAAATTTTCCCGCCTGGGAACGAACCGGACTGACCCGGTTCGACCTAGTTCGGCTCAGCCGAACCAAATGTCGTCGGCATCGATCATCGATCACCCCCTCCAGTGAACCCAATGCCAAAATAGCGTTGCATTGGGCATTTTTCATTGAAACATTTTTACAAACATCTGGTATGCACTGTTTTGAGTTTGTTGTTTTAGAGGCCGCGACTTTGAGCTCACCGTTGGTGACCTTCCGGCGACTATCTCGCCGTTTCGCTTACACCATCGTCAAGTTCACATGTTCTAATATCAATCTATTCTAATTAGATCACCCCCAAACACCCGTCGGTCGGCTAAAACTCACTCCAAAAACCCTAATTTGCTAACTATCCTAAACAAGATTTTCCAAAATCCTAATCCTAACATTAACTGCTCTAGCCGTCTAAATTGGTACTAACGATTATCAAAACATCAAACAAGTGGTCAAAGAATACTAACTTGAGTGACCTAAGGCCACGACGACACTCCGGCGAGGACTTTTGATCTCCGGCGAGGTGGTTTATGGATGGGCCAACTCGGTTTTAGGCGGTTTTTTATGCCCAAAATGCAATCAATTAACATGAAAAATGATTAGAAACTAGTAATGAACATCCATGAATACAAAATTGTAAAGAAAATTGCAAGAACATCAAGATTGAACCAAATCACATTTTTTTGAATTCTGGAAAAACCGTGACCTTAAACGAGATTTACTTGCTTTGTTTGATGACCAAACGAAATTGTTGAAGTGATCCACGCCCCAAGGGTTGTTCCTTGACACTTGGTCTTCCTCCTGGTGGTCTTGGTTTAGCCAGAACAGGTCTCAGTGTGCTGGAAAATGCCCAGTTTCAAGCCTTCGCGATCAGGCTTTCTCGACTGGAACGGAGAGGGGAGGTCATGATCAACTCATGATTCGCCGGCACTCCACCATTTAGGACAGCGCCAGACACTCGTGGGAGGACCTACAACTCTCTCTGTCTGATTCTCTCTCTTTGGTTTGGCTCTATTTCTCTCTCTCTCTCCCCCTGGTATTTCGTCGAACACCTTTCCCTCTTCCCAATAAGTTTTTTTTCGTATTTTGTTAATCGATTTCCCGCTCAAAACTTGTTGGAACCGAATTCCGATCGGTTGGGGTTGTTAATTGGTGCCAGCTGGATATGTTCTAGCTGGCAAAATTGATTAAAACGTGCTGGTTTAACTGGAAATGATCGGTAAAGTTTTGGGTTTGAGTCGATTTTCTGGGTTTTATCACGTGTTGGGTGAGTCAGGCGAAGAAGATGTACTATTCGGGTCAGGTCAGGTTGACCTAACCAACTCAACAGTTCCGATTTTGACCAAAAATGCAAATTAAGCCCTATTTTGATCGAATTTTTCAAATCAAACCACCAAAATTGAATTTCCCATTACATTTTGAACCTAATAATGTGTTTTTCCCCAATTTTTGACATAACCATGTCCAAAATTTTCAAAATTTCATATTTGGGTTATTCGGATTTTGCTCAATTCGATGTCCTAATGGCCTGATTAGGTAAAACCGATGCCAAAATTGAATTACCCACACCTGATTAACCATAGAAATGATACTCTCACATTTCGACAATTTCATATTTGGCACGATTCTTAATTTGGGTTCAAAATTCTTAATTTTCAATCAAATTTTGGGGATTTTTTATTTTTATGTCAAATTGTGCAATTGGACCAACCATTATGCAATTCAAGGTCCCAGAATCAATTGTTGTGAAGACACTGTGACTTAAAAATGACTAGAAAAAATTTAATTTCATTTTTGGTTCAATTCAGGTTCGCCCAATTTTGGGAAAAACATATACCCGATTGAGATTTTTCAAAATTGACAATGTATTCATGAAATTGGATTTAAAATAAGACTAATAACTATTTTTATGGTATTTTCTGATTCCATTTGCTATTTTTCTTGATTTTCTCACTTTTTTTACTAAAAGAAATTAAGGAAAAATGCAGAAAAATGCTAAAAAAAATTATTTTTTTGGTTTAGAAATAGGTTTCTAGGCTTGACCAAGATTCCTAGAACTAATTTTGAATTTTTTTGAAAATATGAAAAAAAATGAGCTAAAAATTAGTTGTCAACACTTAGGCTAATGCGTATTTCTAGGCATGTTCAAGCACACAATCAATCAACAATTGACATGCAATAACATTCACAAGCGCACTGGCCTTACCTTGATATACACACCACCCTGCACATTAGTCCAACCATTATAACAAAACAGTCACCACAAAAACACACTCATCCTCATAACATGGCCAACGTATGCACATGTATCATCGATAGACTGAACACTTTCCATTCTCACATTCGCCTAACAAACACAACATCATACATTTCCCATTTTACTCGAGCACTCGTATCTAATTCAATTCTAACCTGCGTTATAATACACGCCTCAAGTCCACTTTCAATCCACGGTCCACGTACAACCATCTCATTTTCATAACACTTCTTAGCTTGCGTTACAGTATATACCTCATGCTATATCTCTTGCCCACATTACAGTACACACCTCAGGCTTAACATCCTCCACCTATGGAACAACCCGCGTAAATGAACACGCCTCGGGTTGTCTTTCTTCCGGTAATACCAGGCATCGTCCCGCGTTACAGTACACGCCTCAGGACGGGTTCAATTCCCCGCGTTATAGTACACACCTCAAGGATTATGTGATCAAGCGAGTAAGTCAACAAATCACATTTTATCTGGACCCCGTGTTACAGTACACATCTCAGGATTTTTAGTGATCATAAGCTCATCGCATGCCTTAAATCTCACACGATCAACTCGCACGCGACACCCGAATTATTCAAATCACCAACAAGCCACATTAACTCATAAATTCATCAATTCCATTGGCCAAACCACGACAACACTCGTAAATATGACTAAGGCACTCATGCAATTTGGCCCACCAACTGGAGGATCCGACCGGCCACGCCAAAATAGCCTCGAATTCACCACATCAAAAAATCGACATACCAAACTTCTCGGTCCCATTATTAATTCAATTCAACCAAGAATCAAGCCACACGGCGCAGGTAATTAACTTACAAATTCACGTCTACAATCAATCACAACCTAGGCCACAGTTCAAGTACCAATCGGCTCTCAAATTCCACCACACACAACATGGAATTGAATACTCGATCAATCCACAAGGTACCACAATTAGTCATGGCATTATTATCTAGCTTAACACATTACTAAGCCATAATTTTATCAAATCAGTCCACAATAACCAACACTCAATCCAGCAACAATCAACCCCTAAATCAACCTCTAAACCACCACAATTTCATCCACTAATTAGCCAAGATCAGCCCACAACTCACCTACCAATTTCTCTAGGAATAACCCCTAGAACTCGCTAAAACGGCCCCGAACAAACCCAAAATTACCCATTATCCTAGGCGAGGTTTAGGGTATCACTTACTCGAGGTCCTACCCGAGCTCGAGCACTTAAAGGTGGTTGAATAGAGGAGAAACAGCAGCAGCAACAATGACAGCGTTGAGCAGCGAGGACCACCGATGGCTCATGGCGGCCACGGGCGGACGACGGCGGACGGCGACGAGCTGCTGGTCTTCCTTTTACTGGGCTGAACAAAAATGAAGGCTAGTGATGGTGTTTCGATGAAGGGAAATACAAGAGAGAGAGATAGTGGTGTGGCAAAGCGGAGGGCGAACGGCGGCGGACCGACGTGCAGTGGCGGCCAAGGGTGTGGTTGGCTAGCCATTTCACGTGAGGGAGAAAGGGACAGGAGTTCGGCCAAGAGGAGAGGGAGAGGGTGTATGCGTGAATGAGAGGGACAGAGAGAAAGAGAAAGGAAAAGAATTTATATAAGTGACACCAATAATTGGTGCCCTATCCCAAGCCAAAAGTACCATCTTACCCTCCTCTCAACTTTCCATCCAACAGCTAAGATTCAAGCTTATCTTAAAATCGACGGCCAAGATCAACTCTCACAAAAAATTCGAGTAAAATGGGAATTTCACAAAAAGTGCAGGGGCAAAATCATCCAAAAATTTATATCTCTAAAGTGGGGGGTGCAATGTCCAAAATGCCCTTCCGCTTTTATACTTAGCCTTAACAAAGTCCTAAGGGCAAAACGGTCATTTTTCATGTCCTGTCAAAATTTCAATTTTCTGATGAATCTAGATAAATCCGAGGTTGACCACGATAATAACGACGTCGTCCAATTACTCTGTCATGACTTCCAAAATTTTCAACACCCAAACTCAGTCTCTATTTAATGGCCAAACTCAAATAAACACGACTTGAGCTTATCTCAAACTAACGGGCGGCTTTCGGGAAAATTCGTATATTCGACTTGTGGTCGATATTAAATCGAGCCACGTTTAAGTTCACTTGAGTCATGGCAATCTCGATTGTCATGCAATTACGAGGATCAATCATTAGTTCTAAAGAACATGATCGTTCGGAATAGATTTGAGATCGTTTGCAAATTTCTTATTATGGCGAGGTGGAATCACCCGTGATCCAATTATATGACATTCGCAATGACCATCCTTAGATCGGTCTATATTAGCCCAAAATATCACCTTGACAATCCTTTTGGTCGAAAGTCAGTCCATGGTCAAGTTATATAGTCGTGCGAATCTAGATCCCTAATCAACCTTTCCCTATCGATTAGTATCCCAAGAGTGATCAAGTTTAGGCGAGATTTACTATAAGTGCGTTATTAAAATTATGCATTTCAGAAATACTAAGTGGATCGAAATTTAGAATGTCACAACTCTTCCTCTCTTATAAAAATTTTGTTCTCGAAATTTACAATCAAAACCAAACTATTCAAACAACTGGAGGTAATGACGTCTCATTAGCTCCTCGCTTTCCCAAGTAGCGCCTTTGATCCCATGATGTTCCTAAATCACTTTGACCAGCGAGATTGTCTTGCTCCTTAAGACTTGTTCCTTTCTATCCGCGATTCGCACCGGTCTTTCCACGTATAACACTTTGTCATCCACTTCTATCTCCTCATAATTCAGTACATGAGTTGGATCTGGTTCATACTTCCTCAACATCAACACATGGAATACATTATGCACTTGAGATAAGTTTGGCGGTAAGGCAAGTCAATATGCTAAATCTCCAATCACTTCCAACACCTCAAAAGGTCCCACAAACCGTGGACTTAATTTCCCTTTCTTACCGAATCGGGACAATTCTTTCATTGGTGATTCCTTGAGGAATACATGATCCCCTACTTGAAATTTCAAAGGTCTTTGCCTTCTGTCTGCATAACTCTTTTGACGGCTTTGCGATGTTTTCAACCTTTCACGAATGATATTAATCATCTCAACTAACTGTTGAACTAATTATGGCTCGATTATACTCCTTTCTCCAACTTCGTTCCAACATACGGGTGTCCTACATGCTTTACCATATAGCGCTTTAAATGGCACCATTCTAATACTCTGCTGAAAACTATTATTATATACGAATTCCATTAAGGGTAATTGTTCTTCCCACTTGCCTTGAAAATCCAATACACATGCCCAAAGCATATTTTCTAGAGTCTAAATTGTCCTCTCAGACTGGCTATCCATCTGTGTAGGGTAAGCTGTACTAAACTGCAGTTTTGATCCTAATGCCGTCTGCAGACTTTTCTAAAAGTTAGCGGTAAACCTGGGATCACAATCCGAAGTAATCGTCACTAGTATCCCATGCAAACGAACTATTGTTATACGTATAATTCAGCATATCAATCCAATGCGAAATCCTTTCGCACTATCAAGAAGTGCGCTGACTTTGTCAATCTATCAACAATGACCCAAATGGAATCATGGCCATTTTGGCTCTTTGGTAATCCCATTATAAAATCTATAGTAACGTGCTCCCACTTCTACTCAGGGATTTCTAACGGTCACAACAATCATCCGGGCTTACAATGTTACGCTATTACCTACTGGTAGGTCAAACACTTAGCTACAAGCTTAGCTATGTCCACCTTCATGCCATTCCACCAATAGTGTTGTCCAAGGTTTTGATACATTTTCGTGCTACCAGAATGGATGCTATACTTGCTACGGTGTGCTTTTGATAAGATTTCCTCCTTAAGTTCTGCGTCATCGGGCACACATAACCTTCCTCGGAACTTCAAGATCCCGTCTTCAGATACTTGAAAGTCCGCTTCCCGCTTAGTAACATCTATTTGTAGAATTTTCTGAATTTCTTGGTCCGTAAATTGTAAAGCCTTAATCTTAGTCTGGATTTCTGGTTCGATTCTTAGTGTGGCTAGCAAACTCCAGACTTGACTTACTTCAAGTCTAAATTCTAAGTCTTGCACCTCTTCCAACAAGGTTCATTCTTTAACTAACAAATATGCGATGTTTGACTTCCGACTTAATGCTTCAGCTACCCGGTTGGCCTTTCTAGGGTAATACAAAATATCACAATCGTAATCCTTAAGTAACTCCATCCAATGATGCTGTCTCATGTTAAGCTCCTTTTGAGAAAATAGATATTTCAAACTTTGATAGTCCGTATATATCTAAAACTTATCTCCGCATAAATAATATCGCCAAATCTTAAGGGTGAATACTATTGTGGCTAATTCCAAATCATGCATTGGGTAGTTCAACTTATGCGGTCTCAACTGTCTTGATTCATAGGCCACTACTCGTCCATTTAACAATGCATTGCTATAAATTTCATATCTTCCTGGTCCTACTGGAATAGTCAACACCGACGCCATTGTCAATCTATATTTTAATTCTTGAAAACTCCTTTCACATTTATCAGTCCATTCAAACCTTGTTTCCTTTTTCAACAAATGTGTCAACGATGTCAGTATTGCCGAAAACGCTTCCACGAAACGTTGATAATATCCCGCCAAACCCAAAAAGCTTTATACCTCTATTACCGTCGTTGGTCTCGGCCACTTCATTACAGCTTCAATCTTTGCTGGATCTACTGAGATTCCTTCCCCAAAGATCATGTGTCCAAGAAATGCTACTCGATTGAGTCAAAACTCGTATTTACTAAACTTGGCATACAGTGCGTTTTCTCTTAAAGTCTACAAAACTTTACTAAGATGAAACTCATGCTCTTCCAAGCTCTTCAAGTGCACCAATATATCATCTATAAAAATTATCACAAATTGATCCAAGAATTCCTTAAACACTCGATTCATTAAATCCATAAAGGCAGTAGGGTCATTAGTCACCCAAACGGCATTACTATAAACTCATAATGCCTATATCTCGTCCTAAATGCCGTTTTCGGTACATCCTCTTTTCTAATCGTCAATTGATGATATCCCATCCTTAAATCAATCTTAAAAAATACCGAAGCCCCTTGTAACTATCAAACAATCCATTTATCCTTGGCAAGGGATATTTATTCTTGATCGTCACCTGATTCAACTGCCTATAATCGATACATAATCTTAACAACCCATCTTTCTTCCTTACAAACGACACTAGCACTCCCCATGGAGACACACTTGAACGAATAAAACCTTTATCCAACAATTCTTGCATCTGAACTTTCAATTATTTTAACTCAGATAGTGACATCTTATAGGGTGCTTTCGAAATTGGCTCTGTCCTAGGGGCCAATTCGATTACAAACTCTACTTCTCTTTCTAGTGGCAATCCCTGTAGTTCCTAAGGAAAGACATCGGGAAAGTTACACACTGCGGCTATATCTTCTAGTATTGGTTCCTCAATTGTCGAATCAACTATAGCCGCTAAAAACCCTCCGCACCCTTCATCCAACAACTTAGTCACTTCTAGTGATGAAATCCAAAGAATCAAGGTTCAAATTCGAATCTAGGATGTTCAATTGGATTAAATTAGATCACCCTGCTACTACAATCCATTACGGCTCTCTGCTTAGTTAACCAATTTATACCCACAATCACATCAAAATCATACATAGCTAGGATTGCTAGGTCTATCCTTTCTTCTCTATCACCAATCACAAAAGCGGTAGCCCTTTCTATCACATCATGTTCAATTGTTTAGGCCTATTCATAAATTTCATTATAATCTATTAAATTCAATGATATCATTTGGCTACGAAAGTCTGGTTTCAACCCATCTCGAAACCTTTGGGCCTTGTCCAAAGGATCCTCTACCATCCTCGGGGCAAATTTGGATAATCTAGAAGATTCTACCTCGTACTGATCCACAAATATTTGTCCCTGATGCAATCTCATGAATTCAGCCAATTTTCGTTCCTAGGCACTCTCTGAAAAGTACTTACCATTAAAGACTTCCACAAACATCGCCCAAGTCTTGGCGGCACCAGTAGGGAACACCCTTTCGCTGGTGGATTTCCGCCAATCACTTGCATTTCCTTGGAACTGGTACACCGCCAGGATTACCTTCTCTTTTTCAGTGCACCCTAGTGCCTTAAAAGCCTTTTCTAATTCCTCTACCAAAAGCGATGCAGCCTTAGGGTCATATTTACCATGAAACTTAAGAGGTTTTAATTTCAAGAATTGTTCCACCAACTGATGCATCTAACGATTTGCATTTACTTGCCCTTGCCCTTGATTCTCATTATTACCATTGATGGCAGCAGCTGCAACAACCTCAGCAGCTTGGACAATAGTGGTAACTTGTTCCTGAGCCTATCATCCCATCAGATTTCCAATCTCTTCTAAGGTCCTCATGACCGCATCCATTCTCAGATCGCCTACAAGTTAGGCTTGTGAACTTGATTGGCCCCTTGTCCCTCTATCTCTTGAACTCATACTCACAGTTTTCTATCACTTACCTACCTGCTATAATTCCACTTATGAATTAGAGACCTAGGTCTACTACACTAGTCTATAGTCCTAGGCAGTGAATTATTTCGATAAGTCACTTAACATGCAATCAACCACCACAACACGAGATCACAATAAATAAGGTTTGTGCACTTATCTCAGGTCCAGACACACCTACAACTCAACCGTTAGAGCACTCAATTCACCCATCAATCATAATAAACAATCCAGAGATACGCGTAGCGCTAGACACACCTATGACTCACTAAGGTCTCCTTAAATAGCTACCCTAGGGTCTCCGCTTGTTGACACCTAAATTTTGGCACAACATTTAGTGTAATTTGCATAGAAAAAAAGGGATTAGATTTTTAACCCCTAAACAAAAATATTTAAATTGCATAGCATGTAATTTAGATTCATTTTAATTTCATTGCATTTTTTTGCATCGGACCGGTGATTGCGAGCGAGCTTAAAATTCATTGAACAAAAAACGGGACGCTCGGGAATGCAAGGGCCCGGAATTTCAAGACGAACGGGCTCGAGTGTTTTTAATTTGGGCTTGATTTAGTTTGTTGAATTTAATTAATTCAGCCCACGTTAAATCAGCCCATTTTAATGTTAATTAAAATTAAGCCCAAGCCTAAGCCCACTTGGGATTAGAGCCTATCTAAGTTGACCTAGGATTAGTGCTATATATACATGTTATTAGGTCAGAATTAGGGGAGGAGGGGACACAATTTGCATATCAGAATTTACAGAGAAAATCAAGAGAAAAGAGCAAGCTCGGCAAGTCCTTGGTGGCCGAACTCCCCTTTCTCGTGGCGAGACCTATGACCACGCCTCCGAAGACTTGCTGCTGCCGAGTCCATCGAGTCTACTGTCCTGACGAGCTTCTTCAGTGTGTCGTGGTATTAGTCGTTGTTCGGCGTTGAGTTGCTGATCTGACGACGTCCTGTCGTCATTGCATTGAACAGACAGCTGCTCCAGTTTGTTCCTATAATCGTAGCACCAAACTAATGAACCAAGGTGAATTCTAGCAGGTTCTCATGAGTTTGAATCTCTTCGGCATCCTCTTAATCCCTAATAGCTAGTTCCCACGGTGATAGAAGACAACCCAAAATTGTTCCGAGGCTGATTGACAAAAGCAAAGATCGTGACTTGTCTTGTTTTTTGGTCAAAGTGGTGGAATTTGTCTCCTATTGCATGGTGAATTGCCCGTGAAGTCTTGAGAAAGAAGCAAAAGGTCGTGATTCTTGGTGGAGATTATTTGATCAAACTAAAAGACCAAGAATTAATTTACTAGGATCTTCTTTGGCGAACCACCATAGTTGTTGTCCGATTAACCGAGTATCACTTCACCGTGCTATTGTCCGGGAGCGAACAGCCGAACCGGACACCGGAGCCAAGCCACCGAGAGCCTACAATCGACGAAACAGCCGCTGTTCTTACCGGAAATCATCGGAAATCGCCGCGCCGTTGCAGCCACGTCTCCCACAGCAAGCACTCCGTCCAGTCCATGCATCAAGTTGAAGACTCGTCCAAGACCTCAACAAGCCAGCCAACTCCAACAAATCCAGGCGTGAGTCCAAGAGGTTGACTTTGTCACCTCTCTGTCAAGGTAGTTCCTTTCTTGTGACTTTGCTTGTCTGCACGAGCTTCCCCCCTTGGCTGCAACAGTACCATGCAGAGACAACCACAAAAAGAAAAGGAGAAGAGGACGTGACGAAGAAGATGCCCAAGGGAGTAGACATGCACGAAGAAGTCCTTCTGGTGATCACCAAGCCGTTGCCCACGTGAACCGAGAGCTGTCCTCATCGACAGCCAACCACCGAAAGCCAAGCTACCCGAAGCCACCGAGCGCGTTGCCGTTCTCAACGCCGCGACACCGCCGCGGACCGCCGCTGCTCAGCCGCATTGTGATCCACCGTGTCGCCGTAGTCGTCGTCGGTTAGTTCGATCTGATCCGCAAGCCCGAGCCCGATCCCGAACCGAATTCGAATTTCGGAAGGTTATCTGCAAATTAGGTAATTGTCATTATCCCGTAATTTTCAGAATATTCTAATTTCCTAGTTTGAATTGTTTTGAATATTGCATGAATATCACGTCGGTAATTAGATATCTTAGGATAATGTTCAGGATATCCGCGATATTTAAAAATATTCAAATTAGGAAAATTTCCTAATTTAGCAACGTATTTGGACGACTATCCGACTTTAACCCTAAAGTCCGATACGCGGCGATACGGGAAATTATTATCCTATCCATAACTATTTGGATACGATAATAAATTTCATTAGCTTTCCAAATTTGAATGATCGATTATCCGTTAATATCTATAACCCTATAGATATGACTGATAGTTCGAATTTTGTGCCTAATCCGAGTTTGAAACGAATTTGGCGGATCGCGTGGTTGATTTGAATCGGTTGTTATTCTTATTTGTTTGATTATCTTTCCTTTTTCAAATAAAACAGAAAATTCAAAAAATATTAGCTAGATTCAAATTAGAGTTTTGCATGTCTAGGATTTTTTAATATATCCCGAAGGATGAGATAAGTATTTAATTTAAATTAGGACTTAACGTGGCATGTTTCCTAATTTAAATTAGGTACTGTTTTGATCCTAACGGATTATTCATGTTATTTTATTATTCCGAATTTTCATAAAAAACCCCAAAAAAATGGTGAATTGTTTCATGTTTTATTAGGATAGATTGCATTTTAATTTAAGTAGTTTATTATTCCGAATTTTAATAAAAAAATCCCCAAAAAATATCATTCTAGAGTAGTTTAAATCATCATAGTTTGCATGTTAATTTAGGTATTTTTGAATTTCGAATTTTAAACAGAAAATACCAAAAATAGAAATCATTAGGTTGCATGTTAATTTAGGCATGTTTTTAATTCCGAATTTCATTCGATTGAAAATACCAAAAAAAAAATAATTCATTCATTCGTCATTAGAATTATGTCACATTGTCGCATGACATATAGTTTGCATGCTAAATTGCATTAATTCGCATGTCATATTTTTTGCACGTCATTGCATACATGTTAGGTTTCATTTAAATAAAGTGAAAATGAAAAAAAAAAAGAAATTGAGTGAATGCTTTGTTAATTAGAAATCATATTAGGACTGTCTGTATGATTTTTCGCTAATAATGCAGATGCTTGCTGGATTTGAGGTAAGTAATTCCTCCCAACTTGCAATTTATTTAATGTTTTGATTTATGGGTGTTAAATTGGTGGTTTGCGCACATGCATGAACACCTCACATGTTAGTAATTAATCTAAAATGGATCCAAACTGCCTGCCAAAACATTTTTGAAATGAAAAGGTACCGAAAGGGCGTTAGACTAGATCTAGCGTAACCAAGTCCCCGGGCTTAGAATCTCTGGTTCGTAGGAATAAAACATATCTCCCTATGTTTTATTTAGGTTCCTAATCAGCCTACCATAAATTGATTAGTGGCGACTCCAAGCATGAAAATATTTGCGCGTTAAAGACTTAAACCCTAAGTTGCGAATTGGTAGGGCTTGGGAGGGCCCGAGTTAAGTTTAGTCTTAATAATCCATTAGCCCGAGAAAAATTGATAAAATTTTTTTAGGGTCGCGACAGCTTGGCGACTCCGCTGGGGACTTGAGTTAAAACTCTTAGTGGACTTAGGCCAATTTCTCATTTCAAAATAATTTTTGCTTGGCAGCGAGGATCCCAGGTACGCCCCTAATATTTTTAGGTGTTAAATATTTTTGCAGAATGGGAGGTATAAGGGGAGGCGTGATTGTTAACCCTTGTTTTGCAGGGAGGTGGTTGAATGTATGGTTTAATTTATGCACGAAGCGCTGTTTGATATAACCTGCTGTGCATGCCTTACATTTTCACTACACCGCACACACTACCCGCTGCCGGACCTGGGTGGCATAGATTTAGGATGGTACTGAGATAGTGGATACCCCGACCAAAACCATGTTGTACGGGTCGCCCTCCTCGGTCCCGAAAATTTTTTTCAAGGTGTCATTGAGTACCCACCACGGTTGTATCCCATTCAACCCGGGTCGGCTCTTTGACTAAGCCGGAGTCAGGGGAATCCTGGCCTAACCACCACCATGACTGGTTTAGCTCGATAATCCTCGCGTCTCCATTTTGTAAGCCAGAGTCTAGGTAGAAATCGAACCTCACATCTCATGCGTGTGTCTATGTGATTGCCATTATCTTACCCGGTGAAGTAAGTCTTCTGAACCTTTACCTCGCAATTTATTCATGTTTCTTACATTTGGTCGGTCCATGATAGGTCTAAGTCGATCGTAATTTTTTAAAGTAAAAATCATTGAAATTTTTTCAAAGGGAAAGAAAAAGAAAAGATAAAGCTTTGAAAAAAAAATTACTTTCAAATCTTATCATTATTTTCCTAAGTCTGTCATAATTCATTATTTCCTAAGAAATTTGTCATCATTTTCACAAATACATGGAATAATGAAAAATGTCATGAAAATAGGAATAAAAGAGACGATTAGACTGAGTCATGGACCGATCGTTTTGAGGACTTATACTTACCCTATTTTATCTTCCAAATTAGGTAACTACGGACCGATCACGTTCCCCTATTCGCACGCGGTCAAGAGCTAGAATGGCCGATCAAACTGAGTTGCAAGAACGTGTTGACGGTATGGCAGACCAGATCAAGCAACTCGCCGTCGCCATGCAACAAATGACCGCCGAGATCAAGGCTCTTCGGTCGATCCCTGTTCCAACATCCCCTGAAGTATCAGTCCCGAAGCATATAAGCGCAAACAATGTCGATGTCGAGGAAGATGAAGAAATTCCTGACCTGGAAGATGACCCCGTCCAGATTATCGTCAACAAACCTAAGCCTGATGAACGAGTCGTCAAGCTGGAGGAGAGAGTCAAGCAGTTAGAAGGTTCGCAGGATTCACCCTCAATTGATCTGTCCATGTATTCGCAGATCAAAATTCCAAAGAAGTTCAAGATGCCAGACTTTGACAAGTACAATGGCACCACTTGCCCAAAAGCTCATCTGCAGTTGTACCACGTGCAAATGACCTCGTACGTCGACAACGAGCTCCTGATGATCCACGCATTCCAAGCGAGCTTGACCGGCCCTGCTCTGCATTGGTACCTCATGAAAAAGATCAATAGCCTCAAAAGTTGGAAGGAGGCCAGTGAGGCATTCCTCAAACAATACCGGTTCATAACGGACATCACTCCTACCCGTGACGATCTCGAGCGTGCTCAAATGAAGAAGACCGAGTCTTTCAAAGACTATGCCATCAGGTGGAGGAACTTAGCCGCTCAGGTCGTACCAGAACCTATTGACAGTGAGTTAAAGAGGATGTTCGTGAAGACTCTTCCATTCGACTACCGCAATCGGATGGTGGCCATTCCGGCTGATAATTTCAACCAACTCATCCCTATAGGCGAACAGATCGAGATAGGCCTGAAGGATGGCTGGTTTGTGGAGCCGTCCTCGTCAACCAAGAGATTTACTACGAGGAAGGAGAAAGAGCCAGTAGCTCAGGTCAACATGACCTATAACCAACCGAGCCGGCGGAATACTAATCCTGCCCCGGCAATTCGAGTGGCAGAAGCTCAACAGCAAAGCACGGGCCGCCAACCTTTTCAGAGGTGGAATAATAGGAGGCAATTCACCCCCCTCCCCGGATCATTGTCTCAAGTATTGGCGGTGCTCCGGAAGAGAGGCTTGCTTACTACCGAGCCAAAGCGGCCCAATCCCGAGAAGTTCTATAACTACGACCCGTCGAAGAAATGCGATTATCACATGGGCGAGCTGGGGCATTCAACCGACGACTGCTACGCCCTCAAGCACCAAATCCAGAATCTTCTCGACACGAAGGCGTTCTCATTCCAACCCGCTAAGCCGAATGTTCAGAGTAACCCGCTCCCCGATCACGCGGGCAATGTGAATGTCATATTCAACTTCAATGCTGGTCGAATCAAGAACGTCAGAGTACACATCATTGACGTCTATAGTGAGTTGGTAAAGGCCGGTTATTACTCGGCTAACGAGGTCATTTCCCTGGCTGTCATGAGAAAAAGAATTTCAAGGATGGTAGAAGCTGGGCTGATCGTTTATGCTGACCACACTGGCATCATTTCTACTATCTTCGAGGTCGTCATTAACTGGGACGAGGAATTTGCTACGTTAAACACTAGAAAGGTCAAGCTCGATCCCTTGCCTGAAGACATGCTTCCGCTCGAAGACGCGACTGATGATGAAGAGATCATAAAAAGCATGCTTAAGGCTGATGAAGGAAAAGAGGTGATCGACGCTTTGGGGCAGTCAAGCGGCAAATTCGATTATTATGTAAAGTACTCAGCGCCCCCGAGCTTCTATATTGACCCCCGTGACATTATCCCTAACGGATGGGGAGGTATGAATGATCCAACACCTCAAATGACAGAGGATTTTGATGATGCCATGGACGGAATCACTGCCCTGTTCGATGATGTCATTATTGGAGCTATCGAGGAAGGACCGTTAGAGGAAATGGGCACTGGCCCACAAGAGTAAAACCTTTAATTTTCTGCACACTCCCCTGCGTGGGAATTTTTACTGCTTTCTAGGATTTGCCCCGTTTTGGGTGCTGCTTTCATTTCCATTTCTAGGTTTTGATTGTCGCATTTTCCATTCAATAAATGTAATTCATTTTGAGATAATCAATGAAATTACAAAATTGTCTTCATTTTTGATGGCATGTTGAGGTATATCAAACCAGTCTGGTGATGATATCCAACCGATAAAAGAAAAATATAGTCCAAGGAGAATTCTGAGGCCTGGGCTTCTTCATGCTTCCTCGTGTTAAAACTTTTTCAAAATGAATTTCAGAAAAATAAAAACACAAAAAAATTACAAAAAATGCAATGTTAGCCCTGTTTGTCCTTCTGAATCTCCTACTTTATGTTTCAGGGGCAACCTTGTGACATATGAGGGTATGGGAATGGTCCAATCCGATGAATTACATGTAACCAAGCTTGATCCCAATGATGCCAGCGAACTCGATGATTCCTCAGATATTCAGCGCAATTTAGAGCATCATGAAAGACCTAAAGTCTAGACGGTGGACCAAACTATTACCATCAATCTGAGTGATTTCGGAGAAACCAAAGAGGTGAAAATGGGGGCAAATCCCCCTGAGAGTGAGACGAAACGTCCGATCCAATTGCCACATGGATAGCTAGGTCCTTCAACCAAAAAGTGCGTCCAAGACACTTCGAGGTAAATGATCTAGTCCTAAGGAAGGTGTTGTCAATCTTCCCTGTTCCCGAAGGAAAATTTGCTCCAAACTACATCGGTTCATATGTGGTTAAAAAGGTGCTTCTAGGAGGTACCCTGATTCTCGCAGAGATGGATGGTCGTGAGTTTTCCAATCCTGTTAACTCTGATGCTGTGAAGATGTATTATCCATGATGAAACCTGTCATTTTGCAGCAAAAGTTTTCCAGTTTTTGGTTTTATGTTCTGAATTGCAAACATTTCATTGATGAATAAATGATTTCAATGAATTTCATGTCAAGTTGAAATGCGTGCATTGGTTTTAAATTCTACATGGTCATTTTGTCAATTTGCATTATCGATTTCAAAGGGGAAATCTCTCATGATAATTTGATAATTCATGCAAAATGAATTGAGTATGTCGAATGAGGTACATCGGGGCGATGAAAGGCAAGCCCTATCCTACACATTGTCCCATGCATCTCCAGTGAGAAAAATAAAAAAATCCCCAGCAGTTGAGTGGAAAAATTCCATGTCTGCAAGGTAAAGAGTTTTCTCGCGAAAGGTACGGCGACCGAAGTGACAAGAGGCATTTCATTTCTCTACCTTAAAAACACTACAGGCTATCCATTGTTCAAACATTTTGAGCCTAAACAGTTGGAGGAATTCTTTCAAATTACCCCTGTCAAGAACCACCCCACATCGGGGCAAACTGGAGGTAAATCAGCATCATAAGGTGAAAAATGACTAGAAATTTTCTTGCTCTCACTTGCATCAATCTTCGAGTGTTGCTTTTACAGATGAATTCACGTGAAGTTCAAGTACCTTAGGATGACGAAGAGCATTTCTTTCTCTATCCTATATATACTTTACCCTTTGCTAAGCCCAATTGAGCCTGCAAATTCGTTTCATACAAACCCAGTTGGTGATCATCCCCCACACTGGGGCAAGGCAAAAGTCATCATTGTTCAAGCAGAGTATCAGGAGTGTCAACTGAAGACAAGAGGCTTTTGAGTTCAAACAACAAGTCATTCAATCAGATTAGCTGGCCAATGGCCAATGTCAATGTCAAAAAAAAAGAAGAAGAAAAAAGGAAAAAAAGAGAGAAAAAGAAGAAAA
Source organism: Syzygium aqueum (assembly GCA_031216185.1). Taxonomy (NCBI): domain Eukaryota; kingdom Viridiplantae; phylum Streptophyta; class Magnoliopsida; order Myrtales; family Myrtaceae; genus Syzygium; species Syzygium aqueum. The sequence continues at coordinate 18,275,806 of CM062237.1, read as the reverse complement.
AATGGGCAAGAAAAAGCAGTGTGCCTGGTAAAAGTAAAGCCAATGCCCAATGAGAAATGTCGGGATATGATATGTCATCATCCCCAGTGGAGCAATAATCCTACAAGTCTCAAAGGAATTAAGTGATGAACTCTCGATGCCAATGGAGCATCTACCGAGAAGATAATCACTGGTGAAGAAGAAGACCGGTGACAATGCCAAGATGATCACCAACTTATTCACCCCGATCATATATATTTTGAGCCTAAATGATCCATTCATTTCTCAACCCATGAGCCTAGCCTACGTTACGTCCCTTGCAAAGTCTCTTCAGATTATGGCACTTGAACTAACGTAGAATTTCAAATGTTTATAAGCTTAACTCGAAGAAGTGCGAGCAAGTCCATTTCTATCTCATTTTGCAGGGTTTTTGACTTGTAAACCCGGGCGCAATTGCGGAGCATTTTCTTTTAATAGCTTCGACTCGAAGAGTCCCCTTTGCTAAGCCGTTGACCAAGCCCATGTTACAGTCCTGGTAAAGACCTCTTGGATTGGTAAGGTCGTACCGCTTGCGAGAATACTCGAACCCTTGTCGACATGATGAAGGTGAGATGGAGTGATTCGCGTAAATCAGCCTTTTGATGAGAATGAGAGAAAGCCCTTTCGGACCGGAAGTTCCTCATTCGACATTTTCAAGACACTCATTTGTGAGTTAGAATTGTCTTATTATGATTTTCCCCAACGCAGTTTCTAATGCCGATTTGACAAAATCATCGTGCATGAAAAAGTTGAATTCATAGTGCATGTGTTTATGTGTTCTTGATAGTACGAATGCATATTACATGTTGCTTAAAGCTGTGTCTAACAGGAGACACACCCTCAAGAGTCGGAGATATTACCAGGTAAGTATATCTCTATATCCCTAACCTGTACGAGCAATCGTCAGGTCCCATATTTGATCATTTTGTTACGATCTCTAGATGCCTTTGATGATGTTCAGGTATTTATTGATCAAGCCTTTTCAGGTACCTCTGATGATATCCAGGTACTTTGTCAAGGAACCCTCGAACATTCGGGCTAGCCCGTTTGTTCACCAAAATCATTATTTTTACACAATCTCGAGAGGATTCCCCCGTGAGACACCTATGGAGATGTATAGGTGCCGCGCCCAAATCTTTACAAATACCTATGGAGATGTATAGGTATCTTGTAAAGGTCGGAATTTTTCTCTAATCTCAAGAAGATTCCCCCGTAACTCACCTATGGCGATGTATAGGTGAAGCGGCCAAATCTTTACCAGCGTCTATGGCGATGTATAGATGTCTAGTAAAGGTCGGAATTCTTCTTTAATTTCGAGTATTTCCCCCGCGGTATACCTATGGCGATGTATAGGTACGGCGGCCAAATCTTTATAAGTGCCTATGGCGATGTATAGGTATCTTATAAAGGTCGGAATACTCTACCCCTCCTGGATATTCCCCCGCGACTCACCTATGGCGATGTATAGGTGGCGCGGCCAAATCTCTATGAATATCTATGGCGATGTATAGGTATTTCATAAAGGTCGGAATATTCCCTCAACCCCCAGGTTTTCCCCCGTGTCTTACTTATGGCGATGTATAAGTGACGCGGCCAAATCCTTATGAGTACCTATGGCGATGTATAGGTATCTCATAAGGGTCGGAATATCCTATTTAGTTCCCCCGTGACGCACCTATGGCGATGTATAGGCGCAGCGGCCAAATCTTTACAAATATCTATGGAGATGTATAGGTGGTTTGTAAAGGTCGGAACGTTTTTACACTTTTTTATCTCACGAATCTAGGTGATGGTTGGATACGTTGAGCTTTCTTCCTGTGATTTGACTTAACTGCAGATCACCACATTCATCAACAGTTTGTCAGGCAATACCTATGGGACTAAGCCCAGACATTTGCCAAACAACACAAAATCAGAGTCGTGCCTCGAGTTGCATTATCTCGCTTCTGTCAGGTAAGTAAATCCAGGTATGTTTTCTTTTCATGTCAGCATGCATCATTTCTTAATGCATTCAAAAATGGGACTCATAATCCCGACAAAAATAACATTCATTGCATTTGTATAGTTGAAATTTAGGTATCATTTAGTCTTTGAATGCAATCTCTACGAGCTCACCTTCAAAGAGGGGCAGCTGTTGACACCTAAATTTTGGCACAACATTTAGTGTAATTTGCATAGAAAAAAAGGGATTAGATTTTTAACCCCTAAACAAAAATATTTAAATTGCATAGCATGTAATTTAGATTCATTTTAATTTCATTGCATTTTTTTGCATCGGACCGGTGATTGCGAGCGAGCTTAAAATTCATTGAACAAAAAACGGGACGCTCGGGAATGCAAGGGCCCGGAATTTCAAGACGAACGGGCTCGAGTGTTTTTAATTTGGGCTTGATTTAGTTTGTTGAATTTAATTAATTCAGCCCACGTTAAATCAGCCCATTTTAATGTTAATTAAAATTAAGCCCAAGCCTAAGCCCACTTGGGATTAGAGCCCATCTAAGTTGACCTAGGATTAGTGCTATATATACATGTTATTAGGTCAGAATTAGGGGAGGAGGGGACACAATTTGCAGATCAGAATTTACAGAGAAAATCAAGAGAAAAGAGCGAGCTCGGCAAGTCCTTGGTGGCCGAACTCCCCTTTCTCGTGGCGAGACCTATGACTACGCCTCCGAAGACTTGCTGCTGCCGAGTCCATCGAGTCTACTGTCCTGACGAGCTTCTTCAGTGTGTCGTGGTATTAGTCGTTCTTCTGCGTTGAGTTGCTGATCTGACGACGTCCTGTCGTCATTGCATTGAACAGACAGCTGCTCCAGTTTGTTCCTACAATCGTAGCACCAAACTAATGAACCAAGGTGAATTCTAGCAGGTTCTCATGAGTTTGAATCTCTTCGGCATCCTCTTAATCCCTAATAGCTAGTTCCCACGGTGATAGAAGACAACCCAAAATTGTTCCGAGGCTGATTGACAAAAGCAAAGATCGTGACTTGTCTTGTTTTTTGGTCAAAGTGGTGGAATTTGTCTCCTATTGCATGGTGAATTGCCCGTGAAGTCTTGAGAAAGAAGCAAAAGGTCGTGATTCTTGGTGGAGATTATTTGATCAAACTAAAAGACCAAGAATTAATTTACTAGGATCTTCTTTGGCGAACCACCATAGTTGTTGTCCGATTAACCGAGTATCACTTCACCATGCTATTGTCCCGGAGCGAACAGCCGAACCGGACACCGGAGCCAAGCCACCGAGAGCCTACAATCGACGAAACAGCCGCTGTTCTTACCGGAAATCATCGAAAATCGCCGCGCCATTGCAGCCACGTCTCCCACAGCAAGCACTCCGTCCAGTCCATGCATCAAGTTGAAGACTCGTCCAAGACCTCAACAAGCCAGCCAACTCCAACAAATCCAGGCGTGAGTCCAAGAGGTTGACTTTGTCACCTCTCTGTCAAGGTAGTTCCTTTCTTGTGACTTTGCTTGTCTGCACGAGCTTCCCCCCTTGGCTGCAACAGTACCATGCAGAGACAACCACAAAAAGAAAAGGAGAAGAGGACGTGACGAAGAAGATGCCCAAGGGAGTAGACATGCACGAAGAAGTCCTTCTGGTGATCACCAAGCCGTTGCCCACGTGAACCGAGAGCTGTCCTCATCGACAGCCAACCACCGAAAGCCAAGCTACCCGAAGCCACCGAGCGCGTTGCCGTTCTCAACGCCGCGACACCGCCGCGGACCGCCGCTGCTCAGCCGCATTGTGATCCACCGTGTCGCCGTAGTCGTCGTCGGTTAGCTCGATCCGATCCGCAAGCCCGAGCCCGATCCCGAACCGAATTCGAATTTCGGAAGGTTATCTGCAAATTAGGTAATTGTCATTATCCCGTAATTTTCAGAATATTCTAATTTCCTAGTTTGAATTGTTTTGAATATTGCATGAATATCACGTCGGTAATTAGATATCTTAGGATAATGTTCAGGATATCCGCGATATTTAAAAATATTCAAATTAGGAAAATTTCCTAATTTAGCAACGTATTTGGACGACTATCCGACTTTAACCCTAAAGTCCGATACGCGGCGATACGGGAAATTATTATCCTATCCATAACTATTTGGATACGATAATAAATTTCATTAGCTTTCCAAATTTGAATGATCGATTATCCGTTAATATCTATAACCCTATAGATATGACTGATAGTTCGAATTTTGTGCCTAATCCGAGTTTGAAACGAATTTGGCGGATCGCGTGGTTGATTTGAATCGGTTGTTATTCTTATTTGTTTGATTATCTTTCCTTTTTCAAATAAAACAGAAAATTCAAAAAATATTAGCTAGATTCAAATTAGAGTTTTGCATGTCTAGGATTTTTTAATATATCCCGAAGGATGAGATAAGTATTTAATTTAAATTAGGACTTAACGTGGCATGTTTCCTAATTTAAATTAGGTACTGTTTTGATCCTAACGGATTATTCATGTTATTTTATTATTCCGAATTTTCATAAAAAACCCCAAAAAAATGGTGAATTGTTTCATGTTTTATTAGGATAGATTGCATTTTAATTTAAGTAGTTTATTATTCCGAATTTTAATAAAAAAAATCCCCAAAAAATATCATTCTAGAGTAGTTTAAATCATCATAGTTTGCATGTTAATTTAGGTATTTTTGAATTTCGAATTTTAAACAGAAAATACCAAAAATAGAAATCATTAGGTTGCATGTTAATTTAGGCATGTTTTTAATTCCGAATTTCATTCGATTGAAAATACCAAAAAAAAAATAATTCATTCATTCGTCATTAGAATTATGTCACATTGTCGCATGACATATAGTTTGCATGCTAAATTGCATTAATTCGCATGTCATATTTTTTGCACGTCATTGCATACATGTTAGGTTTCATTTAAATAAAGTGAAAATAAAAAAAAAAGAAATTGAGTGAATGCTTTGTTAATTAGAAATCATATTAGGACTGTCTGTATGATTTTTCGCTAATAATGCAGATGCTTGCTGGATTTGAGGTAAGTAATTCCTCCCAACTTGCAATTTATTTAATGTTTTGATTTATGGGTGTTAAATTGGTGGTTTGCGCACATGCATGAACACCTCACATGTTAGTAATTAATCTAAAATGGATCCAAACTGCCTGCCAAAACATTTTTGAAATGAAAAGGTACCGAAAGGGCGTTAGACTAGATCTAGCGTAACCAAGTCCCCGGGCTTAGAATCTCTGGTTCGTAGGAATAAAACATATCTTCCTATGTTTTATTTAGGTTCCTAATCAGCCTACCATAAATTGATTAGTGGCGACTCCAAGCATGAAAATATTTGCGCGTTAAAGACTTAAACCCTAAGTTGCGAATTGGTAGGGCTTGGGAGGGCCCGAGTTAAGTTTAGTCTTAATAATCCATTAGCCCGAGAAAAATTGATAAAATTTTTTTAGGGTTGCGACACCGCTTCTTATCACTCTAGGCTTTGACCGACTTAAATCGAGCTGACCTTGCTCTGATACCAAATCAAGGGGGATGTCATGCCTCAAACCCCGACGAGCGCGCGACACCCCAAGCTCGGTCGAATTAGTGTGACATCCTAGGAAACGCCGCCGACCCAAACCAACACATCAAAGTTCTAACACTGCGGAAACGAGAACATAAACCCTGATAATAATATCATAGGGTAATAGGGAGAGACAAATCACCAAACCATCAAGCGCTATATTACACCATGGTATATACAATATTTATTACGATCCATCACAACCAGCAACCAACCACTCCATTACACCCACTATATTCATAATAACATATTATCCACACAAACTGGCTTCTACAGTTCGCACCATCAATATCAAAAGGGACCAGTAGTATGGGTATATACTAATTCCAAAAAAGGGCACCTCAAAAAGGGTTACCTTACCCCTATTAACCCCTACGACCTCTAGATGGTATCCACTCTGAGTCGGCCTTTCTAGAACCTGAATCTAATTCTCCCTGATCTACCTACTCCTCTGAAGACTCAAAATCCGTCTCAATCTCAATCGGATTATCTTCATCTCCCGACTCTAATGGGACCTCAATCAGCTCCTCTTCTTCAAGCTCATCCTCTAGTTTTCCTCAGATTCTTCCTCTGACTATTCTTCAGGTTCCTCTTAGGATTCTTCCTTTGGCTCTTCTCCTAAATCCACATCCATTGGGTTGAACCCTGCTTGTGACTCTTCCGACTCCAATTCCAGCTCAACCACTATGGTTTCAGGTTCTACAGGTGATCTGACTGTGCGAACCTAGTGTCGAGGCTGGTCATCTCCCCATCAGGAGGAGGTATAGCCGTTAGATCCCAATCTCGTACTCCATCAAAAAGGGCATCGAAACCACGAACCAGACTGAACTCGTCCATACCCTCCTGGAAGCACCAGGCTATATAAGTATAGGCTTGCCAAAGGGATTGTCCTATATCTACCCAGACTACCATGGCGTGCTTAATCCAAGCCATATTGTCATCTATAGGGTACTCTACTGCTGCATGATCGGTGTGCATAAGGATCCCAAAAAGCTGAGGCAGTGGCGATAAAGGATCTATGGTCTAGGCTGGGGTTCTGAAATAGTTTGGTTTAACAATCATGAGACACTTTTTAATAAGCGAAACCCGAAACCCCACCTAGGCTAACACATATCTCTAGGCATGTTCAAGCACACAATCAATCGGTAATTGACATGCTATAACATTCACAAGCACACTGGCCTTACCTCGGCACACGCACCACCCTACACGTTAGTCTAATCATTATAACAAAACAGTCACCACAAAACACACTCATCCTCATAACATGGCCAATGTATGCACATGTATCATTGATAGACTGAACACTTTCCATTCTCACATTCACCTAATGAACACAACATCATACGATTCCCATTTCACTCAATCATACGTATTCAATTCATTTCTGACCCGTGTTACAATATACGCCTTAGGTCCACTTTCAATCCATAGTCCGCATATAACCATCTCATTTTAATAGCGCTCATTAGCCCGCATTAAAGTACACACCTCAAGCTATGTCTCTTGCCTGCATTACAGTACACGCCTCAAGCTCAACATCCTCCACCTACGGCACAACCCGCGTAAATGAACACGCCTCAGGTTGGCAGTCTTCCAATAATACCGAGCATCGTCCTACGTTATAGAACACACCTCAGGACGAGTTCAATTCCCTGTGTAATAGTACATGCCTCAGGGATTATGTGATCAAGCGAGCATGTCAACAAACCACATTTAATCTAGACCCCACGTTACAGTACGCGCCTTAGGGTTTTTAGAGATCACACGCTCATCGCACGCCTCAAATCTCACATGATCAACTCGTACACAACACCCAAATTATTCAAATCACCAACAAGCCACATTAACTCACAAATTCATCAATTCCACTGGCCAAACCATGACACCACTCACAAATATGACTAAGGCACTCATGCAATTCGGCCCACCAAGTGGCGGATCCGACTAACCATGCCAAAACAGCCCCCAATTCACCACATCAAGAAATCTACATACCAAACTTCTCGATCCCATTATTAATTCAATTCAACCAAGAATCAAGCCACACGACAAAGGTAATTAACTTACAAATTCGCATCTACAATCAATCACAACCTAGGCCACAGTTCAAGTACCAATCGGCTCTCAAACTCCACCGCACATAACACGGAATTGAATACTCAATCTGTCCACAAGGTACCATAATTAGTCATGGCATTATTATCTAGCTTAACACATTACTAAGCCATAATTTTATCAAATCAGTCCACAACAATCGGCACTCAATCCAGCAACAATCAACCCCTAAATCAACCTCTAAACCACCACAATTTCATCCACTAATTAGCCAAGATCAGCCCACAACTCAGCCTACCAATTTCTCTAGGAATAACCCCTAGAACTCGCTAAAACGACCCCGAACAAATCTGAAATTACCCATTATCCTAGGCGAGGTTTAGGGTATCACTTACTTGAGGTCTTACGCAAGCTTGAGTACTCAAAGGTGGCTGAAATCAGAGAAACAACAGGAGTAACGGCGTCAAGCGACGAGGACCACAGATGGCTCACGGTAGCCACAGGCAAATGATGGCGGACGGGGACGAGCTACTAGTCTTCCTCGACTGGGCTAAATAGAAATGAAGGCTAGTGATGGCGTTTCAGTGAAGGGAAATACAAGAGAGAGAGACATAGTGGTGGCGGTGGTGTAGCAGAGCGAAGGGCGAACGGCGGCGAATGGATGTGCGGCGGCAGCCAAGAGCATGGCCGGCTGGCCACTTCACGCGAAGGAGAGAGGGAGGGAAATTCGGCCAAGAGGAGAGGGAAAGGGTGCAGGCGTGAGAGGGAGAGAGAGAAAGAGAGAGGAAAAGAATTTATATAAGTGACACCAATAATTGGTGTCATACCCCAAGCTAAAATTACCATCCTACCCTCCTCTCAACTTTCCATCCAATGGCTAAGATTCAAGCTTATCTTAAAATCAATGGCCAAGATCAACTCTCGCCAAAAATATCCAAGGGTAAAACGGGAATTTAACAAAAAGTGTAGGGGCAAAATCGTCCAAAAATTATATCTCTAAAGTGGGGGTGGAATGTCCAAAATGCCCTTCCACTTTTATACTTAGCCTTAACAAAGTCCTAAGGGCAAAACGGTCATTTTCCATTTCCTGTCAAAATTTCAATTTTCTGACGAATTCGGACAAATCCGAGATTGACCACGATAATAACGACGTCGTCCAATTACTCTGTCATGACTTCCAAGATTTTCAACACCCAAACTCAGTCTCTATTTAATGGCCAAACTCAAATAAATGAGACTTGAGCTTATCTCAAACTAACGGGCGGCTTTCGGGAAAATTTGTATATTCAATTTGTGGTCGATGCTAAATCGAGCCACATTTAAGTTCACTTGAGTCATGGCGACCTCGATTGTCATGCAATTGCTAGGATCAATCTTTAGTTCTAAAGAATGTGATTGTTTGGAATAGGTTTAAGATCATTCGCAAATTTCATATTCTGGCAAGGTGGAATCACCCACGATCCAATTATACGACATTCGCAAATCGATCCATGACCATCTTTAGATCGGTCTATATTAGCCCAAATTATCACATCGACAATCCTTATGGTCGAAAGTTAGTCCATAGTCAAGTTCTGTGGTCACGCGAATCTAGATTCCTAATCAGTATTTCCCTATCGACTAATGTCCCAAGAGTGATCAAGTCTAAGCGAGATTTACTACAAGTGCATTATTGAAATTATGCATTTCATAAATACTAAGTGGGTTGAAATTTAGAATGTCACATGTCGTGGTAACGGTGTGTATTGCCTCACAGGCCTTTTGTTTGGCTCGAACTACCTTGGGTTTTTCCAAGCGACATTTGATTGTTTTGGAAATAATGCTTGATGAGTATTTGGGCTAGACACCATAGCCACTTCTCGAATGGGTTCTTTGTCTTTTCTCCTGGGGTAAAGCCTCCGTGCTACTATTTCTTGAGCCTTCTTCACTTTCAATCCCCATTCAATTCTCTCTCCTACTTTTACCAACATGGTGAATGTTTGACGGCCTGATACATAAAGCTTATCATAATATTCAATTAGCAATGATTTTAGAAAGAGCTCAATGAGCTCATCTTCACTTATGGCGGGCTTTACCTGTGAGGCAACAACTTTCCATCTCTAAGCATAGGCTCTGAACCCTTCATTCTTCCATTTCTCGGTTCTTATGAGATCTTCTCTAGTTGGGAGTACTTCAACATTAAACTTGTATTGGTGAAGAATTTCTCTTGCCAAATGATCCTATTCAGTGAAGTCTTCTATGTCAAGGGTGGTGTACCATGTGAAGGTCGCTCCTCTCAAACTATCTTGAAATGTGCTAATAAGAAGCGGTGTGTTATCTGAATATCTCGTCATCTTATTGAGATAATATTTCAAATGGCTCTTAAGACAATCAGTGCCATCATACTTGCTCACGAACTCTGGTTCTTCATAATTTTCTAGAACAACTACCTTCGCATACGGCGAGAACTTTTCGAACCTTTGAAGTTCATAACCTTGACTTGCTAAGCACTCTTCAATTTTGGTTAATCTCTTGACCTCTTCTTCATCCTTTGTTTTGGATACCTTCTTGGTTGAATTGTTTTCCTCTAAGTTTACTAACTTAGGTGTAGTTTTTGGAGGATTTTATTGAACCAGTTCTTTGTTTCTGGCTGGTTCTTCAATTGGTGTTTCAGTAGTGTTTGAATTTTCCACATTTGGAGTAGTAGGATACTGTCCTCGGGATGTAAGAATAAGTGCCTTCATTTCTACCATCATTGCAGCCATTTGGGTCATTTGATTCTTGACTTTAGCTAGTCGAGCACGAGTTTCTTCTTCCGCCATTCTAACTTGTAAGTGTGTTCGAGGTCTTTTGCCTTCCGTTACTAGAAAACCTTATCCGTAAAAAGACCCAATGTTAACATAGTAAAATGATCATGAAACCCTACATTCTTTTAATTATATAGTTTCATGAGATTATCAAGGATAAGAAATTTCATACTAGCCTTAGCCTTATGTAAAATTCTTCATCAATGTCTTTTTCAAGGAATCATGCAATTCAAAGAATTATAATCTATGGCGATTCCTTTATGTTTTGAAATCATGTTCTGAAATTATCTATGCATATTTAGAAAGTGATAAACCCATCATTACATATAAAATTTGAAATTGTTTAATATCGTGATTTTAAACTCAAATGGGAATCTAAATCATCCAATCCTAGGTTTCTTGCTAGCTAAGGTAGCTTCCGTCTTTTGGTATTCCTCCCATTCCTTAGCCCAAGATTCTCATTTTTCGACATCAATCACGACCTCTTCAGGGATATAGGGTTCCACTCCATGCATACTTAGAATAATGTATTCTGAGACATATTCATCTATAGGATCCAGTACAATGCTTAATAGGACATACGGCTCGACATCAATTGAACGCTTATTTTCTATCCATTTGATGTATTCTTTGGAGGCCATGCAAATCTTCATATCTTTTTTCAAGCTTTTTGGCCACTCGATTATTTGTTCAAGTAGGTTATCTAAAGATAGAATGATTTTGTGAATTTTGCCTTGAAGGCTATTCTTCTCCTCTTCGGGTATAGTTCCACTTGGGATATCAAAGGTGAACTCTTCGGAATTCCATGCTGATGGTACTTGCTGAAATATCCCAAATTATCTAATAACCCTTGGAGGCCAATAAGCTGCTCCTGTCAAACCAAGCAATGGTACCGCATTCTCCTCTTGACTTGTAATTTTCACCTTGTTAATCTTTGGCCAATTGATTCGCCATTGGATTTGATCAGGAGTTAGGGCTCTAATGAAATTGGCCCAATCTAAGAAAGATTATTTGGGTAATTTGCTTTGGAGACGAATATATCGTTCAATTGGATTTATCGCTAAACAAATTTCACAAATGTTCATGAAACGATACTATGGTCGAGTGTGTGAGATGAGCCATAATGACAAAAAATCAGTAGAAGCTTGAAAGATACCCCTCTCACGATTTTGGCATGTGTTTAAAGAAATGATAGTTTGGGTAAGAAGTATATTAGAAAAGTCCCACTTAAGACATGATTGTCTCATAATCACAGCGACTAAAGGGTCTAATCCAGTTTTAGACACGGGAAATAGAATAAAGCCGAAGAAAGCTAGAATGAATACCCGAGCGGAAGTGTTTCCCATTTCCCGAGGAAGTTTTGAAAAGTTGGCTACTATGAAGGATAATGGAAATCTACCCGTGTTTGATTTGATTAGCTTTTCGATTTTAGAAGTTTTGAGGTTAAAAAATTTAGCTAGAAGGCTTACAGGATTAAGTCAACGAGTGGCTCTACAATACTAACCTTAAAATTAATTTCAATGGTGGCTTGATATTCTTCTAATGTTGATACCAATTCATGTTTTCCAAGTTGGAATGTGGTGGTGGAAACCTCCCAAAAATACACCAAAGCTTGGACTAGGCTGACTTGATGTTCTACATGTATAAGCTCGAGAAGGTATCCAAGCCTTTCTTGGATATAAGTTTGGTTGTCTTTGGACATGCCTTTCCACCAAGCAACGAGCTCCTTCCGAGGAATGGGAATTACTTGGATGTTTAGTTTCCCATTGAGCCTAATCATGCGAAAAGATTTGTTATTAATTACCATAGATTACGAACCATTCTTATTGCCTCCATTTTACTCATATGTCCTTTTGAGGTAAGACAGAAATAAAATACACTTGCATGTCTGGAAAGTAATGCAAATGTCACTTTAAGTCCGTTTAGATCTTAAAAGAGAATATACTTGAAATCATGGACAAATTCAATGTGTGATGTAAATGCATATTCCATCATATTCCACTTAGACCATAAAGTCCTAGACTATGGTTTACAACTTCGAATACATTGAAATGAACGAATAAGCACTTGAATTATATGGAAAATCCGCCATGGACCTATACATTTCATCTAAAAATGAAAGAATGGTCAAATAGAGTATGACTCCCTAATCGTGCATTCTAATATGAAAGGGCATTTAAACCAAGCATTGAACATCATTGAGGCTTTTTTTTTTAAATGTGCTAACTAACTTGCATAATTGTAAAAGAATGGAATGAAACGATACTTGCTTATCGGAACGTTTTCATTTGCTTTTAGGTATACCAACCACAAAGTCAAGCGAATGCAACCAGTGAAGTTTTGACACCTTAAAGGGTAGGATATGCTAAAGGCTTAAGGTCACCCTCATAATGGACAAGGGATTCCATTCCAATAGGCAATCGGCCTAAAGTAATGGAATATTATTTCACCTCGGTGATAGGTATTGCATTTAAACGATCCCATGAGCAATTGGCTCATAATGTCGCTCAAACACATACCTCCTAAGGGTAATCCTAAATATAGCCATGGTTGGGCCATGGGTGGTGTGTGCTAATGGTGTAGTGCTAAAGTAATTTAAAGACATGCATAGCAATTAATGACCAAACAACACCACTAAAATTCATTCGAACCACATTTAATCCCAACATCATCCTACAAAACAAAGGTTAGCAAAGACTACACCCCTTATATCACCCACCCGCAAAAGCATTTTACATTATCATTAGAGGGACATACCCGGGATCCTTGCAAGCACAAAACATAAGTGTATCGTTCTATCTAGGCCTAAGTCCACTTAGAAAGGGTTATATCCCCAGCGGAGTCGCCAAGCCTGTCGCGCCACGATTTTTTGGGATTTTCGAGATTTACATGCTAAGGAGATATTTCCGTGTAAATGTCTCTCCCAAACCATATCTCACGTGACAGTGGATGGTAATTTCCTATTTGATCTAAGTTTATGATTTTGGAGTCGCCAGTAGTCATTATTGGTAGATTGACAAGAACCTTAATTGAGGTATGGAAAAAATACCACGATTCTACGAACCAGAGATTTTGGGTACGAGGACTTGATTACGCTAATGATCTCAAATTGAGATCCCTAACACCCTTGCAGTACCTAATAATGATACGATATCTAACGTGTTATGCAAGTTTCCGAGGCTTACTCGCTAATTCTATCCATTCTAATCGCAGGGAAAATCAATTAAGAATTAAATGCGCAATCAAGGCATAAAAACCAAACAATTCAAAATTGTCTCTAAAATGAAAATTAATCAAAACATCCAAACTCTAGTGAAGCCCTAAACACTTATTCATTTCATGATTTGTGTCTTTTTAGGGTTTTAGGGTTTTTTAGGGGTTATAACCCCTGAATTTGAGATTTTCTAAAAATGCCACTTGGGCTCTTCCAAAAATTCAAATTTCACTTTCTAAGGTTGGTCACAGTGTTTTTGAACCATTCTATGAATTTTTTAAATTAATTTTTTTAGAAATTGAATTTCTTAGAATTTCATTAACTGAAAATTGATTTTTATGAATTTTTGAAAATTTTTATGAATTTTCAAATTTTCCAATTTGTTTAGATTTTTCTGAACTTTTCACATTTTTTATTTGTATTTTTTGCATTTTTATGGATTTTTTTTTGAAAATTTTTGAATTTTTATGAATTTTCTAAAAAATTTTCTATTTTTTATGAATTTTCTATTTTTCTGAATTTTTTTGATTTTTCTGAAAGTTTTTTGTATTTTTTATTTTTTTATTTATTTTATTTTTTGTTATTTTTCTAGATTTCTTATTTTTGAATTTTCCGGTCGGAAAAAGAACCTGACCGGCTTGGTTCAACCCAGGTCGGTTTGGCCGAACCTAGCCTTGCCGGCGGCCAATCACCGGTTGTCATATCTGGAGAGAAATAGCACCGTTTCTGGCGATTTTCACTGAGGCATTGTGTCGAGTACCTAAGGTGCACAATTCCAGAGTTGAAGTTCTCAAGGCCTTAACTTTGAGCTCGCTGCCGATGACCTTCCGGTAACTATTTCGCTTAATTTTTTGATTCTGTACCAACTTGGTACCACCAATTATCATTCTTAACCAACAGATTCACCATTGGACTTCTGTCGGCCAGCGAGAAACTAATTTGAACATCCCAACCTAAACTGGATTCAACATAAACTTCAGAAATGTACTAACTAACATTCAATCTGCCCTAGCCATCTAAATCGTGTCAAATCAATTCCAAATCATCAAGCAAGGTTAAAGAAAGCCTACTTGAGCAACTTAGCAACACAAAGATTCTCCGGCGAGGACATCTGAACTCCAATGGGCTGGTTTTATGCACAGTCAACTCGGTTTATGCTCGTTTAACATCCAAAATGTAATCGAGTAACACAAAACATGATCAGAAGCATGTTTTAGGCACTAAAGACTTAGAATCGTGAGGAAAATTGTATATGTGTTCATATTGGGATGTAACTCATTTTCTGGAAATTTTGAGAGGCTGTGACAATGAGTGATTTTTACCTGTCTTGTTTGATGATCAACATATGTTTCTAGGACAATCCTCAATCATGAAGCTCTTCCTAGACACCTTGTCTTCAAGATGGCGGCTCTAGATTCGCCGAAGACCGTCTGGACACACCGGCCAAGCTCGACTTTCAAACCTTCATGACTAGCTTCAACACAGATCAAAAGAGGAGGAGGTCCACCTTGAATGATTGATTCGCCAGCATCGTTCCGTTCGGCGGCATCGGATACTCGATCATGGGACCTCAACTCTCTATTCTCTCTCTAAATTTTGCATTCTTTCTCTATGTTTCTCTCTTTTCTCTCTCTAGAAATTTCTCGAACACGATCTATGCTTTGTTTAGTTTTTTCTTCCCTTTTTGTTCATTGATTTTTCCTGCCCAAAGTTCATTCCAACAATTTCCAATAGGTTAGATCGAATATTTGATACGAGTTGGAGATTCTCCAGTAGGCCAAGTCGATTTTCACGTGCTTGATTAACTGGGGAAGGTTCATGAAGTTCTAGGTTCGAGAAGATTTTTTTTGGGTTTGGCATGCTCTGGGCGAGTTGGGGGAAGAAGGTGACCAACCCGGGTCAAGTCCGGTTGACCTGATCGACTCGTCAGGCTTGGGTTGGTCTAAATTCGCAAATTAAGCTCGATTTTGACCCAATTTTCAAAATTAAACCCCAAAATTGAATTTCTCAACACATTTTGAACCCAAATATGTGATTTTCCCCAATTTTATCATAATCATGTCCAAGATATTTAGCTTTTTATATTCGGGTTATTGGGGTTTTGTTCAATTTGATACTCTAATGACCCGATTAGGCAAAATTGGTGCCAAAATTAAATTAACCACATATGATTAACCCTAGAAATGATGGACTCATAGTTCAACAATTTCGAATTGGACACGATTCCCAATTTGGGCTTAAAATTCATAATTTTCAATTGAATTTTGGGAATTTTTTTTATTTCTTTGACAAATTGTGCAATTGGAACAACCATTATGTAATTCAAGGTGCCAGAATCATTTGTTGTGAAGACACTATGACTTAAAAATAACTAGAAAAGGTTTAATTGCATTTTTGGTTTAATTTGAGTTTGATTTTGCCGAATTTTGGGAAAAATGCATACCCGATTGAGATTTTTCAAAATTGATGATGCATTAATGAAATTGGATTTAAAAGAAGACTAATGACTATTTTATGGAATTTTCTAATTCTATTTGCTATTTTTCTTGATTTTCTCACTTATTTTGGCTAAAAGAAATTTAAGGAAAATACAGGAAAATGCTAAAAAATTTATTTTTAGTTTAGAAGTAGGTTTCTAGGCTTGGCCAAGATTCCTAGTTCTAATTTTGAGATTTTTGAAAATATAAAAATAATGAGCTAAAAATCAAGTGTCAACTGACATCATCATCATCCCTTGTTTTTGTAATATTAGAATCTGAGCTGATTTGTGACTTAGGACTAATCACAGCAGATTTCTTTAGAGAAGATTCTCCTACCTTTTCTTTTCCTCTTCGTGATAGATTTTCCATTCGTTCAAAACTAGATATATTCCATCTAAAATGACCAGAGGCAAATTGTAACGAAGAATATGTTTCCACAAGCTATACTTCTAATCTAAAACTATTGTCTTTTAAAAATGCTTGTAATACTAACTCAGAGGTATTACTCGTCTTCAATTTTTCGTAAGTTTTCCGGACAAAGTTCAGATCTTTAAAGTAAAAATCTATTTTACTAGAAGTTTTTGGAGCAGATGACGGTTGAGATGCTTGAGGAGTGCCTTGTGAAGAAGTCTACTTGTCTGATTCTGTTTCAAATGAGTCGGTAATCTCCATATGCTCTGCTGGTCCTGTATACTTTGAATCGCTGTTAAGAATACGCGATGATCGTCTTTTGGAAGGCATTGTGGTTGAGCAAAGATCCTTGGAAGAGAAAGGTTGCGTCTTTGAGAAAGAGGAGTAGGGTCCGAGAAGGTGTGAGTCTAGAGCAAAAAATGAAGAAGATTCTAAAGAGTTAAGGTTCTATTAGGGCTTATATCAGGGAGATAAACTTTAGTAAGAGAAACCACTTTTAGGAGGTTATAAAAAGTGATTCAAATATTTAGGAATAAAAAAATTGCTAGCATACTCAATCAAATAAATTCGAATACGTACCTGATTTTCTTCCAAAAATAAAATATATGACTAATGTTGCCATAATTTCCCGCTAGAAATAAAGTATACCTGCCAAAATTTGAAATGAGAATTTTACCTTGCATTTGAGTCTTAACATAGCTTTCAGACTTAAATTTCTTGAGTCTGAAATATTCCTGTTTTAGAAATTCTTCAAGTAAAAGGGTAAGTAATGCATAATTTATTTTGGATAGATTCAAATGAAGATTTATCTAAAGATTTTGTAAATATATTAGCTAATTGATTTTTAGAATCAACGAATTGAATTCTCACATCATGGTTTTGAACATGATCTCTGATGAAGTGATGCTTGATTTCAATATGCTTGGCCTGTGAATGGAGAATTGGATTCTTGGTTAGATTGATAGCACTTATATTGTCACAATTGATCAGAATATTTGATTTGGTTGACTTCAAAATCTCTCAGTTGTTGCTTCATCTATAGAATTTGAGCACAACAACTTCCCAAAGCCACATTTTCTACTTTTGCTGTAGAAAGCGCAATTGTGCCCTGTTTCTTTGAGTACCAGGAAACTAACATATTTCCAAGTGATTGGCATGTTCTTATGGTGCTCTTCCTGTCAACTTTACATCCAGCGAGGTCAGCATCAGAATAACCAATGAATATAAAATTCTGATCTCTTTGAATACCAAAGACCTAACATTGGATAAGTTCCAATGTATTTGATTATTCTTTTGAGTGCTGTAAGATGTAATTCCTTTGGGTTAGGTTGAAATCCGGTATACATATAGACACTAAATAATATGTCAGGTCGAGATGCAGTAAGATATAGCAATGAACCAATCATGTTTCTAAATACCTCTTGATCAACTTGTTTACCATTTTTATCCTTGTTTAATTTGGATGAATTAGACATTGGAGTGTCTATTTTCTTATTGTTTTGCATTCCAAACTTCTTCACAATCTCTCTTGCATATTTTTCTTGGCAAATGAAAGTACCATCCTTGGTCTGTTTCACTTGTAGTCCAAGAAAAATTGTCAATTCTCCCATCAGGCTCATTTCGAACTCATTTTGCAGATTATTTGAAAATTCCCTACAAAGCACTTCATTAGAGGATCCAAATATAATATCATCCATGTAAATTTGAACAATTATAAAATATTTATCTTTTCTCTTAATGAACAGAGTTGGATCAACTTTACCTTTTGTGAAGTCATTCTATAGAAGGAAATTATTTAACCTCTCATACCAAACACGAGGTACTTGTTTCAAACCATAAATGGCTTTTTTAAGCTTGTATACATGATTAGATTTTCTTGATTCTTCAAATCTAGGAGGTTATTCTACGTAAACTTCTTCCTTGATGTAACCATTCAGGAATGCACTTTTCACGTCCATTTGAAATAATTTAAAGTTATGGAAACAAGTATAAGCTAAAAGTAGCCTTATAGCTTATAACCTGGCAACCGGTGCATATGTTTCATCATAGTCTATGCCTTCTTATTATGAGTAGCCTTTAAATTGAGATATGGAAACACTTTTCACTTGGATCATTTGATTATTTCTGGTAACTTTTCCTTTGTCATTGAGCTTGTTTCTGAATACCCATCTTGTTCCAATTACTAAATGATTCTTGGGTCTTGGTACAAGTTCCCATACTTCATTGATTTTGAATTATTGATGTTCTTCCTACATTGCTTCCATCCAACTTTCGTTTGTAAGTGCTTCATCAATTCCTTTTGGTTCTATCTCAAATATCAAGGCTAAGGCATTGATATTTTCTTGATGTTTGGATCGAGTCTTGATGCCATCTTCTACTTCTCCAATAATAAGATTCTTTAGATGACTGGATTTATGTTTTTAGTTTCTATTGAATCTCTCCTTCTAAATATCATCAGAATCTAAAGGTTCTGGTTGAATCTGGATAATTGTTGAATCTTCCTCTCCTTCTTCAACAGATTCAATAATCTTTGGAAATTCTTGTTAAGCTTCAAACATTTCTTGAACATTGGGAGATGGTTCAGATTCATCTTTATGAGTCTGAACATTTTCATTAAATCTCACGTTTATTGTTTCTTCCACTGTTTGAGAATTCTTGTTGAAAATTCTGTATGCTTTGCTTGTTGTGGAATATCCAAGGAAAAATCATTCATCTGCTTTCTCATCAAACTTTCTAAAGCGATCATTTGGATTTTTGAGTGTAAAGCATTTACAATCAAACACATGAAAATATGAAACACTGGGATTTCTACCTTTGAAAAGTTCATAGGGGGTTTTGTCAAGAATCGACCTAAGAAAAACTCTGTTAGTAATATAACAAGTTGCAGAGACTGCTTCTACCCAAAATTAACAAGGAATCTTGCTTTCAATCAAAAGAATTCTTGTCATTTCTTGCAAAGAACAATTTTTCCTTTCCACAACACCATTCTGTTATAGTGTATAAGGAGTAGAAAAATTGTGTTGAAAGCCATTTTCTTCATAAAAATCTAAAAAGCTTTGATTTTCAAATTCTCCCCCATAATCAGTCTTGATGCTGGAAATGGTATAACCTTTTTCATTTTGAATTCTTTTTGCAAATTTTGAGAAGTGATGTTGTTTATCTTGTTTCCGCTGTTGTTCTGAATGTGATTGTCCTGAGATATGCTTCCGCTTGTGTATAATGAAAGATAATAATGAACGGGACATCACGTTTATGACCCCGAGGTTAGGGCGTTACACATATTGTCTTAGCAATAAATTAATCTGAGTTTCCTTGGCTCGATTTGTTCCTTAATATGTTATATAGAGGGTGTCCCAAATGTCCTTAGCTAATTCAAAAGAAGCAATTTTCTTATATTCAATAGGTGCCACGGCACAATAAAATGAATAAATTGCTTTTGAATCTAAAGCTTTTCTTTTTGAAATCTCAATTTGAGATAATGGAGCTTCTTCTTCTGGTTTGCTTCCATCTAGCTTTTCTTTTGAAGTAGATGCAGTTGTAGAGGACTTAGGATTGACTCTTCTAATGACAACATCCTACTACATGTGATTAACTGATCTGATGAATGCCTTCATCTTATTTTTCCAGATGCTATATTCCTTTCCATCGAAAGATGGTGGTCTGGAATTGCTTTGTCCTTCAATGAGACCTGGAACACTCATGCTACCCATAAGATCGTTAGCTCAGAAGTAAAAAGCACTTCAATAAACGATCAACCTTGCTTTGATACCAATTTCTATAGCTAGCAGGTATCACCTGGAAGTGGGTGAATAGGTGATTTGAGTAATTTTTATGAATTTAAAGCGGAAACAATTTATGATCAGTAAAGTCTGAATAATGTTCATATTCTGAATATGATAGTGTGAAGTGTAAACAATATAAAAGGAGATTAGAGATAAAGAGAACTGCAAATAAGAAGTTATAGTGATTCGGCTTAGATCAAGCCTACGTTCACTCTCTCACGTTAATAGCCTACTAGCTGGATTCCATTATGTGATCAAAAGAATTACAAGATCCGAGTGAAATCACTCGGTGAATGATAGAACTCTCTATCTTACACGATCACTTTTACAAAGTATCCCTCAAAATCTCAGTATTTAGCTCAGGAAAGACAAGGAATAGAATCGGAATAAGCTCAAACTTTGGACTTGTTGATTCTCGATTTCATTCTGTACCTTATGCTTCTCATTTGTCTCCTTTTATACTTCTCCACTTCCAAACTAGCCGTTGGACAGTCTTTAGAGGATCATCTTCCAATCTTCACCTTGGATAAATTTGTATAAAATGAATTGAGTAGTCGTTGATTGACAAAATCATAATCTCACTAAATCTGATCGCCCATGCAACTAGAATCTTGATTTCCATAAGTAGAGTTTTTTCCAATGTGATGTATATTTTTCATAATGTTTGATTGTCAATCAATTAGGCTTAGATTGATCCAATCAAAAACTTTCCTTTTGTGAAATCCACGCCAAATCACTAGCTATTTTGTTTCGTTCCGACTAACTTCTGAGTTTGAAGAATTTTTTGTTCTTGCTTTACATTCAGAACCTGAGTTAGTGTAGGTCTTCAATAAAGTCCGAGTCCTTCAAAATTAGAGTCTGAAGTTCTCTGACATATTAAGATAACGTCTAAGTATCTATTTCAGTAGAGTCTGAACTTTTCGTTCTGAAACTTGTGGAGTCTGAAGATCTCTTTCTGAACCTCGTAAAGTCTGAGCGTCTAGAAAGTTATTACTCTTAAAGTATTAAAGTTGTTACTTCCAGAATATATTTATCTGGATCAAAATACTTCAAAATACATATCAGATTTACAAGATTAACATGGAAAGTTTTGTCAACTACAAAATTTATAAGGAAATTTTCTCAACAGACTTATGTACCAATTTTATGTTTTACCCTCCATTTGTCACAAGTGTACCAATTTGTGATTTTTTTGTGATATTAATCCAATTTAATGGAAATTAACAAAGGGTAAATTTGTCATAAATGTACCAGTTTGAGGTTTTTAGTGACAAAAAAAATAGTTTGCGTTAAATTTATAATATGTGTACCAGTTTGGGATTTTTTATGGTAAAAAAATTAGTTTTGGCTAAAATTGTCACAAGTTTACCATTTTGGGGTTTTTTGTGATATTAACCTTTTTTTGTCAAACAAAAGAGTCTTCAAGATGCTCGGTTTGCTCATTCCCTCAAAAGAGTTGCCCATAGAAATTTCAGGTGATGATTTTATGCAGGGCTTTGGTAGCAAAATAGTTTTTTTGGCCTTTGTGAGAATATCAGCATGATATGAACAATAAATTCTTGAAGGAGTAACCCCATGAGAATTTATAATTATTTTTGTGTGGTTGAGAATATATAGTTAATCTCATGGTAGATTAAGGACCGCTACTTAATCATTTCTCTTTCACGCTGCTAAGCATTAAACGAGTTGCTGAAATAAGTTGAGGAACTCTTGTCCTACACATTTGGGCCATTGAACAATGCTAGGCCTGTGCCTACAACTATGTAGACCTAAACATGTTGGTCAGCGGATTGGGGCCAGTCGAGGCTCTAGCTTCGCGAAGGCCAAGGTTGCTTTTGTTTTGTAAGATTTTTTTTATTAACTAAACTTTGACTGAGTATAAATTTTTCGTCCTATATCCGATTGATTTGATTTTTGGATGCATAGAATTCTCTCCTAAGAACTTTCAAAAGAATGCAATCTGATCTTTGGAAAAGAGTTAGGATCATGAATTTTTGGAAATGAGTCGAACTGATGGTCGTGGTGAAGAGTTACAATGATTTCTTGGCTAAAGATCCAACCGGCATGGTTCGAGCGACATTGGTAAGCTTGTGACTTGCTTATGAAGATGAAATTAATTGATTGGGTCACATCGCAAATTTTTTGGACCCCTCAAGATCATAAGACCGCAATTAAAACTTGAGATATCTTGAGAATCAAAGCATTCGAACCCAATCATACCATCTAATAAAAGCTTTATCTTGGGTAAATGCTAGTCAAATTTTTCAAAAATTTTAGGGGAAAAATTAGGTGCCACAATGAGGAAAGCAAGTTACCTTCTCCATGGATTTCTCCATTCATAATTATGAAGTGAATGATACCTCAGAATTTATAGAGGAGTGTGTTTGTTTTCACGGAAAATGAATGATTTAGAAAATATTTTCCTAAAAACGATTGCTTATATCACTTATAAAAATAAATAAAGAAAAAATATTTTCACCATCTACGAAAATGTTTGATTATAAATTGTTGTCGATAATGAAAAATATTTATTGAATAATTATTTCAAATAATATAAGTAAATATCTTTTGAAAAATATTTTCCAAATCATTCATTTTTATGGAAAAATTGTTTACAAAGTCCTAAACATATTGCACTTTTGCCAATTCAGTTATAAACTTTTTAATTTTGCCAATTGAATCCTAAATCTTTTCAAGTTTTACCAATTGAGTTTATCTGACTAATTTTGATCGGAAATTACTGATTTGGATGTTGGTTGTCCTATATGACACGACCGACGCTGGCGTGGATAATTTTTAATAATATTTAATTTTTTTGAATATTTTATTAATTTTTCTTTTCTTTTCTTTCTTTTTCTTTTTTGATTCAAAGGGCCAACATTGGCTGAGGGCCGTCGACCTCCGCTAACCACTACCCAAGGGTCAGCGAACACTGTCGGCCCTTGGGCGTGGGCCATGAAGCCTTCGTTGGCCATGGGCAAGGGGTTGCAGTCCTTCTCAAGGGCTAATGAGGGCGTTAGGGCCATGCCCACCCTTGTTGTGGCTAGTGAGGGCTCGCAATGCCCTCATTGGCTATAGCGAGTAGGGGCAAGCATGGTTCGGGTGGGCAGTTCCTTTCCTAGAACTGGAAACCACCCATTGGTTGCATGGGTCCATCCGAAAACTGGACCAGCGGTCTGGTTCGATTCCCGAGTGGATCCATAGAACTAGTCCCACCAAACTTCATGTGTCAACATTGAAACGTGGTAAGTTGCGAGTCCATGATACTATTGTCCCTATTTCGAACAAGCAAAGAGGCGGAAGCAATACAAAACGGAGAGCAAACGACTGCAGCCCAAGGACCAATATTCTACACAAGAGGTGGCAACAAGCGCAAACCAGAAGAAACCTCCAAAAAAATTATTAAAAAAACCACCCACCAATCAATCCAATAAGGTTTTAAACTAGGAGATTAGGCCCATTAGAGCACACATATGGCAAGAGTGAGTAGAGACCGAGATGAAAGTGAGAGTGAGAGTTTCCGAATGAGATGAGCTATACATTAGGGATTTAGGATTTTTCATTTTTTTAAAAAAATTAAAATTTAAATAAATATATATTATATTACTAGTTTGTTCTGGGTGGGCGAGTGGACGGTTCTACTCCTGAAACCATGAACCAGTCCGATTTCCTTAGGAACCACTGGTTTTGGACTAGTCCGATCCGGTTCCAGGTGATCTGGGCACTTTTCCGATTCCTTTGCACACCTCCAACAGTGAGGGCTCATGAGTCCTTCCAAATTTGCTTATCACTATCTTTGTCGTCCCCATTGGCATTGTCGTCATCATCATCACCCTTGTCGGTATGGATAACCCCGAAATGTTCGTGCAATGCTTGCACCTTAACTATTACAAGAATACGAAGTGTGAAATATGTGATATGAGGGCTTCATTGTTGATGATGTCGAGCTTCTAGGATTTGAGAGAGACAAGTAGCATTGCCAACCACAGCAAGGCTCATGACACCCTCAACGACCTTAGCAAAGGGCCACAACTGTGACGCTCATGAATGTCACTTGCAACACGTGTCATTTCTAATTAAATCCTTTATTCAGTAATAGCATGCGAAAGCTCAATAAAATTCTTTAAATTAAATCTCAAGCAAAAAATTGCACAAGTTAAACATGGATATTATCTTTATTTATATTAAATATAAGTTTTACAAATTCGGCACATCATTCAAGCAAAATATAAAATACAAAAGTCCAGGGAAGAAGGACAAGTCAACTAGTGCCACTACTCCCATATCAGTCCCAAAGCGAGCCACCATCTAACTCAAGAGTTGATGGCCTCATGCATCATCTTATCCCCTTCATCGTCATATACAAGAGACCATCCTACAAACTGAAAAATAAAAAAATGAGTCGAAGCCTAGAAAATGAAATCTCTAGTTTTCACCTAGTATCACAAATAATGAGTACATTAGTATATACATTATCTTATCATAATATGCCGACGAAAACCAATAACATTTCATAAAACTATTCACTCAAATGCAAAGAAATGACATATTGTCTCATGATCCTTAGATGCCACATAATAGATCATCAATACACACATATGAAATCATATTTGTCTCTAGCCAAGATTCATCTCGATTCACGAGGTATCTTGACTAATAAGGTATCGTCATCACCAACTCATGGGGGATGAAATTAGTCATACCCTTTGTTACGACTTAGCCCATTTATCACGAGTGTTCTCTACATTAGCGTTAATAAATACACAAATGTATATATGCAAGATGATAGCAATTATTTAACATCATACCATGACTATAAAAGTCATGTCATACCATGGTTATAAAACATGTCATGCTATGACTATAAAAGTCATGTCATGCCATGGTTATATGAGTCATGTCAACATAGGATATGATGTCATCTCAACCATGTAGAGAATTGTCATAAACGATAGAGCATCTTGCTAATTCCAGAGTCTTATTGACATACTCATACAAGGGAATTCATGTTAGTGGTTTGCCCTAATAATTAATCAAGGTTGATACTCTAATATTAGTTGTGGATTAGGTTGTGTCAGAAAACCGACCTTTACTATACTTGGGTAGTCATAATAATGTCTTGCTAGAGATCGCTTATGGCTTGTAGGCCAAAAAGGGTTTTGAGCACACTGCTAATATTTAGTGAACCTACAGGGTCGCATACAATAGCGAACTGAATTAATATTTTCTGTGCGCCGAGATCTACTTAAAATAAGAAGTAGATTTTAATTTATTCTCATATTCAACTTATCTATGTGGCCGTGTATGTTATGAGATAACGATTAAACGTACGATTGAAAGTGAACAGTTTGGCGGGCCTAAATCGCCCGGCCCCATTTTTTTTAATTCGCGTAGATAATGAGGATATATATAACGTGTGGGTAAAAAAAGAACCCTAAGAAAAAAACGTCTCCAAGAGAATATGAAAAGAATCGTTCTCTATTTAGAGATCTTTGAGAGAGTCTCGAAAATCAAAGGTGATATGGAAAAAGAAGTCTAAGATCTTTAGCTAGCACTTGGATCGTTAGAGACCTCCGTTCGTATGTGTGGATACCAGTAGAGGCGCAAAACTTAGAGCGCCAATCCAAACACAATCTATTGTCAATTTACCTTCAATCTACAAAAAGTACGTGTCAAACTTCTGTTTAAATTTCAATATACGCATAGATCCTATCTAAGGTTTCGATTTATAGATTCCGCTGTGTTTTTAGCACTTGAGAAACCCTACAATTCGCTCGTTGGCAAATAGGTCATGGCAAAGGTTTTAATCACATCTTTTGCATGCAATTCATAACAATTGCCATGTTCATCACAATAATCTACTATTTTTCATGCAATGATTTACATGCACTTTAATAATATACTCTCCTTCCATTATTATTTGGTTATACATTTATCAACATAATGAAGTACATTGGTTACTCGATCAAATAAAGAAACAACATGTGGTCGTACTCAATAAATGAATATACTCAGAAGACAAATGAATATTTTAAGATTCAGAAAGTAAAATCTACGCGGGTTTAGAAGTAAGTATATTTAGATTCAGAAAGTAAAATCTATTCGGGTTCGAAAGTAAATATATTTCGATTCAGAAAGTAAAATTTACTTGGGTTCATAAGTACATATATGCATATTTAGAAAGTAAAATTTACTCGAGTTCAAATATATATAAATTCATATTCATAAAATAAAATCAACTCGGAATAAGAAGTAAATATACTCAGGTTGAGAAAGTAAACATGCTCAAGTTCAAAAAGTAAATCTACTCAATTTCAAAAATAAATCTACTTAGGTTCAGATTCATCATTTTCACTTTGCCAATTTTACCACACTTTAAAAAACCAATCACAACCTTTTGAACATGTACGAAACCAACAAAACAAATCCAACAATCACCATATTCACAATATTATAGAAATCAAAATAACATATCACAACTAATCAAGTTAAAAGTGTTAAGTAGATTGAACTAACTTAACATCTATAGTTTTCACTTAGCTTCAACAGAACTTGAATAACCCAAAGCTTAATCCCACCTTGAATTTCCTCTTGAAAAATGAAGTTCTTCCTTTCATCTTTAGAATTTCAAATGTAGCGAAGCATTTCCCTTGAAGTCTTTTTCAATAAAAAGGTTATTATGATAAGGATTATACTTCTCCTCTCCTTAGAATTATGGCGAGAATGATAACCATTTTGTTTCCTTGTTTTTCTATTTTTTTGTTCCTGAGAACAAGTTAAATGATAACCATTTTGTTTCCTTGTTTTTCTATTTTTTTGTTCCTGAGAACAAGTTTGGAACCAAAATCCGTTTGATAAAATAATTTTATTAATTTGTTTCTTGGACAAATTTTGGTCAAGAAATAGATTTGGAACATAAATGAGAAGTTAGAATTTTTTACTTTTTTGTTTCTAGAATAGAAATAGAAATAACAATTCTCTTTTATTGTTCATCCTTGCCGGCCTTCAGTTGTCTACCGCCACCTGCCACTGCCGCCTTTCACTGGCCATCCGCCGCCAAGTTGAAAGTGTTAAGTAGATAGGACTAACTTAACATCTATAGTTTTCACTTAGCTTCAACAAAACTTGAATAACCCAAAGCTTAATCCCACCTTGATTTCCTCTTGAAAAATGAAGTTGTTCCTCTCATCCTTAGAATTTCAAAAGTAGCGAAGCATTTACCTTGAAGTCTTTTTCAATAAAAAGGTCATTATGATAAGGATTATACTTCTCCTCTCCTTAGAATTAGAGTGCGAATGATAACCATTTTGTTTTCTTATTTTTTAATTTTTTTTTGTTTTAGAGATCAAGTTTGGAACAAAAATCCATTTGGTAAAATAATTTTATTTTTTTACTTCCGGGAGTAATTTTGGCCAAGAAATAGATTTGGAACATAAATGAAAAGTTGAATTGTTTTACTTTTTTATTTCTGGAAGAGAAATAGAAATAACAACTTTATTTTATTGTTTACCCTTGCCGCCCACTTGCTATCGACCATCGGCCGTCTGCGGCCGCCACTCCCCACAATTGCCCATCGCCCAAACGAGTTTTGCACAAAAATAGGATTTTTGAAATAAAAATAGGATTTTTAAGAATTGCCCTTAATGTGCTAATTCTTAATTGAGAGAAAACAAGTGTAAGTTTGCGTGTAGAAGGAAGGCTACATGTGATAAGCTCACAAAACTTTCATTTTTCATTACCATGTGCTGTACAAATAGAACATAATAGTGGTTTGGCTAATAGTGGATGAAGTGATGCCTAGCCGTATGAATGTCTTCACCTTAAGAAAACAACTAACCATTCATGCAAGAGTAGTAGAGAGCAGGTGGCCTCTCATGCAAATTTCTCTTTCTTAAGGAGACAAGTGGTTGTCTGTGACATGGTTTCACTTTGCTTATGGCCAAGTGGGAAATGAATTGGTGACTAATATCTTATAGTGATGAAACTTAGTCATTAAGTGTCAAGTTAGCATGAGGTCTCACTATGGAAGAGACACATGACTTTGCATGTATCCTTGGAAGGGCATGTGAGCATTATATGTCAAAATTAACGTTAATATCTCAATATGAAAGAACAAATGGCCTTACATGCATTATTAAAAGAGCGAGTGGCATTTTGTGGCTTAGTGTGGTTGGTTTTGAAGATGACAATAGAGTGGGAGGTCATCTAACTTATCTTTTGACCAACCATTCCATAAGTCATACTTACTATTAATTGACTAAAACTAAATAATCCATTTTAATATAGACATTTGTCAAGTCACCAAATTATCTAGAAAATTTAAAGAACTAGTGTCTATTCTAATATTGATAAATAATACTGATGTTAGGAATGTCGATTTTGTAATTCAAAACTCAATAATAATATATTTCAGGAAAAAATACGTCCTTCCTCATTGACAACAAAGATTGCACTAAACTAAGTAATATTATTCTAGCCATTAATGTATATGTCAACATTATCAATTTAATTTCATGTGTCGGACTCGGAATGATTAAGTTAGCAGAAAATCATCCTTTGCGCTTCTCACGCCTTGCGAAATTTACAATCCAACCAAAATTTCTACGTATCCACCCAATTTCTAAGCTAAATATTACTTAACTTTATAATCTAAGTATTGTTATTGAACACGGAAAATTTCCAATGTCATGTAAATGTTATAACGAAAAATCCAGATGTCACAACAACCCCTCATCCGTGGCCGGCAAGGGCTTTGCAGCCCTCGCCTAGGGGCTAGTGGAGGTCGCCGACCCTCAGACAGTGGTTGAAGGATAACTAAGGAATTTCATGAAAAAAAACCCATATACAAGATTTGTGAACTATTTTTGTTGGCACGTGCATAGATGGTGGTACGAGCGTGACTATATTGCCTAATTCTCTAAAAAAATACCGAATTTTATATCCAATTCCAATTTTACCATAAAAAAATAGTTAACTTTTTCTGTAATTTCAAATCTACCCTTGTTAATTTTTCATTCAAAAATTGCCATTGATATCTTCAGAATCATCAAAAGCATGAGGCTATTGTTGGTTTATATGAGGTGAGGGCATGGATAAAAACATAAGTAGCCATGATGTTGATAATTTTAAAGAAACCAGTGGATGGTGCTTGGACAACAAGTTAATCAAGGCAGATTTGAAACTAGAGTAATAACTTGTGACTTTTTTCCAAGACCGATAGAAAAATTTGGAACAAAATTGAGATTGGACCTAAGAGTACTTTTGTTCGAGGGAAAGTGTTTTTTCGGAATTAGTTTTTCAAACTTTTACCTGTTAGATTTGCCATAAATGATTACTCAACTGAACACACTTTCCTGTCAAAATTAGGAAAATGAATTCCTAAATTAAAAAAAGATGAAATCACTTTCTGAAATTGCTCTTTTCAAACTTTTGAATTTATTTTTTCCTTCTTAATCCTTTGCTGGCTGTCGGGTGTTGACTACAGTCGGCCTCGAGCGAGGTCGAGCTCCTCGAATCTAGGCAATAGAAAATTAATTTTTTTAGGAAATTAAGCATGTGACCCATACAAATAAAACTCATTTTAATTTTTCACGAAGAAAAGGAGATCGATCCACTATCATTACGGCACTCCGGCTAAAAGGTGGGGGAGTGAATTCCTAAATTTAAGAAGGGGAAAACACTTCCTCAAATGACTCCTCTTGAATTTTTTTAATATTTTATTTTGTTCTTTTCATTTCTTTCTTTTGCTATTGCTTTTGCTGTTTTTTCCTTTTCCTTCTTCCACGTGCGCCGATCGATCCGCCACTACGCCGGCACTCCGGCTACAGCGTGGGGGGATGACTGTGAAGTGAACCTCCGGAGGGGACGCGACGATATGCCAATATTACCGAAACAAAAATTAACCGCTAAAATATCTCCCGTGACGTCACCGCTTCGTCCCGGGAGCATGGCCCATTTTCACTCCATTTTTTTAATTTTTTTATTTAAAATATTTGATATTTTGTTGTTCTTGTGACATTGCCTCCTCCTCCTCGTCACGCAGGCGAACAAGAACACACACACTCTATCTCTCTATATAAGCGAAGTTGTCACTCGATCGAAAAGGCTTTTCTCTCTCCTCTCTCGACCATCCCCCTGCGAGGCTCGTGTTCTCCTTATCTGCGCGATTCGTTCCTCGCGTCGCCGATTTTTTCCGTCGGGCAGCGAGAGAGCGACCCCCCCCCTCCCTAGGGTTTATCGATTTGGCGAGGAGCTGCTCTTCCATGGAGGCCGAGGAAGAAGATGCCGCCTCGCTGCATGGCGTCGGCACGGCGGAGGGGAGTATCCCTCCGGGGAGCGGCGGCGGCGGCGGCGGCGGCGGAGAGAGCGCGTCGAGGTCGGGGCCGGAGCCGCGCGAGTCGCCGAGGAGCGGCGAGGGAATCGGCGGGGATGGCGTTGGCGTTGGGGAAGCGGCGGAGGGGGCGTCGCATCGGCGGCAATCGGAAATGGAGCCCGAGTCTGCATTGCCGGTCGTGGCGGGAGATGATTGGGAGCCGGTTTCTGGGACGGGAGGCGGGGATTGTCCTGCTGCGGGCGATAATCAGTCTGTCTCCGTGGCGGAGATGCCAGTGGCCACGGAATTGGACCCGTCACCGCCGGGGTCGCCGCCTCCGCAAGGCGCAAGTGATGGTGGAGATGCAGTCGGCGGAGAAGAAACGGGAGCTAAGGTTGCGAACGCAGAGATTTCCCGGCTGGAGAAAGGTGCTGTGGAGTCTCCACGTCCTCAAAGCCCAAATGATGGTGGAGATGCAGTCGGCGGAGAAGAAACAGGAGCAAAGGTTGCGAACGTAGAGATTTCCCAGCTGGAGGAAGGTGCTGTGGAGTCTTCACCTCCTCAAAGCCCAAATGATGGTGGAGATGTTATCGGCGGAGAAGAAACAGGAGCTAAGGTCACGGAGGCAGAGTTTTCCCAGCTGGAGAGAGGTGCTGAGGAGTCGGAAGGTTTGGGGGCTGCAGATGCAGCGGATTATGTGGTACAGGAAGGGGCTGAGGATGAAAACGAGACGGGTGAGGTCTTGGCGGATGCAGGTGAGAATAGAGCAGCTGCTGGGGAGGCGGGAATATCTGATGTGGAGGAGGAGAAGGTTATAGCCAACGATGATGTGGAGGTGGAGAATAGGGAGGCAAGCGATGGACAAGGAGTACCTGCCGCAGAGGTGGAGGAAATGTGCAGTGTGCGGGGTGATGATGTATTGGAAGCTGCACAGCAGGTTAAAGGAGAGGTCAGCGGTGTTATGGTTTTCAATAAAGTGGCAGAGGATGATGCTGGGGTTTTTGAAGCGGAGGAGGGGAAGGTGGCAGGGCATAAGCAGAAGGGACTGGCCACGGAGTTTGAGGAGATGCGCTGTGTGCAGGGCAATGATGTGTTGGTAGGTGTACAGCAGGTTCAAGGAGCCAAGGACGAAAAAGAGATTGAAGGGGTTGATGCTGTTGTGACTTTCAATAAAGTGGCTGAGCATGATGCTGGGGTCGTTGAAGTGGAGGATGGGAAGGTGGCAGAGGATAAGCATGAGGGTGATGCTTTCGGGAATGAGAAACCAATGGAGGATGCAGAAATTGGCACAGAAGAGCATGAGGAGATTGAGGCAGAGCAGGGTGCTGATGTGGCTAGGGTGCCAGAGGAGGATACAGGAATAGATGGCATCGTGGAAGCAATGGATAAAGAGGTTGCTCATGGGGAAGAAACTCAGGCGCTGAAGGACATTGAGGAGGACATGGGCATGGCTCGTGCCATGGAAGTCATTGCACCGGTGGATGATATGGATGGCGTTGCCGTTGTGGAAAGGGTTTTGGTGGTTGACGATGCAGTTGTTGGCACAGCAGATGTAGGTCCGGTGGAGACTGAGGAGATGGAAACTTTGGAGGTTACTGATGTTGCAGAGGGTATTGCGTTAGGTGGGAATGCACTTGAAGACGTGGAGTTTTCTGATGTAGCGGAGCATGTTGACATAGAGGATCAAGAGATGGATGATGTGGTAGGGGATACAGAAGCAGTTGATGAAATGGAGGTGCCTGAGGACACTGATGTTGCCGATGAGACAGATGTGTTGGATGAGATGGAGAAGGTTGAGGAAGCAAATAGAATTGGTGGTCAAAAGAGGAAGCGAGGAAGGATTTCTAAGGGAGTTAAGGCTCCTACAAGGAAGAAGATGGAAGAGGATGTATGCTTCATCTGTTTTGATGGGGGCGAACTTGTGCTATGTGATAGAAGGTGGTGTGCCCAGCTTCATCTGTCTTTGCTTATTTTTGATATGATTAGGAACCAGTTTTTAAAGCAAAACTATTTGTATTGTTACATGAGACTGATGTTTTTGTTTCTTATATTTAGGGGATGCCCTAAGGTATATCATCCTTCGTGCGTGAATCGTGATGAGGCTTTTTTTCGAACTAAAGGGCGCTGGAACTGTGGTAAGCCTTTCTTTTCGTAACTTTAGTTTTGTTATAGCCATCCATTGAACCTTTGTCGGCTTGAAATGTTGATCCGGGCATTTGCATTTTGTTAAATTTGTAGCTTGTGACTTAGGTCTCATAGTTGCAATTGTTCTTGTTTATTCCTTTAAAATTGTAAGTGTCTCCAAGATAAGGGAACTGCAGATTCTTGTAGTTGTGAACAGGTTGACTGATAAAATCAAACTTCTCTCTGTGAGTAATAGTTCTACTAGATTTGCGTTTTAACTTGCGTGAATTTGGCATGGAAGTTGGTGTTGCGATATACTTTGTCTTTTATTCCTTCTGAAAGCTTGTTGATGTCTTCTTCCTTCCAATAGGCTTGCTTTATATGAAGAGGGACACTCTGATTAATTTTATTATGGGATGGACCTACTGATACTTCGTAACTAAGCGTGCTTTTGGAATGATTTAACTTCTAACTTTTCATTTTTCCTGTTCTTGTAGCTTTTAAAATTTGACCTCAATTTAATGGTGAACACCTGAAACTTTTGTAAGCATATAATTATTGATATATAGGTCATTTAGAATTTTTTAAGATTTGTTTAGACATGAAAATACTTTTCAGTGGTTGCAAAATCTGGAAGGAAAGCAAAAAAAAAAAAAAAGAAAAAAATCTCTTATCAAGTTAAAAAACAGACCCTAAGCTTTTGCAAACTTCAGATTCAGACTGGACTCAAGTTCACGTATTACTTCGTTTTGGTGCTTGTACTTGTACACTATAAAAACTTGCCAAAGCACTCTTTGAGACGGTGAAATACGGATTAGCTTGTTGCCTACCAAAGGGGGTACTGTACTTCAAATTGAGGATGCTAAAAGTTGGATGACAGCTAAGTGCAATGAAATTTTAGAAGTCATTGCAGTTCGGAAGTAGCTTACGCATAATTTACATCATATTTAATATAGCAATTTCACATGTTAATTTGTGCGATCTAATGAGCCAGAAGTGAAGAATGGTGTTAGCTCGGTTTAAAGCGTTGGCTTTGCAAGTTGTGAATATGGACAAGATTGCCTGTTGGATCATATATTGGCTCGTTTAATTCATAGGCGCTCTTTGTTGGGGATCTTAAGTATCCAAGACATTTTAAGGTGAAAAAATCCCATTTGGCTTTAGTGAAACCTATTGTTCCTTTAATGCAGCAAACCCCGAGCTATGAGCAGATTAGGGCAACGAGAACTTGCAAAGTTGAAACTTGAAAGAACTTCAAAACTGAGCTGTCACTCTGATCGCTCGTTTGCAATGCCATAGTTAATAGGCTTTATGTGATGGTTGGCTTTGGGGGCTTTAGCGATGACTGCAGAGTGATCTCAAAGTTCCTTATTCAACTTCATGAGTCCATTGTTCTATGCATTCCTTCAAAATTTTATTCTTTCATCAGTAAATTCCTCCTGTTTTTTTCTAGATTTTATGATGATTCTTTCTTATATCATGAGTCTAGATGGGAAGTCTGATGATTTCAAATTTGAATTTCGTTTGAAGGTTATGTGAAATAATATAATGCAACAAATTTAAACTATGTCTCTGACTAGTTTTGTGCACATATATTACTTAAGAACTTAATATGCTCCTTTTGCACTTACGAATTGTGAGAATGACACTTTTAACTTGCTTCTACTGTTTAATATCGTTGTATGCAGTTTGTAATCAATCTGTATTAAATTCAATAATGCTTTCCACGTTATTTCACAAAGTTTACTATCTTATCGTCTTACTATCTGATTGGATGGGGACCTTACAGATTATAGGTAAAGAAAGCGCTTTTCACTACCTTGTTAGTTACAGTGTTACACTATGTATTTTGG
This sequence comes from Syzygium aqueum, assembly GCA_031216185.1. Classification (NCBI taxonomy): domain Eukaryota; kingdom Viridiplantae; phylum Streptophyta; class Magnoliopsida; order Myrtales; family Myrtaceae; genus Syzygium; species Syzygium aqueum. The sequence goes on along the minus strand of CM062237.1, from coordinate 18,241,221 downwards.
TGATTCTGGTGTGTGCTGTAACAGCCAATCAAGTGTTGCCAAATCCATTTTAATAATGGAAGCAAAGAACCAACTCATCCATAATTTGAGAGATGCTTTGTCACGTCATCTATTACACACGGTGAACACTAATTTTATTAGATAGTTTCTCTTTGCAGTCATGATTGCTGTAATTTGCTGAGACATTGGAATAATTTTAGGGCTATAATTCCTAGCATGTAAGGTTTGGTAATCTTAAGGCAGTTTGAATATGAAAATGTCTCTGTCTCATTGTGTATCCCCTAATTCTTTGCTGCCTCATGCTAATACTTTTTGTTTGCTCCAGTTTCCTGACCTTTTCCATTGACGCTCTTCTCAATTGTCATATGATATAAATTGTTTGTTATTATACAGGTTGGCACCTCTGTAGCAACTGTGAGAAGAATGCATACTATATGTGTTATACTTGTACATTTTCCCTATGCAAGAGTTGCATCAGAGATGCTGTTATCCTATGTGTGAGAGGAAACAAAGGATTCTGTGAAACATGCATGAGAACAGTCATGATGATCGAGAGTAATGAGCAGGGGAGCAGGGGCGTGGTATGTGCTCTTCCAATTGTTATGTGTAACTCGAAGACTCTAATGCAGCTGTTTTGGACAGATACTTGCAAGTCCAGTGATTTGCCATTCTTGTCTTATGTCGTTCCCCTTTTTATGTGTTTTAGATGAAGTGCACAGCTGAAATATTCACATCACATTGAAGCTGTTGTGGTGGTGGGGGTTGCTGGTGGGCCAAAGAGAATCCTGTGCATGGATTCATTACTTTTAGAAATTCCATTAGTTGTCTATTTGTATGAATTGTACGAGGCCCAGTATCAGCAGCTAGGTTCGTTCTGTTTAGTTTAGATCTTTTAAAAAAGGTTTCAATGCTTGAAGGATTTAAACTCTCATGGGGTGTTTGACTCATTGATGTGAAAAAGGCAAAGTGGGGCAACAAGTGGGAAGTTTGGTTCATTTTGCATCCACTATTCCATTTAATTCACATGAGTGTCAAGTGGAGTGCCATAACAATAACATTAAAAGTTCTTCAACACCATTCTGTATGAGTGAACCTAGGTGTATCATTTCTAACTAACTTACTGACTAATATTGAGAAAAAGGCTATTCATTTTGATGTGGTCTTTTAATGTTTTAATTTTCATTATTTTTTTCCTTAGTTGCAGTTGAAGTCGGAAGCATGAAAATGGTAGCAATAAAAGAATATTGAGCCTTTTTCCTCTGTCACATACAAATGTCTCTGGTTCCCAGCATTTATTGACTCAAAAGATGTAGAAGTAGTAGAGTGCCCAGATGGAATACCAGGACGTCCTTCTTCTACTGTCCTCACGTCACCTGTGCTGCAACTTCTAGATCAATACAATCACCACCATCTCAACTCTATTCACTGACTCCTTCACTTACAACCACCACAAAATTTATCAAATTTGGGACAAATTGGGACTGCACTCAAACGATTCAAATCACAATTCACCATAGATTATACTTTGGGAAATTCCATTGACCAATTTAATATAGTCTTTTGATAGCTATTCTCTTTTGTGAACCAAAGTTCATAATAGCCATTCATCTTTTGTTCTATGTTTTGGCTATCATCAGTGACTATCTTTATAACAGAAAAGCATACTTATACGTGTGGGTAAAAGAATAGAGTTGTCAATATGTGAAGACGAATAAAATGTTTAATGTTAGTTTAGGGAAAACTTTTAAATTATTGCAAGATTGGAGAGATTTGAATTTAATTTTTGAACAGTGAAATATGAAAATTGGCTTGACTATTAACATTACTATCTTGTCCATTAGTTGTAACATGTTATGATAGGTCACTTTAACAAAATGGATGGTCTTTTTATGGAATTTTGTAGTAAGAGTTTGAGTTTGAAATGTGTGATGAGTTTGCTTTCCATATAGAAGAGATTCTGTTCTAGACTTCTAGTAATCAACAAGTCGTGACAAGTACTGTATTGTATTTCACGTGAACAGACAAACTCCACTTCAAGCTCTAAAAAATTTAATCAATATAGTACCGCGGTTGTCGTTTGACCAACCCCTAACACTATGGGAATGAATTTGCACTTTCATTTAGAGACTGGTAGGTCCTTTCTTGCATCACATTCCTGAAAATGAAGTTCTTAATTTTTTTCTTTTTATTTGACTGAATCGTGCAATCTCTTCAACTCTCTTCTGTTTTCCTCCATCTGTTTTAATTGGCATTAAAAACATCTTCGTAACCGTGAGGTATGATGTCTCCTGAAATGTTATTTTTTTTAAAATGAAGAGAAGTTCACTATGTGGCACCAAGGGGTTCCCAACCCATTCACAAAAAGTGCTCAAATCCGTAATGTCTCTTGAAAAGTTCTGCAAAGACATGTGCTGCCAGAATACATGCTTTTCTTTTGGGCTAAGCAGACTGTTTGTCAATTGGCATATTTGATCTCTAATCACTGGAAATACTCTTATTCTCAGTTGTGTGGTGTATATATTTTCATATTTGGAGCTGTTATACGTGCTTCCTTGTTCAACATGTACTATGTATCCTCTTAATCCCATCATGTCATCTTATTAGTGCTTATGCTAGGTATTTAATGTCTTTGCAGGGTCAAGTAGATTTTGATGACAAAAGCAGCTGGGAATACCTGTTCAAGGATTACTATATTGGCTTAAAAGAGAGGCTTTCGCTGAGTTTGGAGGAGCTTGCACGGGCTAAGAACCCATGGAGAGGATCTGATGTAACTTCAGGGAAACAAGAATCTCCTGATGAACTTTATGATGCTAATGATGATGGAGGATCGGGTTCGGATAATTCTTCTGGAAATGCAGTAGTAACTGTCTCTAAAAGGAGGAAGGCAAAGAAACAGTCAAAATCACGCAGCAAGGAAAAGTACTCACTGACCAGATCAACTCGAGTTAGTAGGGAAGATCCTTCTGCAGATGACGGTGTTGAGTGGGCATCAAAGGAGCTTTTGGAGTTTGTGATGCATATGCGAAATGGTGATAGATCTGTTCTTTCTCAGTTTGATGTACAGGCTCTCTTGTTAGAATATATAAAGAGCAACAGACTCAGAGATCCTCGGCGGAAAAGTCAAATAATTTGTGACTCAAGGCTTCAAAATCTCTTTGGCAAGCCACGTGTGGGGCATTTTGAAATGCTGAGGCTTCTTGAATCTCACTTTCTTGTGAAGGAAGATACAGATGATCTTCAAGGGAGTGTTGTTGATACTGATGCCAATCAAATTGATGTTAATGGGAACTCTGATGCTTCAGCAAAGGCGGTTAAAGAGAAGAGACGCAAAACGCGAAAAAAGAATGATGAGAGAGGAATTCAGTCTAACCTTGATGACTATGCAGCTATTGATACACACAATGTCAATCTGATTTACTTGCGTCGTAATCTGGTGGAGGAGTTGATTGATGATGGTGGGACATTTCATGATAAAGTTGTTGGCTCTTTTGTCAGGATAAGAATTTCTGGTAGCAATCAAAAGCAAGATCTGTATAGATTAGTCCCAATAATAGGTATGTGTCTTGCTTCCCATCAATTCTCTATAAACAGTGAAGATTTTCCAAATGAGTAGCAAGATTTTCAAGTATATATACCGTTGTACCTCCAGGTACTACCAAAGCCCCGGAGCCATACAAAGTTGGCAAAAAGATGACAGATTATCTTCTGGAAATATATAATCTGAACAAGTCTGAGGTTATATCAGTTGATATAATCTCCAACCAAGATTTTACCGAGGTAATGCATTTAGATATTCAATTGGTTTATTTTTGTTTTCCTATTTTGCATTTGCATGATATTGATTTTGGGTGAGCTTTTCTTTGAAGTCCTTTGCAGTTCGATATAGATGAGATGTGGCTTCTTGAGTTTGCGTACTAGCATAGTTCTAGTTGTGGATGAGTTTCTTCTCAGTTGATGCAATGACTCAATCTTGTGATTGATGAATTTGAAGGATTTTCTTGATCTTACTTTTGAGCTATTGATGTCAATAACTTGCTGTCAGAAGTTGCTATTAGGAGAACCGATGATTAAATCCAGTCATGTAATAAAATTTTATAAGTGAAATTTTGTAGATAAATTGCACTTCCTGCTTCGACAGTATAGTGTATTCTGTTTGTTAAACAATGCATCTACTCCTGCTGTTCCAGGACGAATGCAAGCGCCTGCGGCAGAGTATAAAATGTGGACTTATCACCCGTCTGACTGTGGTAATATTTCTTGTCTATGTTTTTTTTTGGTAAGGATCTATGTTTTTCTTTTTTATGTCTTTTCTTCATAACTTTTACAACCTGAAAATTTTTCTATGATTTCCTGTAGGGTGATATTCAGGAAAAGGCCATAGCGCTCCAGGCAGTAAGAGTCAAAGATGTAATTTTCTTGCTCAGACCTACTCGAACTATTGAAATTTATTACATTTGCTACTTCCATAGACAATTTCTACTTGCAGACAATCATTTATGTTCAACTTGTCGAGCTGGGTAATAATGTTTTTCCGAAAAGCTGCGTTTGTGTTTTTCAAAGACTTGGCAGGTTGAATTAGTGCACCATGGGAGGGGATGGGGGGGTGTATCTCTATGTCAGACCACTAGGATTCAAGTTAGCTCATGTTATATTGAAATTGTGCCTGTCTTGTCCCATCCAAATCAATCATAGAAATGCAGATTAAGGGCGCATGTTGGAGAAGTAAATGGAACTAAACCTGGGTCAAAATCAGCTGCATAAACAGTAGTATTTGGTTGGGTTCCTACCAACTGACCTGGTCATTCTGCCCTCGTTTGGATTTTAGCCAGATTACCCAAGCTTTCCACTAAGGTTTCTTCTTGAAATATGTATTCATTGATGGCGTGCCACTTAGGATGGCATTAATGAAAAGATAAAGTACCTGCTGCAATACTTTGGCAGCTGCTTCTGCTTTCAGATAGTTGCGGCATTTTTGTATAGCGTGTGGCAAATCTTTGAAGGTAGAAGCAGATGAAAGCTAAAGCAGCCAAAAGTCAATTTTCAAGCAACAACTAAAGGGTGATTATATATCTTTTTGTTTTTTTTTAATTTTAGTGCCTTTGGAAATCAAAAATGTTTTAAGGAAAGCTGCTTTGTGTTTGAGAGACGAATTTACCTTTAAATCATATAGAAAGGTTAATTTCATTAATTGCTGGATCATATTGAATTTGCTTTTCAAATGGTTCTATTAAACATAGTTCAGCACATTGCAGCTCAACAAAGCACCAAAGTTTCTCACAGCAATAAGAACATACTCTAAGGCTTCCTTATGGTTTCAAGAATGAGAATTGCATAATGGATTAGAATCCTGCTCGTGATTGTTTCAAAGAAAGCCAAGCAAAATAATGTAAATTGGCATGCGATATGAGCTGTAGTGACATTGGCTTCAAGTTTGCAACTTACGCATTTTAAGAGGCAAATAGGTCAATTTCTTGAACATCTTTTCTGAATATAATGAACATAGCTTATTTTTGTTTGGTTGACTTTGCGGTACATGTGTGTATATTAATAGTGTTTGGGCATACTCAGACAGTTATTTATTATAGCCCAGCGTAATAAATTTGTTGCACGTCAAAAATAGCTTTCGGCTTTTCTAGATAGAACAGTAGCATATTTTCCCTCTTATTTTTGCGATTAGAGCCCAGTTGATAGAAATAAATTGCTATCTATTACTGGTAATGATAGGAATGGTTTGCTTTCTCCTGATGCAGTGGCTGGAGGCAGAAGTTTTGCGACTCAGTCACCTTCGTGATCGAGCAAGTGAAAAAGGTCACCGAAAAGAATATCCTTCTTATGCATTTTAGACTTTTCTTAAGTGCAACAATGCCTTTTAATTTTTACAGTCACTCTCTTGGGTAAATTCTGCACACTGGACTAAGGCTATAATGGTGCTCTTGTTGGACTGTTCTACCGCATGTTTGTACACATTAATCTAACAGTTTTATCTGTTTTCTTGTTCATAAGTTGCATATATGAAAAAGCAGGGCTAAATTAGTTTTTGATTGATCATCTGCCTCTCCCTTCTCATTTCCGTCCCCCTCCCCTCTCCTCTTTCTCCCTTCTTTTTGTTGGCATGTCTTCTGTAGCTTTTACTTTGCTAATATACCTTTGAAGCAAATGTGTAGTGGGCTGCAGGTCTTCACGTCTCTATCATGATTATTGAACAAAGAACTCTGTTTTTAGCTCAAATAAAGCAAGAGCTGTCAAATTATGACTCATGCCTCTTGTAGAACTAGACTCTCCCAACTCATCCCCATCCCCTCCCTTATAAAAAAGGAATATTGGCTCATATGTCAATATCGTATGGCAGATCATATAAGTAATGATCGGGAAGAATTACAAGTTAATATTGCCTCCTGCTTTTTGTTAAAGAGTAACAAACAGAGGAAGATGAATGAGAAGAATTTTGAAGAAGTCCTTTGATTGTATAAGTATAGGAAATTCCCATTATGTTTCAAGGGGTTAGGATATATTAACTGTGAGATGAATCATAGATGTAACGATTGAATTTTTTGAAGAGGTGAATTAGGAATAGTTTGGAAAAGCTAGTACATTAAACTATTCTAAGTGATTTTATGATCCTGTCAAGCACTGATACTCCTTCAAATTTCTGATCTTTTGTATGAGTGGAATCATTCAGTGATTTTTGGCTGGCAAAATCATATAAATGTATGAATTTTTTGTTGACTTTGAACAAACATTAATAGGTTGTGTATTTGACTGGCTGGACAAACGTAATTCCAGTTTCATGAGTTAGGTTTAGGTTTTGCTTTCCAGCTAATATTATCCAATTTTCAAAAAATTATGATAACGTGATACGCGACTCTACTTGTCAACATTTATTTTGTGAAAATTTCAAGCGTCTTGAGAAAAAATAAGTCAAAGTGCATGCATTGCTATATTGAGATTAAGTAAAAAGTAAAAGGTAATTGTTAATCCGGACACACCCTTAGGTACCTGCATTTCATATTGCATCCATTCTCGCTGTTGTGTTGATACGTGTTGGTTGTTTGCAGTTTTGGGTGGTGAAACATTTTGCAATAGTGGTGGTTTTGACATTGGCTTCGTTCTTCAGACATTGGTTATTTCACTGACCCATAGGATGATGTTTTTAGCATAAGCTCAGACTCTGAAGCTCCACTACAATCAATACTAATTATTGTCATGTGACCGCATTGTTTTCTCCCGACCACCTCATCATTCAGGAAAAGGGCCTGAAATATAATCGACCATTTTAAAACTGTTAATGGTATTATATAACGTCACTTGCACAGCGGACTTGATGTTATCCTTGACTTTCTTTTACGCTCAGAGAATGTGTAGAAAAATTGCAGGTTCTAAAAGCACCTGAGGAGCGCCAACGAAGACTTGAGGAGGTTCCGGAAATACATTCAGATCCAAAAATGGATCCAAGCTACGAGTCTGAAGATGATGAAGGTGAAGCAGATCAGAGAAGACAAGGTACATTTTATTTTTTGGTAGGCAGTGTAAAAATGAATACCTCATTTCCACATATGTTCTCTGTTCTTATCGTACTTCTTGTCCATGCAGAGAGTTATATAGGAGCAAGAGGTACTGGTTTGAGTGGGAGGGGGAGGGATCCAATATCTCCTCAGAAAGGAGGTTCTACACCAACTGATTCCTGGAGTGGAACAAGGGCTTATACAAACACTAGCAGAGAATTGACCAGAAATTTGTCCAATAAAAGCACTTTAATTAGAGGGGATGATGCTACTGAAGTGGGTGAGACAGTGAACCAAAGCGCATGGAATCAACCCAGAGAGAAGGAAACACAGCAATTCAGCAGTTGGGAGAAGTCAAAATTTTCTCCAACCTCTGAAATCAATGCAGGAATTTCTAATTCTGGGGCAATGCCTGAGTCACTTCAGAGGATTGTTCATGAAAATCCAGGGGTCTCTCATGTAGTGAATACACCACAAGCTGCCCCCCAAGTCAATGAAACAGAGAAGATGTGGCATTACCAGGATCCATCTGGAAAAGTTCAGGGGCCATTTTCCATAGTACAACTGCGTAAATGGAATAACACTGGGTATTTTCCTGCCAATTTGAGAATTTGGAGAGCTACTGAGAAGCAGGATGACTCCATTCTTTTAACTGATGCATTGAACGGGAAGTTTCTGAAAGACCCCCCAGAAGGTGGCTTTCTGAAGGCTCAGATGCTGCAAAGTCCACATACGTCTCCCCTGTACTCCAACAAAGGGCAGGGTGCACCCTCACATCAAGTAACGGAGCTTCTGGTTGGGAAGCAGTCGAACTTGGACCAGAATCGTGGAACTCGGGGATCAGAAGGGGGTTTAAGTATTGGTAGAGCTACTCCATCTTCAGTCGAGATACCTAAGCTTTCTGCCACCGAATGGGGTTCTGGTATGAACCTTCCATCCCCTACTCCAGGCCAAAATGCCACTCCTGCAACAAAGGGGCAGGCAGATGAAAGCAAATGGTCACCGGCTGGTTCTATTCTTAGTGCCAATATCATCCCTGGAAGTGGAGTCACGCAACCTTCAACAAATGTTGTTCCAAGTACTAGCCAAGTTATGCAGTCATCTGCTTCATCTTTTGCGAGATCAGGCAGTATGAATGGTCCAGATGGTTCTCATGATGTGGCTACTGCACCTAGGCCAGAGACAGACATGCTTTTGAGCTCTGCAAGTACCTCTCATGTTCATCCTCAGTCAACAGAATCAGCTCATCTTCAACTACCAGCTGATTTTGCTAATTCTTCTGGGAGCGCAGGTAATGATATGATAAGTAATGTTGCCACTATCCAAAACTTAGTCCAGGTTATGAGAAGCCATAACCTGCCGGTCAATCCGCATGGATGGGGGTCTGCTTCCGTCTTAAAAACAGATATCGTTGGGTCATCACCCAGGTCCCATAGTGATGCTCAAGTCTGGGGAAATTCACTGTCTCAGAAGTTAGAACCAAGTGGTATGTCTACACAGCCTTCTGTACAATCACAGCCTTCTGTACATGGTCAGTGGGGTGAAGCTGCCTCTTCTGTCCAAAACTCTGCTTCCTTTGCCATGGGTAACCCTAGTGGTGCTTTTGCAAATCCGTGGAGACCTGCCGGTTCAGGTGATCAATCGAATCTCCAGTCCGTCGGTCCACCCAATATGAATTGGGGTGCCAATACAAGTGCTTATGCTACTGTTCCCACGGTGGGACCAGAGAACCAAAATGCTGGTTGGGTCCAAATGCCTGGAAATCCATCTGCTGGATGGGGAGGTCAGGTATCAGGAAATACTAATGTCAATTGGGTGGCTCCTGGAAACGTGAATCCTGGTTGGTCTGTTCCTGGTCAAATGCAAGCACCTGGAGTTCCAAACTCGGGGTGGGTCCCAACGGGCCAAGGATTTGTGCAAGGAAATTCTAACCCTGGACCAGCGGTGACATTGGGAAGAGGGGCACCACCTCAAAATGCAAATACAGGTTGGGTTGCACCAGGTAATCAGGGCACGTGGGGAAATGAACAGAATCAACATGGGGATCGGTTCTCAGGTAAAAGGGACAGGGGTCCAGGAGGTCGAGATTCGGGTCACAGTGGAGGTAGGAGTTGGAATAGGCAGTCTTCATTTGGTAGTGGAAGTGGAGGCGGGGGTGGAGGAGGTTCGAGCAGGCCTTTCTTTAGAGGGGAGCAAGGGGTGTGTAGGTGGTATCATGAGAGTGGTCATTGCAAGAAGGGAGCTTCTTGCAACTATAGGCACTAACTCTAGCAGGACAGAGTAGCTTATATACAGTAATTTTAATCTGAAGATCTTTGTCGTTGTATAATCTGTTGAATTTTGATTATTGTAGAATGAAGTTTAGCAGCTTTTTATTCATCTGCTTTTTTTGCTTTGTGATACCTGCACTTGGGTCACTCAGTTTACCGCGGTAGTCATAGAGGGACATGTTTGCTGTTATTTTTCTTGATCTGACTTGTCATGCAGGTTGCTTTTGTTTAATTTACGATTGGTTTACTATGATGTTAACATTTGTATGAATGAGCTGGACATAAGCATGTCCTTGATCGTCTTTGAGAATGGAGCTTTGCAGGAGTTATATCCTGACTTTCGTATTTACCCTTTAACCAGCTTAAGCTATAAAGGAGTTGGTTAGTTGAGCCAGTACCTATTTTTCCTTTCCATATCCAGCAGAGATATTTGGATTCGGATTGTTTCAATACAGTATATATCTTCAGCAAGATATCTGAATCTCAGCTGGTGATGGACAACCTGATATTATTCTTGTCCCTGAATGGAAAACAAGTGCTTGGCGCCACTGCTGTACTCGATATGTACCAATATCTTTGAGGTACTTTCTCAGACATTCGACATGGTTGAATTGGACTTTGATTATAGATTTCTCCGTATATGGATATACAGAGTATTGTGGCGCGTGGGTACTTTTCTCTTCTAGTCCATATTGCTAAGAGGAGTACGGACAGACATTCAGTTTGAGCTGATACAAATCTTTTGACATCTGCGCACCCGGAATAACAGTTACAATCCACAATATGGAACGTTACGGTGAATGCAGGTAGGTCCGACTCTTTTTCTGCGTCCTATATAATGTTTGAAAGGCCTCTGACCATTCCAGGTTTAATTCAATAATTAGCTGATAATCACCATATAGTCCAATAGTATGCAACTGTAGTAATTGGTGAGTTCAGATGTCGCTTTGTGAAAGAAATTACTCATGTTCTCATGATCGTGATTAAAACATGGCAATGATGGTTGGAAGGTGAGGATTGTCAAAACTGATGCCTCTCTTTCTGTCTGCCTCTGTTTTCCCATCTCTTGATATTGTTTGTTTGCAGCTTCAACCCTTGCTTGATAGCAAGGAATCTAGTACGAAAGCCTTACAGCCGTCTATTGATGTTTCAACATAGTATGTTATGGACAAGAAGGTAGACAGTGGTTAAGTTTTTGTGATATGCCATTTGTCATCCAAACAACTTAATTCGAGCACTTTCAAATGTAACATATTTATTGGGACAAGTTATTCCGTTTGACTAAGTTATGTTCGTATTTGAGCGATTTAGATTTTTCTCTAGTCTTCTGATTGTTTGGAATTTGACTTTCTACTTCATATGGACCATCTAACAGCTTTAAAATATTAGTGCTGTCATATAAAGACATCGAGATTTCATTATATCTAAAGGAATGAAGTTATAAACCCTTTTTTCCTTTGAGAAGCCCGTTTTGGTTGATATTGTGGGCATGCTGTAGCTGTATAGTTGTTCACCCTCTTCTATTAGTTCCATCTGACAAGACATTGAGATTTCATTGTATTACATAAAAGAAGAGCACCTGCGTAGCATGTTCCTGCTCGAGTTCATAAAACGGAAATGAGAACTCGTTTCTCTCTTTCAATGCATGCCTCGCTTATTAGGAGCCACATACGAATTGCTCTGCCTAGTTCTGCCCTTGGCCTAAGCCATGAATGTTATCTCCTCCTGCTATGCAAGATTAGTTGTTCATCATTAATTTGGAATCTTTTTGCTCATCGTGTCTAATCACTTTCTTCAGCTCCAGATCATCCATCTTCATACTTGACGCGGAGTTTCAAGACGGCAAATTCTACCGGAGATGATTCTTTTGAGAAGGTAAGTCCCCTGTCGCCACATTCGTGTAGTCTGTCATTATGGTTTAGGTTTACTTGGAAGTTTAGATGGCAAATTCCAAAAGCACCGGTCGCATCTGGTGTTGCAATCAGCGTGACCAGAGTGGAAAACTAACTACATTAAACAGAGTCTAGATGATGGTCTCTGACCTTACCGGAGGCAACCAAACTAAAGTAAACTGATTACGTATCTTACTAACTAGAACCCGCCTGGTTTGTTAGTCAGATCCTAATTTCTCTAATGGAGCTGATGGCTATCACTACCCGCACCAAGGCGCAAGTTTTATTATCTATCATCTTAGTGAGCAACTACCGATGATTATACTAAAATTTCTATCTAGCGTCGCAAAATGCTGTCTTCCTATTTTGCAGTAAAATATCCCTGATGATTAATCGAAATGCCTCCCGCTTCCTGATCTTCTCACCTTATGTTCAATCAGCCCTCGGCTCCAGATTGTTACTGAGTACGAATCTTATCGACCTTACATGGCCTCAACTGAAAGAGTCTATGAGCAGTTCGTTTATGCCGACTCTTACGTTGTCCGATCATTGTAGTGTGAATTTTACGGTTGTTGAGAGTGCAAGGGCGTAAGCTTTGGCAGACTGAAGATGTTTTATAGAAAATTTGTAGATTGACTGATTTGTTAATGTTGTTTGTCCTAAAATCGAAAATTTTCTCTGCAATTGGAGAAGACCAACAACAGTCCTATTGTGCCACACTTTCGCACACCTTTAGAGGTACTTTCATTTGCCACGAACGAGGAAACTGTCCCCGAATGAGCTACTAAGATTCAAAATGGATATTTCGCCCAAACGACTCACAGACATCGCTAGACGAACGAGGGTCTCCAGTTCATATCTCACATGACAGCGGGTATTTATTTTTTAATTTTTCTATTTAATCTAAGTTTTGTTTTGGATTCACCACTAGTCCTTATTAGTCTATTAGCAACTTAATCGAGGTATGAAAGAAATACGACGATTTCTCTAAACCAGAGATTACATGGGTAAGGGGATTTGATTACGCTAATGATCCCAAATTGAGATTTCTAATGCCCTTTTGGTATCTAAAATGATCTCAAGTGTCTAAACATGTCACCCAAGTTAGCAAGATCTATCTACTAAGTCCGACCGTTCTAATCGGGAGAAATCAATCAATAAGGAAATGCACAATCAATTTCAAACAAACACAACAATCTTAAAATAGTCTCTAAAATGAAAATTAATCAAAACACAAAAATCCTAGCAAAGCCCTAAAGGCTTGTTCATTCAATGAGTTGTATGGTTTTAGGGTTTTTTAGCGGTAGAGACCCCTTTTGGTGGTTAAATTTAGGGTTTTTTAGGACCCCTTTTTAATCCCTCAACCGAGGAGTTTTCAAAAACACCATTTGGGCAACTCAAAAAATTTAAATTTTGCTCAAAGTGGGTAGCCACAGGGTTTCTAAGCTATTTTGTGAATTTTTTTTATTTTTTAATTTTCTACTTTCCCGAAATCTGATTTTTTATTTTTTGGAAATTTTTTATGAATTTTTTATTTTTCAATTTTTATGGATTTCCTAGAATTTTTGAACTTTTATGAATTTTATTATTTTTATGAATTTTCCATTTTTTTCTAAATTTATTATTATTATTTTTTAATTTTCCCGTCGAAAATGAGTCAAACCGAGCCGGTTCAAACCGGCTTGGATAGTGTCAACTGGCGCTCCGATGAGCACGGTGCCGAAACGGCACCGTTTTGGTTCTTTATTGGAGCATTTTTTTCAAACACATGGTGGGTAGGATATTTTGGTTTTTGCCATTTTGAGGCCGCCACTTTGGCCGTCGTTCCGGTGGTTTTTCAAGCACGTTCCGACCAGCATATTTAATCCTTCACCGAATGACTCTACACATCCATACTAATTTTATTGCCATTGACCATCCCTAAGCCATTGATTTTCAAGTTCCAAGTTTCCTTGACATGGAGTTCTAGTTTTTTTTTTTTTTTTTTCAGTTTTACCTTACTAGGGTGACTATTTTAACCCAATCTCCAATGACCTTCCGGCCACATTCCGGCCATTCTATCCAATTCAAAACCTTTACTAAATGACCCTCTACACAATCATGCCCATTTGATCGTCATTGAGACTCCCTAGGCCATTGATATTCAAACTCAAACTTGCCTATTTAGCCATGGAAATCAAATTCTGAGACTAAACTAAACTAACATTCAAATTAGTAAACAAAGACTCCTAACCATTTCTAGCGATCAAACATCAATCAAAACAATCAGAGAATAAGAAGGACTGACTTGGAATGGCCAACGGCAATGGAAACACACTCCGACAAGGGTTGGTTGTTCCGGTGAGGAGGTTTTTATGGTTCGTCTCAATGCAAATGTCAAACTGTTGATTCAAAATGCACAAATCGAACCAAAAATGGATTACAAACATGAAGGGGAAACCAATAAACATCATTGAAGTGAAAGAATCCAAGAATCATGCACGAATCAACTCAGTAAATCATTTTGGCATTTTATTGAACAACTAATATGCTTCCACGAAGGGTTTTTACCTTCGTCATTAGGAGGCAAAAATGAATTCTCAATCCGGATGGAAGCTATGGCACGGTCCACCAACAATCCCTCTTCGATCTTGTATCTTCCACTTCGCTGGAAAAGGAAGTTTACTCCTTTTCTTCTGAAAATCCAAAACCCCCTACAATCCAAGAACGGCTCTAGTACATAGCCAAGCATAGAACTCTTGTGATCTTTTTAGCCATTTTGTGTATGGCATATAATCAAGAGTGAATAATATTTGGAGGTTCAAACTTCAGAACGAGAGTTCTAATTATGAATATCTATTATATCTGATTTAGATGAGTTTGATTCCATATCTGTCTCAGGGGGATTGGCCATAAGAATAATAGGTTTGGGAAATTTTGGTATTTCAAGATCAGAAGGTGAGGTTTCTTCTGAGGAAAAGGAGGTTGTTTCAGAGCTGGAAGGGGTATTTTGTTAGGATGGGTCAATTGTAGCAACAACCGACAGCTTTTGTTGACATTGATCTCGCAAAAAGGCCTCTAATGGATTTGAAACTGTCGCGCCCCACACCCTACAAGTGCGCAAAATCCCACTCGGTCGTTAAGTAAGCGATATCCTAGGACGCATCACCAACCCAATCGAATCACTAATGATTAAATGCATGTGGAAGCAAACTATAACACCCAAACAACATTTGACAAACGAGATAGCAGAGAAGACACCAGAATCATAAACCAACAAGCCACTTTTATAAATATATAGTTAATCACATAAGATACAATATACAAGCTTTACTAGAGGCCACTTCTACTTACCACACACAAGCAAAAGGATTGGGTGGTCGGTTAGCTTAGCTTCTTTACACAAAAGAGGGTGCTCTAAAGACGAGGTAACTAAACCTATCATCAAACCCCATGATAACTTGGCGATGTCCCCGGATCAGACTCTAAGTAATTTGGCTTGGGGTCTGAGTCTTTTGGATCGGTGTTAGGATCGATAACGGCCTTGTCAGGAGGATCTATCTCCATGGGATCCCACTCCTCAACTCTTTCTCTACTACCATGGGGACCATCGAATCCTCGAAGAGGACTGAAGAAAATGTTCCCTTCTCGATAGAACCTAGCCAAAAAGGTATATGGCTTTAACCATGCAAAACCTTCATCCACCCAAACCGTAGTAGTATGCCTTATATAAACCTTATCCTCTCCTATAGAGTACTCTACTAACATGTGATCCATGTCCATTGGTACCATTCATGGTTAGGGGTTTGAAATAGTTAGAATACAATAATGAGAAAATCTCAATAAGTAAACTCTCTAAGCCTCGCTTAGGTTAACATGTACTTCCGGAATGCCCTAACATGCAATTCTAGCATAACCCAATGTGTCACAATCAATCACAGGCATCTTTACCCTGCCTTGGCACGCACATGCCTCTGCATGTTATAAACCGTCA
Organism: Syzygium aqueum; assembly: GCA_031216185.1. Taxonomy (NCBI): domain Eukaryota; kingdom Viridiplantae; phylum Streptophyta; class Magnoliopsida; order Myrtales; family Myrtaceae; genus Syzygium; species Syzygium aqueum. The sequence goes on along the minus strand of CM062237.1, from coordinate 18,225,584 downwards.
TAGCATGGCAAATGCTCCTTGAGCACACACGAGACAACCATGGCATAACCTTACATAACACAATTAATAATGCAGACATACTCAATATTAAGCTCAAGCATAACATGCCCCAATGCGTAACACATTCATAGTTGTCCAGATTATTAATGGCTCTATGGGCACAACCGAACCCTTGCCGGTCTTCCAACATAACCGGGCATCATCTCGCTACATTAGGCACGGCAACGTCTGAGATTGAACACCCCTAGCAAACTGGGTACTAGACGGCATTCCACAAAGAAGCATCTGTTTGGCTTCCACTGCGACACGGCATCATCTAGAACCCCCACCTAGACGGCATCTGAACTCCCACCGGGCATTGTCTAGAACCCCCATCTAGATGGAACTTTTCTGACCATGCACACACATCATTAACTCAATGCTAATTCTTATCTTTGCAATTTAGCCAATGCCGAGTGTTTATGACACGCAAATCTTTTTGAATAAACGTGTCATGATACGCATTTATATCCAATTGTCAATTGCATGATTAGCCAACGAATGAATCAAATCCACCATTGAAAATCCAAACTCAACCGACGAGTTACAATTCAACCATTAATCAATCAAGCATAAGTAGCCATTAAGCTAACACAAACAACCATTCCCTACTTAGCACCAAAATCAGCCACAATTAATCTGATCAAGCCATGAATTAAATGAGATCAACCACTAAATAGCTCACAGTTCAAAATTTTAATCAACCACAACTCAGCCCCTAGTCGGTCCACTAATCAACCCACAAAATCGACGCTAAACAGCCACTAAATTACCACTAAATAGCAACTAATCAACCTCTAATCACATCCATTAGTCACCCATTGTCCTAATCAAGGTTTAAGGGTTTATTTACCCAAAACCATAAGCAAAAGAACCAAGCAAGGGCGGCAAGTACCTAAGGCAAAGGTGGTCGTCAACAAATGGCTCCGGTGAGTGACGGACGGTGGTAATGGTGAAGCAGCTCTTGGCGGTGCAAGCGGTTGGTCGGTGGTGCAGGTGACTAGTCGGCTGGTGGTGGTGACGGTGAGGGGTGATGGTGGTTACCGAAAGTGAGAGAGAGCAATGGTGAGGTTGGCGGTCGCAGCGATTGGACGGCAAAGGCGGCGGTAAATGGTGGTGAACAACGGCTGAGGTGGTGACGGAAACATAATGGTGGTGACGACGAACGGACGAGCAAGGGGGAGGAGGCGAAGTGGTGGTGGCGAATAGCATAGTCGTAGCTGGGGCGGTGGTGATGGTGCTTCTTCGGCAACTGGACGGCGGCTGTTGGTGCTCGGCTAAGTAGCTGGTTAGTGCTGGTGGTGGTGGTGTCGACCGAAGTGAGTCAGAGAGATGAGAGTGAGAAAGATGGTCTTGCTCAAAATGGAGAGAGAGAGAGAGAGAGAGAGAGAGAGAGAGAGAGAGAGAGAGAGAGAGAGAGAGAAACTAACTACCCCACTAAAGCCCCATCAACAACCCCACTAAGGATGGATAGCTAGGATTCAATCTTGCTTAATACTCCAAGATCTAAGAGTCCACAATCACTCTATCTAGTGGCAATCTAGGTAAATAAACAAAGAGGAGAGGGGCAAAGTTGTCCATAATGGCCGGCCAAGTGGGGAGTCCAACAATGTCCAAATTGGCCTTTAACACAACAAGGAAATCTAAAATATTTCAAGGGTAAAATAGTCTTTTCCAACTTCCGATCTGATTTTCACTTTTCCGAGAATTTTTGAGCAGTTCGGCAATTAGTTGAGCTAAACGTGGCAACATCTAAATGATTAGTCATGATATCTTTGGAAGTTCGATACCCAAGTTCGGATTATAATTCATGGCCAAAATCGATCAATTGTGACTTTAGTATATCTCAAACTAACGGGCGGCTTTTAGGAGTTACGTGTGTTTGACCCATGATTGATGTAATATCGAGCCACATTTAAGCTTACTTAAGTCATGATGACCTCGGTTGTCATGTAATTTGGAGAGTTAATCACTAGTTTCAAATGACACGATTATTCGGAATTGGCCTAAGGTCATTCGCAATCCATACAATTGTCAAGAGGAATCACCTGCAATCCAGTTGTATACCATTGGCGAATCATTCCATAACCATCCTTTGATTGGTCTATAATGATTTAAAATTTTCTCTCGTCAATCCTTATGATCGAATGGTCAATCCACGATCGAGTTCTTAGGTCGTACATACTTAATTCCTAACTAGCTTTTTCCTAACAGTTAGTCCTATCATGAGTGATCAATTTAGAGTGAGATTTAATTGAAAGTGCATCGATAAGATAATCATTTTATATATCCAAAAATGGTCGAAATTCAAAATATCACAAAAACCATGTGGGAAGAAAGAGGTTCCTGAGAAGGTTTAGGAACGTTTGACTTCTTTTCCTACTGCATCTTCTTTTGTTTTTCCATTTCGCGGATACGATTTCGAAGCGTAACATTATCACTTTGATTGTATTTTGGGCTTCCACAGTGATTGAGGCAATCGAAGTGACTTGGAGGAAAAATTTCCATCTGGGTTGTATACAAAAGTTGAGAAAATGGATCTAGCGCAAGAACAAATTTTCCTTCTTAAAGGAGTTTAATTTGCCTATGTAGCTTTTTTATTTTAGTAGTTTGATCTTCCAAATAATGATGGGAAATGTATTTCCTCGATTCCATCTGCTAAAGTTTCTTCTGGAATGTCTCAAGCAATTTGTTTGTGACCAAAGCCGTTTGATCAACCTTCTTATCAACATGATCAAGACGGGCTTGGACAGTTGAAAGTTTTGTATCAATTATCTTGAGAACATTATTTTATACCAAAACATTTTTTGATTGCCAATTCAAAGCGGCTTCGCCAGCAGTAACTTTCTTTTGTCTTCGATGATCATTGACATATGTAGGATTTGGAATTTTTGGCATGTGTTGGAATCGATGGTGGATGTCTGTAAATTTCTTTAATGCTGGGAAAAGGACACTAGAATTGGTCCTTTCTAAAGGCAGAAAGTCCGAGAGTGAGAACATATTAACAACTAGGAGTGCTAGTGGTGGTTCAAGCTTTGAAACACATGAAAGCTGGGGTGCCTCAGGTAATTGTAAAGGATAGAAATTTTTCCTAATTCATTTTTGGATGGGTTTTATAGAAAGGTGAAACAACTGACTTTTGTGGTGGAGCTTTTCTGGGTGGTGATCGTTGTCCCGCCTCACACCCTACAAGTTCGCAACATCCCACTTGGTCATTAAGTATGCGACTTCCCAGGACTCGTCGCCGACCCGATACAAACAAACTGAAGAGTAACACATGCGGAAGCAACTCGAACTCTCCATTCAACATTCAAACAAATAGGATATAAAAGAGACAATTGAAACATAACAACAAACCACTTTGTAAACATAGCGTTACTTACGACGGCACCAAGTACAAACCTTACTAAAGGCCTCTACCACAAACCACACACACTCAAAAAGGATCGGGGTCGTCGATTTACTAAACTTCTCTACTCAAAAGAGGACATCCAAAAGATGAGATCACTAAACCCATCAATCATCCCCGTGGTATCCCGACGGCGTCCCCATATCAGACGTATGACTATCCATCTCAAGACCCGATTCCAAAGGCTTCGGTTCAAGGTCAAACTCCATGGGCTCCAACTCGGGGTCTGAGTCTTCAGGGCTAGTATCTGAGCTGGTAATAACTCCGTCAAGGGGAACGATATCCATAAGGTCCCACTCTCCTATCCCATCATCGGAGGGGCCATCAAATCTACAGAGTGGACCAAAGGACTTATCCTGTGACATTCCGAATTTCAATCCATTTTTTAGGATTTATAAAACATGTATTTCGTGAATTTGATATAACAAAATCTCGCTTGGAACTTATCACTTTTGGGTTATTGTTTTTTTTTTAAATTAGAGATTTAGCTAGAATCACACTTGATCGAATTTAGCCGTTATTTAGAGCTCAAATTTTGGTGTCGAATTTCTCAGAGTTCCAGGATGAATTTAATTGGATGATATCGATATTATTATGGCCAACCTCGATATTTCTCGGGATATGTGAAATGTGAAATTTTAATCGGGTACGGATTTGGACTAGTAGACCTCCCTCGTGGTGTGATTTATTTGATTTCTTTTAGCCCTTTTTCTCTAATTGTTAATTAAGATTTTCGTGGACTGTTAGATCGTTTTTGGATTCGAATCATGACCATTGGATTGCACTCGAGGACAAAAATTAACTTTTGTTCTCTCTCTCTCTCTCTCTCCCCCCCCTCTCTCCTATCACACCTCGAACCCCATCAAGCTCGCAACATACCTCTTTGGTCGATTAACGTGACGTCCCAGGATATCGCCGACCCCACATATCAGAGATAAAATACTTGCGGAAGCAACATACACCCAGACAATACTTAGAGAGGGGTAATAGGGATAAGATATTTTCATTACTGATTCAAACTTATACAATACACACCATTTACAACACATAATAAACAAGCACACTAGCTTCCTAAAGTCTACACCACCGATATTAAAAAGACCAATAGTCTGGGTATTCTCTATATCTAAAAAGGGACACTTCAAAAAGGTTTCTCTAACCCCTAAACTAACTCTTACGCCCTTTTGACGGCATCCATTCTGAGTCGGTCTTTCCAGAATCCAAATCTGATTCCCCCTAAGCCACCTACTCCTCTGAAGAATCCGAATTCGCCTCAATCACAATGGGATTATCTTCGTCTCCCGATTCTAACGGTACCTCAATTCCTTCCTTTGCTTCATACTCCTCTTCTTGATCTTCCTCTGGTTCTCCTTAGGACTCCTCCTCTATTACTTCCTCAGGTTCTTCTTCGTATTCCTTCTCTAGTTCTTCACCTATATCTACATCCATCGGGTCGTACCCAGCCTGTGACTCCTCCGGCTTTGGATCGGGCTCCGCCACTATGGGTTTAGGAGCTGCCAGTACATGCTACTGTCCAAACTAAGCAAGACTAGTGTCTAGGCTAGTCATCTCACCCTCAGGAGGAGGTATAGCCGATGGGTCCCAATCTCATACTCCATCAAACGAGACATCAAAGTCATGGACAGGACCAAACTCGTCCATACCGTCCCAAAAACACCAGGCGATATATGTGTGGACTTGCCAAAGGGGTTGCCCCATATCTACCCAAACTATGGTGGTGTGCTTGATCCAAGTCATATTGTCATCTATCGGATGCTCTACTGTTGAATGCTCGGTGTACATTGGGATGCCAAAACGCTGGAGTGGGAGATTCATGGTTTGGCCCGGAGTTTTGAAATGATTTGGTTAAACAATCATGAGAATACATCTCAGCAAGTAAACATCCTAAAGCCCACCTAGGCTAACACGTACCTCCAGTGTAACATCCCGAAATTCGACTCAATCTCTGGAATGAATAAAACGAGTCTTATTCAATATTTCATTTTCGTAAGTCTCGCCCGGAGCTGATCACTCTCGGGATACTGACCAAATGGGAATGGCTAGCTAGGAATAGGTACGTGGACCATGGGCCCAGTCGCGAAATAAGCTTGATTTAGAAGGACGACGAGGAAGTATTTTTTTGGCCAGTATGGACCGATCTTCGGAACTCGAGCCGGACGATCGTGTCCTCGGAACTAGCGATAATTCCCCTCGTTCTCTCGACAATCGAGCTTGTCGCGAATCGGACATTCCGAGGTCGATACGCGTAATCCCTAAATGGCCGCCCGTTAGTGAGAGAATTGGAAAATGGAAAATTGACAAATTCGATCGTGAAATTTAGTCCGGACTTCGAGAACGATTTTCGTGAGTTTGCGGGATGGTTTTCACAGGAACGACATCAAATTATGTTGACCATTCATGTATGGGGTTGACCCGATCGAAAAACGGCAATACGACTCGGAATCGGAGAGAAATGACAACTTTACCCCCGAGCCCAAATAGTATTCCGAAAATTTGAGGGTACCCGTCACTATCCTTTCAAGGCGAGACTCTTTGTCTCCCTCCCTCGCATCGGTTACACCTTACTACATTTAGTACCGAGACTCTTCGTCTCCCCCCCTCACGTCGGTTACAAACCACCATCAACACCTCCCCCTCCTCTCTCTCTCTCTTTTCTCTTTTTCACTTCTCACTTCTCTCTCTCCCTCCTCTCTCTCTCTCTCTCTCGCCCTCTCTCTATCTCCGTCTCCCTCTCTCTCGGCCGTGTGGAGAAGAGCAAGCCCGACCGCCGCCGGTCGCCGCTCACCGCCGCTCTTAGGAATCGTGCCGCCGGTTAAACCGTTTACCGGTGATCGGCCGCCATTCCTCGTCGTCCGGAGCTCGGATTAAGTGAGTGTATTCCTCTAAGCCCTAATTAGGATGATTATGCGCTCTAGATGGGATTAGGGGCTGTGTATGGTTGGTTTTGTGGTTGTATAATCTTGATTTGCTTAATGGTGCAAGTTTGATGATTTTCGGATTTCTGATTGTTACTGTACCTCTGTGCTTTATTAATTTTTTTGTGATCATTGTGGGCCGAATCTGAGAAAGTGTTCTTCATGGAAATTGTTCCCAACATCTTTAAGTATAACATACTTTAAATTCAGAATTTTTGGAATTTGTTTGGGGTCATTCGGAGGTCAGTTTTCAGACCGTCACAAAACTGCCCGATTTACTGTTCACCCGACCTTTTTACCTTTCCGAATTTTTATAAAATTTTCCAGACCTTATTTCAACAAATGTCCTTCACAAAGATTGTTAGAAACACTTGTTTCTATGACATATAAAAATTTCAGGGCTTTCCAAAGTGATTTGGGTACTGAATGAGTTGTATTTTGATGGACTGAGGGGCTGTTCCAGCGAACTGGATTCTGTCCGGCTTTGAGTGCCAAAACGAGGTGTTTACGGTTGAAACTGGGTTTTGAGTTCTTCATAGAAAATGTTTATCAAGATGTTTTATACAACGTATCCAACTTTCATAATTTTTGGAATTGATTTGCTATTTATTTCAAATGGAATTTCGTCGCTGTGTAACTTCCCAATTTGGACCCGATTTTGTATATTCTCGGTTTTTCTCTCTCGGACTGATTAGTGGCTGTCCATTGCGGATTTAATTGGGCCTTATATGGCTAATATATAGTTTATTCGTGAACTACCATGTGTGATTGGTTGGGCCGTGTAGTGGCTGATTTGGGTGTGAATTATACTTGATTATGCAATGCCATGTTGCAAGCTTGTGTGGCCGACTGTTGTGGAGTGCGATTGATGATTTGTTAATGTTCATCATAATGCCCGAATACGTCATAAGTGCCAAATACGCATGTGATGCCCCATGGTGTTGGTTGGATTATTTAAGCATATGACGTGGATCGTTGAGCATGAATTCGTGACATTGAATTGTGTTGCACATTGTGGGATATTATGCTCGTGGTACATTGCACCAACATTCGTGTGCGAAATTGCATGGCCACGCATTATGTATGCCGAGTATGAGGCTTGTGGAAATTGTGCGGGAGTGCGTGTTTGCCATGGACATGTGATCACCTAATCATACCCTGATGCGTTTACGCGGGGTTCAGATAAAACCGGTTGTGTGAATGTGTGATCACTCTTCGCCCTGATGCGTTTACGCGGGGTGTGCCGTCCTCATGCACTTTGGAGCAGGACGATGCCCGGTTCATCCGGAAGACGACCATCCTGATGCGTTTACGCGGGCTCTGGTTCGTAAGGAGATCGGTGTTGCGCCTGATGCGTTTACGCGGGCTAGAGATACTGGGCCTGGGGCGTCTTTACGCTGGCCACGGAGTGTTGTGATTGGCCTTCGGGTCGTGATCTTCGGATCGGATCTTCGGATCGGGCCTTCGGGTCGAGTTAACAAAATAAATGGTTACGTGTGATGCATAGTGCCTGATTATGTAATGGAATCCGCTGGGCATGGTATGGGACGTGTCTAAGTAGATTCTATTCTATAATCGGAACACGAATGGAACATTATGCCGGGAGTGCCATATGAGTTAAATTGCAAGCATGATAGTTAATGACATTTGCATGTATGTGAATGCACAAGACAGTGTGTGGGATTATGCGATTCGGTGATCTCTATTCGGAACCAGCACTAAAGAGTTTGAGCATGCGTGTGACGTACGCATGATCGGGAGTGCCGTTCGTGGAATGCGATATTATGAGATTGTCTAACCTGCAGGGTCATTGAAATGCCAATTTAGGCTTACGTGCCTAAGTCATTCTTGTATGTGTATGATTGTTTTTCCCGTCAGGAGATGCATGTTAGCCTAGTTTAGGTTTAGAGGTTTTCACTTACTGAGAAGTGTCTCACGGTTTTTATAACCCAACCTTTCAGACCCGCGCCCATGAACAAGCCACCTGTTCCGATACGTTTTGGGATTCCCCTAGAGTACGAGCATACCATGACTGCATATCCAGTGGGGAACGAAGAGGAGACCCTCAGTGAAGATTCCGAAATACCCGAGAGTTCATCAGAGTCCGACGGCTCTGATCCGGAATGGGAGCCCTAGGTTAGGCTTAGTCCTCGAAAGAGGGTAGTCACATTTTGGATTTTGGACCCTCCATATTTTGGTTGTTGACTCTCTTAGTTCTTGGCCCTCTGAACCCATATGACAGTACTTTCCTTATTGCACCGTGTTTCTATTGTTATTTTACTTTGGAATAATGTAAGGATATTTCTGACAGTTTTTGGAGTTATGGATGTGTACGTTGCCGTAGTTCTCCTTATGTTGTCTTCCCTGGTTCTCATGTTTATTCTGTCAGGTGTTTTTAAGTTTTACTTCCGCATGTGCTTTATATTCTGCTTTGGGATAAATGGGTCGACGACGCGTCCTGGGACGTCGTATCATATACTATATCGACCCTCGAGCGGGATGTTGCGTGCCGTGGAGTTCGGGGCGTGACATCCAGACAAGTCCAAACATGAAATCACTCAATTTTCATGCAGCGTGCATACAATACACTTACCTGGGCTCTTATTGCACACAACTTGCAAGTTAGTCCCAGTTTCACAAATTCCAACCACATGTACTTTACAAATTAATATTACGTCCAAGACAAAAATCATATATGTGGCATTCCCAAACTCAGCATTTCACACAATCATTCATGCACCGCCACATTATTATCATTAACTTTCCAACGACTCGCGTTACAGTACACGCCTTAGGTCTACTTTCAATCCACAATCCATGTAAAACCATCTCAAATTCACAACACTCCTTAGCCTGCGTTACAATACACACTTCAGGCTATGTTTCTTGCTCGCGTTACAGTACACACCTCAGGCTTAACATCCACCACCTACAGCATAACATGCATTAACAAACACGCCTCAGGTTGGCGGTCTTTCGGTAATACCAAGCATCATCCCTCGTTAAAGTACACACCTTAGGACGGCTCAATTCCTCGCGTTACATTACATACTTCAGGGACTAGTGATCACATGAGCACACTTGCACACTAGATTTTATCTGTATCCCACGTAAAACGCATTAGGGCCTTTTTGTTATCACATGCACCTCTCGCATGCATCGTACTTCACGCATTTCATATGCTCAATTGACACACAAACATGCCTAATTTCTAGCCAATTCAAATCAGCTCATACTCATATAAACGGGTCCACATTTCAACCAATTATCCCGCAATCCGACGAGCACGTAAGGTTGCCACTAGACCCACAATCACAGCCACTAACATAAGGATACAAACAACATAACCTTGTCTATTTTAAGCCACAACAATCACCACATATCAAACCGACACGTTTAAATTCCCGAATCGAACCATACACTCATCATAATGAACCACAATTTCCAGCACTCAATTCAGCAACCAATCAGCCCCGAAACCATCACAATTTCACCCACAAATCAACCAAGATCAGCCCCCAATTTAGTCTACCAAAATACCCCTAAACAGCCACTAATTAATCCCTAAACAACAACTAAATAACTCGAATCAGCCCCTAATCAAGTCCGTTAGTACCCATAGTCCTAGGAAAGGTTTAGAATGCCACTCACTTTAAGTCCTACGCAAGCTCAGATAGTAGGGGGCGGCAAGCCAGCGGTCTCATGGTGAGCGGATGGCGACGATGGCAGCTGAACGACAGGCGATTAGTGATGGCAGAGGCTAGATGGCGGCGACGGCTAGCTTGGCCTATCGGCCATAGTCACAGGAGGAGAGGGAGGGGGCTCGGGCGAGAGAGAGTGAGAAGGAAAGAGTAGGCGTGATGGTGGTGGGGTAAGGCCGCGGCAGTCCAGTGGCTAGACGGGCGATGACGGGGCGGACAGTGGCCGAGGACAGTGGCCGAACGAGCAAAGGGGAGAGGGGAGGAGGTCAGCCAGAGAGGGTGAGGGAGAGAGATTGCCGAGAGGGAGAGAATGAGGGGCTGAGAGAGAGAGAGAGAGAGAGAGAGAGAGAAAGGTTTAAATACAAATAATTGGTCCCCCTTCGCAAAATGACCATCCTACCCTGCTCTCTACTTTCCATCCGACGGCCACGATTTGATCTTCTCTTGAGATCAACGGCCGAGATTAAATCTTTCCCAAAATTATCCAAGGGTATAATAAAAATTTCACAAAAATACAAGGGCAAAATTGTCCAAAATTTTTCATTTCTAAAGTTGGTATGAAATGACCAAAATGCCCTTCTCATTTTACACTTGGTCTTCACAAAATCCTAGGGGCAAAACGATCATTTTCCACTTGTCAAAATTTCAGTTTTCTGATGAATCCGGATAAATTCGAGGCTGACCACGATAATAACGGCATCGTCCAATTACTCTGTCATGACTTTCAAAATTTTTAACACCCAAACTCAGTCTTTATTTAATGGCCAAACTCAATAAACGCTACTTGAGCTTATTTCAAACTAACGGGCGACTTTCGAGAAAATTCGTACATTCGACTCATGGTTGATACTAAATCATGCCACGTTTAAGTTCACCTGAGTCATGGCGACCTCAATTATCAGGTAATTGCGAGGATTGATCGCTAGTTCCAACAGGTACGATCGTTTGGCCTAGTTTAGGGTCATTCATCAATTCATCTTGTGGTCAAACAAAATCACCCGTGATCCACACGTATAACAACGACGAATCAATCCATAGCTATCCTTAGATCGGCCTACATTGGCTTAAAATGTCACATCGACAATTTTTTTGGTCGAAAGCCGGTTCATGATCGAGCTTATTTGGTCTCGCGAATTAAATCCCTAATTAGCCATTCCCTAATGGTTAGTATCCCAAGAGTGATCAGTTCTGGATGAGATCTAACTTCAACCACGTCCACAAAATCATTCATTTCATAAATCTCAAATGGGTCAAATTTCAGGATGTCACATTTCCTCTACCGCGCCCACACTTTACGCACGTCTCCCCGGTGCCTATCCTCTCTCTCTCTCTCTCCCCCTGCATGCGCACGTTCCCCCCATGCACACGTCCCCTCACCCATAATTTCTATCATGCCCATGCAGACTTGCCCCCGCCCTCTCTCTCTCCTCCTTTTCTTCTTTTCTTCTTCTCTCTTCTACTTCCTCTTGCCGCAACTTCCGCTATTCTACTTCTTCATCGTTGCCCAGCTCGACCACTCGAGCTCATCCGTTCCGCGTCGCTCGCCACACCTGACCGCCGCCGCACCATCTGTCTTGATCGTCGCCCGACCATCGCCCCAGCCAAGCCACTGCCTCCACCATCACTCTAGCCGAGCCACACCGATGCCCATTGCCTCTACAACTGCCAGCCTGCAACCACACCAGCAGCTCGCTCAGTCGCTCGCCAGCCGGTCCTGCGTCACCCAGCCATCCCAACGGCCGCATTGCACCGCTTGTCCAGCAGCCACCTCGACTGTTCTCTCTCCTCCGCGTGAACAGCAGCTCGCCGTCGTGCCGTCGAGGCCCGGCGCTACCCAATCGTCTTGTCCTGCTCCGCTCCGCCGCTTATGACGTCGCCGTGCCATCCTCGATCACCACCGGCCTGGCTGTTTTCGCCACCGACCCTCCTTCTTGTGTTTCTCCTTCCCCAAGATGCTTTTGCCTCTATCCAGCTTGCCAGTCGACGCCACTATTGCCCGTCTCGCCATCGTAGCTAGCTGCCATCACCCGGCTTTGTTTCCCCCTGAGCCGTCGTTGCCAATGCCTTCGCCAGACTGCTCATGCCTTGGCCAAGCTAGTCGCCGCCAACATGTCAACCTGCCAGCTCGTCGCCCCGTCACTGCCGGCTCACCTCTCCTCAGCCTCAGTTCTCTCTCTCTTGCCACCATTGCCCCGGCTGACCTGCCCCTCCCTTTCCGCACCATCGGCGTCTCTGTCACCATTACTGTTGTATCATCGTACCAGTCATCGAGACAAGCTCACCACCGCCGCCCTATCTTCCCCTCTTAGGCCGCCGTCGCCACTGTCGCTCTGACAACGATGCAGTTGCCACCCTGTTTTAGTCATGCTAGGCCGCCACCGCGTCGCCATCACCGAGCCTGTCGCTCGCCATTACTGTTGCACATCGTTGTCACCATGTCGCTCAGCTAGCCAGCCAGCTAGCTCGCCGGCTAGCCTACCTAAGCTCGCTTAGCTCGTTACCCAGCCGGCCCAAGTATGCCCAGGCCATGGCCGGACGATCCAAGCTGTGGCTGAGTCGCCGAGCCGTGTACCCAAATGTGGCCAAGCGCTACGCTAAGTCATCAAGTCGGGCCAAGCCCCTCGCCCATCACGCCCTTGCCCGTGTCGAGCCCGTTACTGTTCACCCAGGCTATTTTGAGCCCGTGTGGATTTTTCTCGGTAAGTGACTTCCTAAACCCTACTAGGTATGATGGATATTTTTAGACTTGTTTAGAGTGTGATTAGTACTGGTTTAGGGGTTGAACTTGGGTTAGGGCCAAAATTTATGAATGTAGTTAATTGGTAGATTGAATTGCAATGATTATGTGGTATGTTTATGGGCTAATTTATGTGGGTGTGATGATCGGATTGTCGTGACATTTATGGGTGAAATTAACATGTGATTAGGCCGACTTGAGTATTGAATTGGTGGGCTAGTGTGATGAGTTTGTGATTGGAATTAGATTTGCATACGTGTGAGAATGGCGAACTGTGATGTGATGTATGTGTATGCGAAATGTCCAGTGAGGGACGGAGCTCGAATTAATCGGAGGGCTAACCTGAGGCATGTTGATGCGGGTCGCGTGAAAGTGTGAAATGTCCAGCAAGGGACGGAGCCTGGCTGAATCTAAAGGCTGACTTGAGGGGTGATGACGCGGGTCGTGAGAAAGTGTGAAAGGTCTAATGAGGGATGGAGCTCGGCTTGATTGGAAGTCTGAACTTGTCGCGACCTAAAAAAATCAGGTTTTCCGATCTTAGATTAATGGATTACTAGATGAATTAAATTAACTAACCTAGCTTGAGTTCTCCCAAACTCTACCAATTCGCAACTTAGGTCCAATTATGAGCATACAAATAATTTCAATGGGAGCTGCCACTAAACATTTTAGGACAGAAACAGATTGCCCGATCAAAAGTCTTCCTCAAACAAAGCTTAGGAACATCAATTGATTCATGAAATTCAATTTGAAACTTGATAGAAACAAAGTCAGAATGAGTACAAATCAAGTGTAATACTTCTTCACAGAATCAGAATTAACTAGATTTGAAAAAACACAACCATCTATATCGGCCAAAATCAAAGCACCTCCGGGAAAGACTTTCTTCACAATATACGGGCCGCTATAATTTGGGGAGAATTTTCCTTATGCGAGAGGAACTATCGGCAATAACTTCCGCAGGACAAGGTCACCTACCTAAAAATGTCGAGGCTTGACTTTCTTGTTCAAAGATTTAGCAACTCATTGTTAGTAGCACTAGCCATGACATAGAGCTTTAAGTCTTATCTCATTAATCATGTTTAACTGGTCCAATCTCTGTTGGATCCAATCTGCTTCTGACAATTATACGTAACGAAGGAATTTCGACCTCAACAAGTACAACTGCTTCCATACCGTACACAAGAGAATTTGGAGTTGCCCCGGTAGACGTTTGGATAGAAGTCCGACATGCCATAAGCGTAAAAGGTAATCTCTCATGCCAATCACGATAGTTCTCAGCTGTTTTAGCCAAAAATTTTTTGGTATTCTTTTTGGCTGCTTTGACCGCTCCGTTCATCTGCAGACGATATGGAGAGGAATTCAGATGCTTGATCTTGAACTCCTTGAACAGATCATCCACCAATTTATTGTTTAAATTTGACCCATTGTCAGTAATTATGGTCTCAGGTACACCATATCGAGCAATGATGTCTCAATGAATTAACTTCACCATAATCCGGGCCATCACTGTCGTATAGGACATAGCTTCGATCCACTTCGAAAAGTAATTGATAGTGACTAGAATAAACCGATGCCCATTTGATGCTTTAAAATTAATTGGGCCAATCATATCAATGCCCCATATAGAAAATGGCCATGGTTCAGACATTTGATGCAATTCATTCGAAGGAGTTTTAACATTGTCACCATGGATCTTACATTTGTGATAACTTCAGACATGCTGAATGCAATCACTTTCTAAAGTAAGCCAGTAATAATCCATCCTCATTATCTTCCTTGGTAGCATATGACCATTCATGTGCGGACCACATACTCCCTCATGTACTTTTAGCATCAAACAAACAGCCTTGGTTGATTCAATGTACCTTAATAAAATCGAATCATAGGACCGTTTGTATAGGCATTCTCCGCTCAAGAAGAACTTTGAAGCCATTTTCCTGATATACTTTTGGTCAGATGCGGTACTTTCTCAGGAAACTCCTATGTTTGAAGATATGCCTTGATATCATGATACCACGGCTTGCCGTCAGGCTCTTCTGTTGTGGCCATGCAATAAACCGATTTCTGTAAGACCTCTATCTTCAAAGGTTCAACTTCTAAACCACTTGTCACTTGTAGCATTGCCGATAACGTAGCCAGAACATCGGCAAAACTATTTTGAGTCCTTGGCAAGTATTCAAATGAAATGTCTTCAAACTCTTCCACTAACTCCTCTAAATAGACGTGATAGGGCTGCAACTTAATATCTCTAGTTTGCCACTTACCAACGGTATGAAGAATAATGAGGGCTGAATCCCTGAACACCTTAAGTCGAGCTACTCCCATTTCGATTGCAGCTTGTAACCCGAGGATGCATGCTTCATATTCAACGATATTGTTCGTGCAAGGAAATATCAATTTCACCGCGATCGGATAATGTTATCCGCCTGGGGATATTAAAACTGCCCCGATACCTAATCCTAACAAGTTTACGGCCCCATCAAAATACATGGTCCATACATACTCATCAATTGGCATGACTTTATCCTCTAGCGGATTCAGATCCTCATTTTTCCTAGGATTTCGGCCAAGACATCAGCAATTACTCGTCCTTTGATCGATTTTCTGAGACATGAATTGTACATTAAATTCTGAGATGAGAATCTGCCATTTTGCCAGTTTTCCCACAAAAGCGGGTTGATTGAGCAAGTATTTGATTGGATCACACTCTGTTACAAGCAATATCTGATAGTGCAAAGGGTATTGTCTCAATCTGTGTAGCACCCAGACCAATGCTACGCACGTTCTTTCTATTTCAGAATAGTTCATCTCAAAGGCGGTAAATTTCTTACTCAAATAATAAATCGCACGCTCCTTTCCATCCTTTTCACTTTTCTGAGCAAGCATGGCACCTAAGGACTCAATATGGATTGTAAGATACAAGATCAGAAGTTGCCCCAGCGTTGACGGAACCAACACTGGCGGATTCATCAAGTAGTACTTAATCTTGTCGAACGCCAGTTTGCACTCTTCATCCCATCTGACCAGCGCATTCTTCTTGAGGAGTTTAAAGAAAGGCTTCGCTGTCTCAGATAGTTGAGAAATAAATCTGGCTATATAGTTTAGTCTACCCATTAAGCTACGAACTTCCTTCACCGAAGAGGGGATTTTATTTCACAAATGGCCTTCACTTTTGACGGGTCAATCTCGATCCCTTTATTACTAACAATGAAGCCAAGTAGTTTGCCAGAGGCTGCCCCGAACACGCATTTTGCCGAATTGAGGCGTAATTTGAACTTGCGAAGCCTGTCGAATAATTTCGTCAAGGTTTCTATGTGATCTTCTCCATGCCGAGTTTTTGCAATCATGTCGTCAACATAGACCTCAATCTCATTATGCATCATGTCATGAAACAACATGATCATTGCCTGTTGGTAAGTTGCCCCAGCATTTTTAAGACCGAAAGGCATCACTTTGAAATGAAATGTCCCCCATGGAGTGGTAAATGCCGTTTTCAACTTATCATCATCGGTCATCAAGATCTGATTATAACATAAGAAACCATCCATAAAGGAAAATAGTTCGAACCCAACTGTGCTGTCCACAAGCACATCAATGTGTAGGAGTGGAAAATCATCTTTAGGACTAGATTTGTTCAGATCTCGGTAGTCAACACACACTCGAACCCGATCGTCTTTCTTCAACACTGGGACTATATTAGCGACCTATTCTGAGTATTGGGTAGTCTCAATAAATCTCACGTCAAGTGTAACATCTCGAAATTCGACTCAATTTCCGGAATGAATAGAACGAGTCTTATTCAATATTTCATTTTAGACAATCTCGCCCAAAGCTGATCACTCTTGGGATACTGACCAATTAGGAAGGGCTAATTAGGAATAGATACGTGGACTAGGGATCCGGTCGCAAATTGAGCCTGATTTCAAGGAAAGACGAGGAAGTATTTTGGGCCAGTGTGGGCCAATCTTTGGAAGGTAACGGACTCGGTTTGACCGAGGCCAACGATGTATGATCAGATAGTAGGTGATTCTGCAAGACCGAGAATGCATATGGCCAATCAGTCCCGAACTTAAACCGGACGATTGTGTCTCCGGAACTAGTGATAATTCCTCTCATTCTCTCGACAATTGAGATCGTCGCGATTCGGACAACCCTAGGTCGATACGCGTAACTCCTAAACGGCCGCCCGTTAGTGAGAGATATGAAAATTTGAAATTTGGCAAGTTTGATCGCGAAATTTAATCTGGACTTCGAGACCGATTTTCGTGAGTTACGGGATAGTTTTCTTAAGGACGACGTCAAATGATGTTGGCCACTTATGTATAGGATTAGTACGGTTTAAAAATGGCAATTCGACCCGGTATCGGAAAGAAATGACGAAGTTGCCCTTAAGCCCTTTGGTATTCCGAATTTTGGAGGTTTTAGAGGATTTCTTTATTAGATTTTTTGGGGTTTTATGCCAAGCTCTAGGGTGTGACACTTGTCATCAATCCCTCTTCCCCATGAGCGCCATCATTGCTTTTCCATCTTACTCTCTCACCTCTTGGACTTCTCTATGCAAGACAACCCCCCTTTCCCTCTCACTTTTCTCTCTTTCCCTCTTTCTCTTTCTCTCCTCTCTCTCTCTCTCTCTCTCTCTCTCTCTCTCTCTCTCCTTCTCTCCCTTTCCTTCACCGCCGGCCACCCCTCACCGCCGAGACCACCGCCCGCCGCCGAGCGCCGCCACGCCGCCGAGCTGCCCGCCGTGGTCGCCGTTGCCGTACTCCTCGCCAACGCCTCACACTCAACCGTTTCTCTCTTTCTCTCCCTTACCGCCGAGCCGACCGCTGCTCGCCATCACTCATCAGGAACGCCGCCACCGGTTTCATCGTTCACCGGTGATCAGCCGCCGTTCCTCATCATCCCGACTTTGGATTAAGCGAGTGGAAATCATAACCCTTAATTAAGATTATGTGCACTTTGGACAAGTTTTAGGGTTAATTAGTAGGGGTTGATTTGGACTGATGTTGTGGTGATTTCAAGGACCTAAGGCGATAATTTAATGATGATTTTAAGGCTATGGAGACTTGGTTTAGAAGTTGTATGAGTTGGGTTTGCTTAATGGTGCAAGTCTAATGATTCTCGGACTACCAATTCTTACTGTACCTTTGCACTTTGTTATTTTTACTGTGATCATTGTGGGCCGAATGTGAAGAAGTGTTCTCATAAAAATTGTTCCCAACACCTTTAAGTATAACATATTTTAATTTGAAAATTTTTGGAGATCATTTGATGCAATTCGGAAGTTCATCTTTGGACCGAAATAAAACTGCCCGATTTACTGTGCACCCGACCTTTGGGTCTGTTCGAATTTTTATAAATTTTTCTAGGCCTATTTTCAAAATACTTCCTTCACAAAAATTGTTGAGGACAGTTGTGGCTATAACATATAAAAATTTCAAGGTTTTCCAAAGTGATTTGGGTACTGGATGAGATACATTTTGATGGCCAGGTGGCCTGACCGGACGGATTGATTTTTGTCTGACTTCAAGTGACAAAACGAGGTGTTCACGATTAAAATTGGGTTTTGAGTTCTCATGAAAAATGTTCATTGAGATGTTTTGTACAACATATCCAAATTTCATAATTTTTGGAATTGATTTACTATTTATTTCAAATGGATTTCGGTCACTGTGCAACAACCCGGTTAGGACCCGATTTTGTATATTCCCAGTTTTCTCTCTCGGACCGATTAGTGGCTATCCATTGAGGTTTAATTGGGCCTTATACGGCTAATGTGTGGTTAGTTCGTAAATTGCCATGTGTGAATGGTTGGGCCATGTGGTGGCTGATTTGGGTACAAATTGTGCTGATTTTGTTAAATTTTGTGGTGCCTCGTTTGAGTAACTCGGTGGTTGAATGGTACTTTGTCATGCTCAATTGTTTAATGTCATGCCGCCTGATTTCGTGTTCGAATAATGCGGTGTATGATTGGCCAATCATTGATATGAATGTTTATTGCCCAAGTGCATAAATTATATTTTGGGCCACATGGTACTAGTCGGCCAAGTGCGCATGTTATGCGAATAAGTATGGATAATTGATTGACTATTTGAGCACGTTGATTAGGCATATTTGTTGAAATGCCGTGCTGAAATTGAATGCTCATGTTGCATTGTACGACATTGCATGGCCATGCATTGTGTATGCCGAGAATGGGGCATGAGATGATATTGTGCGGGAATGCGTGTTTGCCATGGACATGTGATCACTTAATTATACCCTGAAGCGTTTTACACGGGGTTCAGATAAAACTGGTTATGTGAATGCGTGATCATCTTTCACCCTGATGCGTGTTACGCGGGGTGTGCCGTCCTCATGCACTTTGTAGCAAGACGATGCCCGGTTCGTCCGGAAGACAACCAACTCGATGCGTTTTACGCGAGCTCTGGTTCGTAAGGAGATCGGTGTTGCGCTTGATGCGTTTTGATGTGGGCTAGAGACATTAGGCCTGGGGCGTTTTTACGCTGGCCACGGAGTATTGTGATTGGTGTTCGGGTCGGACCTTCGGGTCGTGGTCTTCGGATTGGGTCTTCGAACCGGGCCTTCGGGTTGAATTAATGGATAAATGATTACGTGTGATGCATAGTGCCCTGATTATGCGATGGAATCTGCTAGGTATGGTTTGGGACGTATCTAAGCGGATTCTATTCTATAATCGGAACACGCGCGAAATCCTGTGCCTGAATACCATTTGAGCGGAATTGTGTACATAGCATGGCAGTGGCATTTGTATGCATAATTATGCATGAGCTAGAGTGCGAGTATGTGAGACTCGATGAAAAGCATGTGGTACGAACACTAAAGAGTATGAGCATACGCGTGATGTACGTGTGAATGAAGTGTTCGTGTGTGGATTTGATTATTTCATTAAAATGATTAACTTGCAAGGTCGGCAAGGTAAGCAACCCGGGCTCTAAGGCCTAGGTCATTTGATTGACATTATTGTCCGTTGTTATGTTGATTTGCTTGTCGGGAGGTGCATGTTAGCCTAATTTTAGTTTTAGAGGCCTACTCACTGAGATTTGTCTCATAGTTGTTTAAACCTCATTTTTCAGATCCCTAATATTAGAGGATACTCGATGTACCCGATCAGTATGAGGATCCGGAGCCCATAGAGCAAGATTCCGAATAAGATGGCAAGGTCGAATAGATGGATTCGGAGGATGAAATAATTGAGGCTGAGTCCGAGTCATCAAAATCTGATCTGAATTGATGTTCCTAGGATCAACCTTAGTCGTAGAGTGGTAGGGCCAGCAATCTTTTTGACCTTAGTGGCCGTTGATCTATTTTTGGTAGGGTGTTTGTATATATTTTGTAAAAATGAATATTGAAGTGTTTTAATGGCAGTTAATTGTGCTATTGGATTATCCGTTGAGTGATGTCCCTGTTAACCTTGGTCATGTATTGTTTTTGTATGGGTGTTTTAATTAATGCTTCCGCATGTGCCTTATGCTCTAAAAGTGGGAGATGGGTTGGCGACGTGTCCTGGGACGTCGCATCGAAATTGACCGGTATGTAGGATGATCGCGCTTTGAGGAGTTCGGGACGTGACATCAAGAAGCTTCATGACCTCTTCCTTGATCTTCTTTGCCAGTTCTGGCTTAGCTCTTCGCGACCTTTGCTTCACAGGCTCAACTGAAGGATCAATCGGTAGACAATGTTCGACGATCGATCGATCGAGACCCGGCATATCAGCATAAAACTAGGCAAAGATGTCTTAATAATCCTTCAACAATTGGGTCGGGCATTTGGCCACATCATCAGGGAGACATGCCTCAATCTTCACCTCTCTAGGATTCTCCGTATCGCCAAGATTGATCACCACAGTTTTTTCAACAGCCAGAGGCTTAGATTTCTCATGGATTTCCAAGTTCCGTTGTATCTCTTCATCATTCGAATTAGAATCGTCTGAGTCATCGGATTGACTTGCATCACATATATGAAGATCTATGATTCCCGTCTCTTCGCATGCCTCGAGATTAGTATTGAAACATGAAAGAAATGGATCAAAAAGACAAGACAGGGCTTAACTACATGCAATTTTCGAAAATTGATCCTTGTTTTTTTTTTAAATTCATTTTGCTTTCAAAGACCTCGAAACGAGAATTCTTGAGAAGCCAAACCCTAAGTTCTTATCGTAGATGACAAATTTTTCAATCGTTAGTTATCGTCATCGGGTTGGTTTGGGGTACTTCAATAAGATTCAAAATGATTAAAACCGCTGTAATTTTACTGATATCGAATCAATGAATTACATCTTATTGGATTGAAAAATTGTCGCGACCTAAAAAATTTTACTTTTTCGGGCTAATGGATTATTAAGACTAATCTTAACTCGGGCCTTCTCAAGCCCTACCAATTCGCAACTTAGGGTTTAATTTCTTAACATGCAAATGTTTTCAAGCTTGGAGTCGTCATTAATCAATTTGCGACTGGTCGGTAAGAAACTTAAATAAAACATAGGGAGATATGTTTTATTCCTACGAACTATAGATTCTAAGCTCGGAGACTTGATTACGCTAGATCTAGTCTAACGCCCTTTCGGTACCTTTTCTTTTCAAAAAATATTTTGACAGGCAGTTTGGATCCATTTCAACTTAGTCATTAACATATAAGGTGTTCATGCGGGTGCGCAAACCACCAATTTAACACCCAAGAAAGCATTAAATAAATTACAAGATTGGAAGAATTACTTACCTCGAAGCAACGTAAGCATCTGCACTGTTAACTAGAAAATCACAGCAACAATCCTAATATGATTTTTAATTAACAAGCAATTCACTCAATATTTTTTGGATTTTTACTTATTTAAATGAAAACTAATCCATATGCAATGACGTGCAAAAATTGACATGCGATTAATGCAACTTAACATGCAAACTATATGTCATGCGACAACGTGACATAATTCTAATGACGAGCAAATGATTTATTTTTGGTATTTTCAAATGAAATTCGGAATAATGAAAATGCCTAAAACAACATGCAATCTAATGACTTCTTTTTTAGATATTTTCTATTAAAATTCGAAATTAAAAAAATACCCAAATTAAGAATGCAATCTATCATAAGGAAAATGATTTATTCTATCCTAAAGCAACTCATTCTTTTTTTTTTTGGATTTTCACGGAAATTCGAAATTTAAAAATAACCAAAATAATCTATTAAAATTAGAATAATACCTAATTTAAACTAGGAAATAGATAATCTCAAGTCCTAATTTAAATTAAATAATTATCCTATTCTTTTAAACAAATTTAAAATTCCTAGACATGCAAAACTCTAATTTGAATCCTAACTGATTTTTTTGAATTTTCTTTTTAAAGGAAAGCAATTAAACATATAGATAACCACCACAATTAAAATCAATCCACACGATCCGCCAGATTTGTTTCAAATTCAAATTCGGCATCGAAATCGAACTGACGATCACATCTATAGGGTTATAGATATTGATGAAAAATTGATTGTCCAAAATTAGAAAGCAGATAAAAATCATTATCGTATCCAAGTGATTATAGATAGGATAATAATTTTTCGTATCGCCGTATATTGTACCTTAGGGATAAGGTCGAATAGTCGTCTACATACGTTGCTAAGTTAAGAACGATTCCTGATTTTGAATATTTAAAGATATTGCGGATATCACGGACATTATCCTAAGATATCTAGCAATTCACATGATATTCAAGACGAGCTCGCCGTGGTGGCTTGGTTAGGACCGTTGATGGGAACTTCTATTTTGTCTTCTTCTGTATGTTTCTTCACCTGTATGTCTCACAAAGAAAAGTCCAAGTCTCCTCTATTCCTTTCCTTTTTCATCCTCCCGTGAACCCGTGGACAAGAGTCGTCTGTGACAGAGAGAAAAAGTGGAATTGTTTTGCTTCTTTCTCCACTGAAACACTTCTCCACTTGATTATTGATCTTTTGGCCACCGCTTGACTCCTCACAAACGCCGGATGGAAGACTTTGTGTGTTGGCTCGTTGGAAGAATTGTTGTGGGCTGGAGCTTATCGATATGTGGATGGACGCTAGCAAGGCAGCGGTAAACAAGGTACTGGACTCGATATTGGAGCAACTCGTCAATGGGGGTTCTCTACTCGCAGTGGAAGTAGCAAGTGTTGTGGCAGCGGAGCAGCAAACGTGGAGTAGCCGAGAAGCTAAACGTAATGGAGGAGGGCAGCACAGCGTGGAGTGGCACGGCCACAAGTCTGGCCATGAGGGATCTCCGCCAAGTTTTCGCCGAGAGGCTCCTTTTCTCTCTTTCTCCCACTCGCTTGTTTTCTCTAGAAAAATTCTGATATGAAATTATGCGTCGTCTCCCCCTAGGTTGTGACATGTAATGACATATTTATAGTGTAAACCTAGGTTAATTAGATGGGCTCTCTAGTCCTAATGGGCTTAGGCTTGGGCTTAGGCTCTAATTTCATTTAAGTAGGCTGAATTAATTTGGGCTTTGATTTAATTAAGCATAATAGATTAAATTAAGCTCAAATTAAAACAACAGAGCCCATTAACTTGTGATTTCCAGCCCTTACCTTCCGAGCGAGCCAAGTCTCGTTCCATGAATTTTAAGCTCGTTCGCCCCCACCGGTCCGATGCAAAATGCAATTAATCTAAATGAACCTAAACTATATATTATGCAATTTAAATATTTTTGTTTAGGGGTTGAAATTTAATCCCTAATTTTCTATGCAAATTACGACTAAATGGTCGGTAAAATTTAGGTGTCAACAAAAACGTAAGTGCAACATGAATTGGAATAACAATAAAAAAAGCAATAAAGATTCCCACACAATGGAGATATGAAAACTAGAAATGATTACTTTTGAGGACCAGCGCCCATCCCTTCAAGTGGTACTTCAGTGATTGCACCAATAGAGGTCTCAGCAAACCAACCAGCGAGGTAAGGTATACCATCATTAAAGTCAAAATCCACTATCCTTGACTTCAGCTTCTTGAAAATACAAGGTTGCTGGTCATCCTTGGAATCATCAGACAAATTGACTAGAATCGGTGTACCGTGCTTCCTAGGTGAGTCAGTTAGGGCTTATGGCGACTTAGGAAAGATAAGCCCAAGATCATCCTCAGTCGGACTCAGCTTTAAATGCTCACATCCTCCCACTATTCCAGCCGAGCAAAAGGTGTGGTCAATGAGAGGTGGTAAGGGACTTTGAACTTTGACCTGCTCCTCTTCGGCCTCTACAACAATCATAGCCTTGTTCGCGGCTTTCAGACCCATGATATCCCAAACCAGCCTTGTGGGTTTATCCATTTGTCTCAATCGGGGCATGAATGCCTTGGCCTTCCTTCCCAATACCCTAACCTGGCTCAAAACCATTATCGACCATGACCTTGGCCACCATAATAGCTACATTAGAAACTTCAGGAACGGGCAACGGCTTATCAGAGGAAGCCTGAACAACTTGAACTATCTCAAATGCATGATAGCTATCCTCCTCAACATGATTGGGCTCTATGTATGGGATCAATGTTGCATTAAAGATTCGGTGATCTTCCTCTCCATAAATTGTAACCAACTTTGCTTCAACCGCAAACTTGATCTTCTGATGCAAACTGGAGGGCACTGCGCCTACATTGTGGATCCATGGCCGTCCCAGCAAGAAATTAAAAGCAAAAGGGATATCCAACACTTAAAAAAGAATATCGAACACCAAAGGACCGATTTGTAGCTCTAAGTTAATCTGACCTATCACATCATTCTTTACTCCATCAAAGGCTCGAACAGAAGTCTTTGCTGCTTGCATGGTAGATGGACGAATGCCTAGCCTTTTCAAAGTAGCTAACGGGCATAAATTCAAGGCTAACTTGTTATCAACAAGCACCCTAGCCATGTGAGTCTCATTGTACTTCACTGATATATGAAGCGCCTTATTATGACCACGTCCCTCAACTGGGATTTCTTCATTAGAAAATGCTACTTGATCCTCGAGGAGGATCGCCCCGACAAACCCTTCTAGCTTATCTTCTTCAATAGTCTCGGGCACATGAATCTCACTCAAAACCTTCATTAAAGCACCCCGATGCTTATCTGATGTTTGGAGAAGTTCCAACAACGAGACTTGTATAGGTAACTTTCTCAGCTAATCAACTACGCTATATTCATTAGCCTTAATCACAGCTAGGAATTCCTTCGCTTCTTTCTCAGCCACTAGCTTGGCCGGTTGATTATAAGCATAGATTCGCCCTAACCTTGTTATCATATCAATGTCATACGACCATGGAACCATCTTGTTACTTTCATAAGCGTAGGACTGAGGTGATGCCAGGATCAATACTTCCGAAGCATCGGGCATAATGATCTTGAGGTCATCGTCAGAGGTGTCCTCGAGAGGGGACATGTCAGAATCCAACTTAACTTGTTCATAGGTCATCATTGCGAGTTCTTCATTCCGGTCAATGATGATCTGAGATATAGTGGCCACTACCCTAAATTCATCTGTTGTCCCAATCATTCCCTCTCTTACTAATTCATCCACCTTCTTTTTTATTTCACCGAGTGACACCACTTCACCAGTCGAAACATAACTAACTCGAACTAAAGCATCGAACATATCCTCGAAAGGGACCCTGAAATCTTGAACCTGCTTGACCCCCGGGCCAAGGACAACATTTGCACTACTCGAATAATCAGGGAGTGGATTGTTCTGCACATTGGGCTTACCGGCTAGCTATAATGCAAATGCTCTAGTCTCGAGTAGATTCTGTACTCGATGTTTGAGCACTTGGCAATCATCTGTCAAATACCCTACCTCATCTCATGGTAATTGCATTTCTTCGACGGATCATACCTTGCAAATCCGGTAGCATTAGATCTTTGTGGCTCTGAATTCAGTAAGTTCTTCTTCCTTAGTACCGCCGGTACCTAAGATAACGTCCTAGGAAGTGGAGTAAACTGGCGGGATTTGCGCTACTGGCGTAGGTCCTGCTGGCCTTACCGCCCATAAGAGGTTGTCTGCTAGGTGGTAAATTATAGCTTCGGGGCCTGAGCTGGCATCTTCTGCACATAAGTCATGTTGACTTCGGGGACATGCTTTTTGTCCTTCTTACTAGTAAATCTCTTGCTCGATGAACCTGACTCACTGTACCATCCTTTCTTGAGCCCGGACTTAATCTCCTCACCCATGGCTATCAGCTGGCTAAAAGATTGGACGGCCGTTACTAATATTCGTGAACGAACTAGCTGCGGTAGAGTGGACATGAACAATTTCATTAAGTCATGTTCTGAGGGTTCAAGCATGATCTGTCCCGCCATATTCCTCCAGTGAGTGGCATACTCCTTTAGAGTCTCACCCTTTTTTCTGCTCATCTCTTTCTAGGTCTTTCCTTGTAATGGTGACATCGAGATTGAACTTGAAGTATTTGATGAAAAGGTTTACCACCTCTTCCTACGAATCCTTCCGGTTGATCTGGTGGTTGGTATACCACCTCATTGCAGCATCCTTCAAGCTTGCTTGGAAGGTTTGGATCATTAGAGGTCCGTTAGAAACATATCTATTCATGAGCCTTTGGTACATCTCGATGTTCTGAATTAGGTCTGAGGTGCCGTCATATTTCTCGAAAGCTGGCATCTTGAATTTATCGGGCACTTGGACCCGGACAAAAATAGACAGATCAACAGGCAGAACATTTTGAGTTCCTTCCACTTCACATAACCTCTGGTCAAGCTTAGCTAGCAACTTGGCATTCTCATCATTGGGGGGTGGATAAAGAACATGGGCCGCCGAGGACGCACTAGTGTTAGTCAAAATGGGATCATTCAGTTAAAAGGTTGGATTAATATTCACTGCAAGAGCTTTATCAAGGTAGAGGCCTTGACGAGTTGGAGGTGGAATCTCCGATTGAGAGTCAACATTGATCTGTTGTTGTTTGGCCATGAGATCACTCATCATTTTGGGCATGGCAGCCGCGATCTGCTCATTGATTGTATTCATGTGTTCTTTCAGCTTTTCGTCAATCATGGCCGCAATCTCGGCTTGATTGGCCATCCTTCTTTTGGTCACTGATCGAGTATTACGAGGATGAGGGGGATCCGTGGCAAATTACCTGTAAAAAGTAATTATCGAATAAATACAACAAGGAAGAATAACAAGTCGGTCCATGACATCCTCTAGACCCTCAAGATGAAATGTCTTTCGAAAGATCGATTTGTCCAATAAATCTCGAAACTCCAAATTGCTTTATTCAATAAAAACCTGGACTAATTCCAAAATTTGCAAATCATAGCTTAATGTTTCTCATTGAATTGCCCAACATGGAAGATGTCTGAAAAGAATTCTTAGAAAGATCATCCAGAAACAAGATATATTACCAAAAAACGTCAATAGTAAGCTAACATTTCCTCCTAAAAAAAAAGAAGAACTCCCTAAACCAATCAAGAAATCAGACGGTCTTCCTCTTTTTAGAATCTACGTGATCTATAGATGAATAGGCCTTCAAGGCACGCCGTAATCATGCATTCTCTTCTGCCAAAGCATCTGCCTTATCATGGGCCTTCATCACCTTTTCTTCATTGAATTTGATTTGAGTATGAAAGGTATGCCGTACTGTCACGACCGGGATTTTCGGGAGTATCTCAGCAGGGATGGTATGATACTGAATATACCGGGCCGTGGCAAAGTGACTCTTCATCCTTCCGGTGGGCTCATCCGCGGGACAAATCAGCTTCTGAGTGGAACATTTCTGTCAAGCCTCAGAATGATGCCTAAGCTCAACTCTTTAGGACTCGCCTTTCTCGAACTAGACTTGAAATTCATTGGGCCTAAGTGGAGGTAGGACATCCTGCAGAACTTGGAATTGATGTGTAACTCGAAGGGGATGATAGCAGGTTGCCCCATAAATGCCCATCAAAGGTACGAGCTTCTGATCGCCATGATATAGTCGAGCCTTAACCTCCTGAAACCACACAGCTTGCCAAAGGAAAATCTTAGAGTTTGGATCCTTGAATAGATGGACCCATTGTGTATAATGCAAACTCTTGATTTGATCTTGTATTTGTTTGAACATTAAAATAGGGTTATTAGTTATGCCCATTTCAAATACAGTCATATCTTCCCCAAATTGAGAAAGGTGTGAGAAAAACCAGATTTGTAAAAGCTCAATCGAGGCTCGAAAAGTTCTATATTTTCCTTTCTTGAATCGTGTCAGAGATATGAAAATTTCTGCTAGAATTGTGTTTACAAAACTAACTCCACCACATATTAGTTTTACCGTCCAAGTTATGACGGGATCAATAGTATTTTGACGGAATGGAAAAATGATGAGTCCAAAAAAAGTTAAGATAAAAATCTTAGATCTCATGAGGACGGAGTTATTTTCAAAACATTCAATAAGAAAAGATAATGGGCATACTTAACAATTACCCTTTAGCACTTTTTCAATTTCCTTTTTAGTCAAATTCAAAAATTCAGCAAGTGTTACCACAGGGTCTATCTGTCACGCCCCGCAACCCTATGCGAAGCACGAGCATCCCACTAATCGGTCTAATATCTTGCGACGTCCTAGGAAGCGTCGCCGACCCACCGCTCTAATCGACGAGTACAACATGAGCGAAAGCTATTTATATATAAATTTATATATATACACCGGTACAAATATTTTAAGATGACCACGAATAGCAAGGCAGGAAGGAAAAATTTAATACAGATATACACGCATTACTATTAACAGTGGGTAGATACAATATCCATTTACAGGGGTGCATAAAACCCAAACCCAAAAAGGTAAGTCACGGCCACGAGGATCAAAAAGGGGTCAGTGGCCAAGGTAACTTGGTTAAGGCGGGCTACGGTAAAAAAGTTACAGCCCGACCTAGTCATAACTGAGTCGTCCTAGGGAACCCAGTCCGGGTCAGAGTCAGAAGATTCAGATGAGGAAGAACTATCAGGAAGTTCCTCATCGGAATCTAATGAGTCCAACTCGGACTCAGCCTCCTCGGGCTCGTCCTCTATATCCATCGCTTCGGGATCGGGGTCCTCCTCCAGGGGCTGTTCCATCTCCTCATCGTCCACGTCCACGTCCATCGATCCGCTTTCGTCCGACTCGTACACTATTGGTATCTCCTCTGAGCTCGATCTCTCCTCATCAGACGGACTGGGGTCTACTACCTACCGATCGGGGCACCGAGGGTCTACTCCAAGCAGTCCATTGAATGGAACATCAAAAGTCCTAAGAGGTCCGATCTCTTCCCCATTGTGCGTCCTATAACACCAAGCTACGTAGTCATGGGTTGCAGACTCCAACTCCCCGACATCTACCCAGACTAACGTAAGATATCTGATATACGAATTCCTCTCTCCTACCGGGTGTACAGAAAAAGTCTTCTGGATAAAATCGGGAATCTCAAAACGCACGAGCGGCTCCGCCATGGTCACGAACGGGGGTCTGAAATGTCGGTTTCAACAACCGTGAGATAAAACTCAGCAAGTAAGTAATCCCTAAATCTAAGCTAGGCTAACATGCACTTCCTGACAGGTAAATCAAACATATCAAGCGGATATTAATAATTCTCAACAATTTCATAAATTTAAGCATAAATAGTTCTCAGAACAATCCTGCAAGTTAGGCATTCAGCGATGACGCTCACATTTGAATATCAAGAGTACTCAATTAAGCCGACTCGAGAGTCAATAGATTTTTCCGACCCGAAGGCCACGACTCGTAGGCCACTTTTAGTAATAAATCGACCCGTAGGCTCGACCCAAAGGCCAATAGATACTCTGGCTTGAAAGCCCAACCCGAAGGCCACAGTTTATTTCGATCTGAAGGCCCGACCCGAAGGCCACGATCTAAAACGACCCGTAGGCCAACAAATCTCACTATTTTATACACGTGCATCATTTAGCATTTTCAATCTATATTAACTAATATAGATCACGAGAAATGGAATTTGAGACAATAGTCGATGCCAACGCGCTATGTACTTTTAAATACAAATTCAATGAATTCCACGCATTATCGGCACCCACAACTCCTTTCATTTTAGTCCTTCCAACCCGACACTCAAACCGCACAATTCTTCCCATGTGATTCAAGACGTTTAAGGCCCGTCACACCTAATCGAACCTAGCCAATAAACTCTTAAATATGGCAACACTCATAGGGTTCCAACAATTCCCAATTTGCCCTTTATAATGTTTAATTCCATATTTTTCCTTAATAGCTATTTAATACACAACTTAGGCAAATTGCACAAATTCGGTTCTGTGTGAACAGTACCAGGACAGCACACTTTAGGACCATTAAATCACCTCTAAATCACCTCATTAAGCCCTAATGAAGTCCCCTAAACATCCTACACAAAATCTCAAATCATTAAGCCTTAATTAAGCTTAATTAAGCCCAATTTCACCCCTAAAATGCACAATTTCGGTTCTGTATAAACAGTACCAGGGCAGACCATACTTAAGCCACTAAACCACCATTAAATCACTTCATTAGGCTCTAATGAGCATCCCTAATCAGTCCACACATAAACACACCTACATAATCCATATTTAGGCTTAATTAACCCCTAATTCACCATTAAAAATGCATAATTGGTCTAGTTCGGATTTAGGGAAAATATACTCGCCTAGATTGCCTCAAGACGACGGAAATGAGCAGCCAATCATTGATGAGCGGTGGAATCGGCGGCGGCGTTCCGGCGAGCAAGTCGGCGGTTCACGGCGGCTCCGGCGACGGTCTCTTGAACTCGGCTTGAACGGTGGCTGTGGGCGGTGAAACAAGGGAGGGAGTGGTCGAGGGGGCTGAGGGTGATGGCTGGGGGTGACGGTGGCTAGCGATGGCGCACGGCGGCGCCGGCGAGGTCCCGGTGGAGCTTCGGCGAGAGTGAGACCGAGAGAGGAAATTCACGGGGGAGAGGGGAAATGGAAGCTGTTCTGGCTGAAGATGGCTGGAAGAGAGAGAGAGAGAGAGAGTCAATATTGGTCAAAGATGGGTGAGTGGAATCCAAGTGTCAAAGATCTAAGGGTTTTGGACAAAAATGCCCTTAATCCAAGGGCTAAAAATGCCTCTTATCCAATAATTTAGGGTTAAAATGGTCTTAAGCCCCTAACCAAAGGCTGACCAGCCTTAGTTAACCCTAATCAACCTTAGTTAACCCCCAAAAATGAAAGAAATTCGGAATTACCAAAAACGGGCCTAAGGGCAATTTGGTAATTTTCCGATCCCGGGTCAAAATTCCAATTTTTGCACATACGCGTTCCATATGTGCGTGGCCAACATAATATGGCGTCGGAATCGCGAAATTCACTTTTTAAGCCCCCAAAAATCGACTGCAAAGTTTCGGGAATAAAATAATATTATTTTTCAATTTTTGTCAAAATTTCAGTTTTTGTCCAAAACCACTTCTGGTATGCGTGGCCACCCCAAAATGACACCGGCCTCGAAAAATAATGTCATTGGCCTCGAAAATGGTCATCAGGGTCCTCAGGGGCAAAATTGTAAATTTTCCAATTTTTATCGAAACTCCCGTTTTCAGCCGTACTAGCCCCAATCGTATGTGGCCACACTAAAATGACGTCGATCCTTCAACATAGTCGCTAACGCCCTCGAATTTTCGACGTCGAAGTCCGGATCCAATTTCACGATCAAATTTGCTCATTTTGAAGTTTTAGGGTCTCTCACTAACGAGCGGCTGTTTAGGGTTTACGCATATCGACCTAGGGTTGTCCGAGTCATGATGGCCTCGACTTTCATAAAACGCGAGGAATTATCACTAGTGCCGAGAGTCGCGATTATTAGGATTAAATCCGGAATTCAATCATCAGCGTACTTTCAGTTATGCGGAATCACCCGCGACCCAAGCGTACGCCACTGATTACATTGAATCCGTTATTTTCCTAAAATCGGCCCATATTGACCCAAAATATTCCCTAGACATTTCTCGAAATCAGTACTCAACTCGTGATCGGGTCCCTGGTCAACGTACCGTCCCCTATTTAGCCTTTCTCATTTGGTTAGTATCCCGTGATTGATCAAGTCCGGGCGAGACTTACTAAAATCAAACGAGAATTAATATACACTTTATTGGTCCCGGTAACGGGTCAGAATTCGGGACGTTACATTATCTTAATGGGTGGTTCAACTATATCCAACTCAATCGATTTCCCAATGGCAATATTGTATTCTTCCAGAGTCAGTGTGAGCTGAAACTTACCTCCCAACACAAATGTGATCGTCTCGGGGCACCAAAAATGAGCAAGTGCCTGCATGATCCCACTCTGAACATTTATGTCTAGGATTGGCAGCATGAATCCAATACGCTTGAGAACGTACTGCTGACCATCTGGCTTCAACTGGCTCCATAACTTCCTGAGCTCTAGCTTCGGAGTAGGCACGAAACGAATATCGAGGCGACCCATTCTTATATAGACCACGTGCCAAAGGACTCAACCTGAATCAAGTACCGACTCAAAATAAGATGAAGAAAACCAAAGATAAAGCTCAAGAAATTACCGTCTTTGGGGAAAAGGTGTCAATCACAGAGACTCGCACATGAATTGTGAGTTTAAATCTTAATCTATCTATCCTAAAGGCTTTGGCAAAATGAAATGATGAACGGAATGACATGTCGCAGCCTCGCGTACAATCATCATGACTAGTCGCAGCCTCGCATATAATAGTCATGACTGGGTCCAATCACTTCGGCTCAATTCGATTAACAAGGGAAACCTCTATGCGTTGTACCCTCATGTGCATGAAGACGACCCTTGAGCCATTTTTTGGGAAAATTTTCGGAATCCAAATGGGATAACCTTTAGCGAAGCCTTACCGCCAAGGTTAAAGAACCATCTAAATACCATTTTAAAACTATGGGTGTGACCCAGGTCTGGTCACAGATTGTGTGTGGTGTAGTGCAAATATTGTAAATCATGCACAACAATTATATGCAAACACCGCTTCAATAGTACGAAAATTAAATCACAATTCTAATCCACCAAGCCTGCAAAATAAATGGTTAGCCAATCACTACTCCCTTTATAACTCCCATCCTGCAAAAATATTTAACACCAAAGAATGAGAATTTAATCAAATTTTATCAAATCGAGTGATTTTTCCATGAAAATTTTCTAGCCTAAGTCCTCCTTAAATTTTCAAAAAATTCAAGTTAGTCCTCAGTGGAGTCGTCAAGCTGTCACGACCTAAAAAATCAGGTTCTTCGATCTTAGATTAATGGATTACTAGATCAATTAAATTAACTAACCTAGCTCGAGTTCTCCCAAACTCTATCAATTCGCAACTTAGATCCAATTATGAGCATGTCAATAATTTCAATGGGAGCCGCCACTAATCATTTAAGGTAGGTTGATTAGAAACTTAAATAAAACAACGGGAGTACTATTTTATTTCTACTAACCAGAGATTATAAATCCGGGGACTTGGTTACGCTAGATTACCCTAACACCCTTTTTGTACCAATTTCAAGAGAAATACTCAATTCGGCGATTTTGATAAATCCTAACTTAGAGTTCAAAGGTGCAAATATTTTTTATTTTCGTTTATGAAAATTTTTTTGGTATTTTCGAATTTAAATTCAAATTACAAATTTTTTAGTAAAAAACATATAACCGCTAAATCTTTCGAATTAACTTTCGATCTAAAGCCTGATAGATTGATCCTAAAATTCGAAATACCCGCTATGGAAATAACTTCATCTAAAGCCTGATAGATAGATTTATTTCCATGTGTATGGTTGCGGATTAGAAAATTTTCCTAATTGATCACATCTTGAAAAAATTTTGATATTTCAAATATCTTGGATATATTCAAAAGATTTTGAAAATTTTAAATTCTATCCAAATTTAACGAGTAATAGATATCTAAGATTTCAAAAAAATTAATAAATCCTAATTGAAATAATGCCTATTATTCAAATATGCAAAGTTATATATCAATAAGCACGAATTAAACAACAAAATATTCAAACCAAATCAGGATAAGATAATTACCTTATTTGCAGATTTCTTTCTAAATTTGAATTTGCAACGGATGAGATTACGGATTGGGATGGTGACTGGCGGTGCAGCGGCGGTGGCAATGGCAGTGCACGAGCGGGCGTGTGGTAGGGGCGTCCAGCGTCCAGCGTGCAGCGTGGTGCCTGGTGCGGCAAGTGTTGGCGGTTGGCACGGCAAGTGGTGGCAGTGCGGCGTTGGGCGTGCAGCAGGGTCGTCCAACGCGACGGGAGCAGCAGCGCTATCACATCTCGATTTTTGGGCCTTTGAAGCCGCAGGTAAATAGTGATATCCTCAATTTCAATCCCTAGGAAATGATTATGGGTTAAGTTTGGTGGTTTTCCAATCAAAACTAAAATGTTTTCTCTTGTTTTGGAAAATCCAGTTTTGGATCCTTTGTACCCCTTCATTTTGTTATTTTTGGGCAGACTTTTGTGATCCAAATTTTCAAACACTTCCTTCTTGAAAGTTGTTCCAAACATCTTGGAGTTTTGCATACTTTAATTTCAGAATTTTTAGAGTTGATATGAGTGGTGCGATGGCCTGATTTTCGGACCGTGTGAAACTGCCTAGAGGAGTATTTCGGTGATGTTTACACCGTCTTTATTTTCTATGAGCTTTTTAGGGCCGATTTTGGAAGAGTTTCCTTCACAAAAGTTGTTGAGAACGTCTTTTTCTATATTGTGTATAAATTTGGGAATTTTTAAAGATCATTTGAATTCTAGACAGAGCTTAATTTGAGAAACCAAAGTCCTGTTTCAGCAAACTATTTTTAGTCTGTTTTTGAGCTACTAAAAATAGTGTTTACGGAAAGTTTCCGAATTTGTGTTCTTCACGAGAAATGTTTTTTAATGTCTTTTTTTATGACATATTCAAATTTGAGAATTTTCAGAGTTCATTTACTATATTTTCAAGTCCAATTTCGTGAACAGTGCAAAACTGTCCGGTTTTGTCTGATTTCAAAGATTTAGCATTTTCTATACTTGAACGTTGGAATTTCGACTTGATATCTTCTGGTGATTTAAAGTACACG
Organism: Syzygium aqueum; assembly: GCA_031216185.1. Classification (NCBI taxonomy): domain Eukaryota; kingdom Viridiplantae; phylum Streptophyta; class Magnoliopsida; order Myrtales; family Myrtaceae; genus Syzygium; species Syzygium aqueum. The sequence goes on along the minus strand of CM062237.1, from coordinate 18,190,709 downwards.
TTCTGAACTTTCAAATGAGATATTTTATGCTTTAATTAGAGAAAGCCTCTAAAGTTTGACTAAGTCAAACCATATCATCATGACTTGCATTTATTAAGTTAGACTTTGGTGGCCTTCATGATGGCTTGCATTTATTAAGTTGGACTTTGGTGGCCCTTCATGATGTCATGCATTAATGGAAGTTGGACTTTAGGGCCCTTCATCATGACTAGCATTGATGGAAGTTAGACTTTGGAGGCATTGTCATCATGACCTAATGAGGTCATCGCTTACCTCATCACCCCATATGACACGCGCGCTTACCTTATCGCTCCGATGACACGTGGGCTTACCTCATCCAAGTTTTGGCCCTAAGTTTTGCCTCTCTATAAATAGAGAAAGGCCATTCGGCCAAAGGGAGAGGGAAATAGAGAGAGAAAGAGAAGCCGAGAAAGAGAGAAAGAAAGAAAGAAAGAGAGAGAGAGAGAAAGAGAGAAAAAGCTTACCAATTAGCCGAGTCTCTCTTGTGGTTTGATCGAGTGAGAAAGCTATGTCCATGGCCCGAGTGTTCGTGAATCGCTTGAGAGTCGCCGAGACTCGCGTGTCCTTCACACGCCTCGTTTTCTCTAGTTCTTGTTTAAGTGATGAGTTAGTGAATTCCTTAATATTGGGAAAGGATATTGAGATGTGTTGTGACGTGGTTTGCTTGGACCGTTTCTCGGTCGTTTGGTTGGTTGTAGTCGGTTCGTTTCTTGATTTGATCGTGTTTCATGTTTGATGTTGTTTTAAGATAGAACCGAGATTGGTAAAGTGCACATGAGATAGAACCGAGCCTTGATTGGTAAAGTGTACATGAGATAGAACCAAACCTTGGTTGGTAACCGAGAATTGGCTAGTAAAGTGCACATGTTATAGCCGTGCATGATGTTTTCTTGTATGAACTTTGCTATTGATCTGCCGTCGATGTGGGTGCGGTAAGGGCCGACTTATGTTAACGGCGATCGATATATCCTCGCTTGATATTAGCGTTTTCACTTGCTGAGTCTCCCCCACTCATCCCCCGTTTTTCCCTCTCAGGTCCATAGGATGGTTGAACGGATTGCGGCGGCAAGGGGAGTTTGAGCCATGTTGGAGTTCGAGGGAAGCTAGGAGCTGTGAATTTGAAGTAGTGGGCTTAGGACACCCAAGCCACTTGTTATTGTTGTGTAAATGGCTAAAATCGGCTCAGTTGGCTTGTCAAATATGTTTGCGTGTCCTGTAAACATAAGGTTTGCTCATGATGTTGTTTTTTTTAATCCTGCTGTTGTTTTTCATGTGATTGTTCCGAGATATGCTTCCGCTTGTGTTTAAAGAAAGATAATAATGAACGGGACGTCACGTATACGATCTCGAGATTGGGGGCCTTACAAGCGCGGCACGGCGGGGACAGTGGCGATGGCGATGTGTCTACGGGCGGTGGAGTGCGTCGGTGTAGGGAGCGGCATCGCGAGGAGCAGTGCAGCGGCATGGCGCGATGGTGCGGCATTGCTCTAGGGTAGCAACGGCAATGTGGCACCAACGGCGGTGGTGGTACAACTCCACCGGTCTCTCTATCTCTCTCTCTTTCTCTCAAGTGATTCACTCGTGTCTTCTCTAAAAATTCTGAACTGAAAATTATGAAACCCCCCTTGATTATGTCACATAACAACATATTTATATCGCAACCCTAGGTTATTTAGCCGAGCATTTTAGTCCTAATGGATTTAGGCTTAGGCTTTATTCTTTAATTTTATTTAATTCCATGTTGGCTGAATTAATTCGGGTTTTTATTCAATTAAACTTGATGGGCTAATTTAAGCTCAAATTAAAACAACCAAGCCCTTTTGACATGTGATTTTCGGTCCTCGTCTTTCGAGTGAGCCAATTTTCGTTCGATGCCCGAACTCAATTTACGTGATGAATTTTAAGCTCGCTTGCCATCGTCGGTTCGATGTGGAATGCAATTAACTTACATGATCCTAAACTATATGCCATGCAATTTTAATATTTTTATTTAGGGGTTAAAATTTAATCCCTAATTTTCTATGCAATTAACCACTAAATGAATTGTCAAATTTTAGGTGTCAACAGAACTGTGGGGTGTTGACCTAGGTCGTAGAAAATTGTTCGGCCACGCATGTGAATTGAGTGTGATTGAAATTGATTGAATGTACGTATGGAATAGCGAATTGTGATGTGGTGTATGTACATGCGAAATGTCCAATGAGGGACGGAGCTCGAATTGATCGGAGGGTTGACCTGAGGCATGTTGACATAGGTCATGTGAAAGTGTGAAATGTCCAGTGAGGGACGAAGCCTGGCTTAATCTAAGGGCTGACCTGAGGCGTGATGACGCGAGTTGTGAAAAAGTGTGAAAGGTCCTATGAGGGACGATGCCCGACTTGATCGGAGGGCTGACCGTGGGGTACTGACCCAGGTTGTGGAAAGTTGCTTGGCCACGCATGCGAATTGAGTGTGATTGAATTGAGTGAATGAACGTGTGTATATGATGCCCGAATGATAGCGATGTGTTCATGAGTTATTATGATATTCATGTGATTTGACTAATATGCAGAGTTGGCATGTGAATCGTGGCGAGGTAAGCTTGTTGTATGAAAATTGATTGTGTTGGCTGGTGAATTGCACATGAGACTCATCTAGGTACGCATTAGCCTAGATGGGGCATAGGTTGTCAACTTATTGAGATTTATCTCATCCCCCATCGTTAAATATTTTCATGTTTGGAGTGATGAACAATCGTCACATACGAGTTGAAAACCGGGAGTGGTGTTGGATATTGATGCTTTATCCTTTTCGTGGATGTCCCCTTTTTGTATAGTGAAGTAGGCTACCCAACCACTACCCCTTTTGATGAACGTGATTTAATGCTATGTTTATGGATGCTATAAGCAACTGTTTGATTTATGCAAGTGCTATCCCGTCGTCATTGTTTATTGTCTTGGTTGATTTAAATTTGCTTTCGCTCGTGATTTAATTTGAGTGTTTCGTTTGGGTCGGTGACGCGTCCTAAGACGTCGTGTTCAATATGGCCATTGAAGGGGTGTCGCAAATCCGTCGGGGTTTGAGGCGTGACATCCCTGTTGATTTGGTATCAGAGCAAGGTCAACTTGATCCAAGTTAGTCGAAGCCTGGAGTGATAAAGAGCGATAACTTTGGGATAGTCAGTTAGGGAGACTTGTGTGTCATGCGTACCCCAAACTATTTAATTGTGATTGCTGAGTTATTTTATGCAATAACATGTGAGGTGCAGGTGCGTCAGGACTTGAGGTAAGTGCACGAACTCTGTTAGTTATGATTGAGTGTTATTTGTGATTGGCTACTTGCTAAGTGAATTGTTATTGTGATTCACTACTTAGGGCTTTAGACTGGTATAGTTGGCCTAGGTTTCTAATTCCTATGTGGAGTTTAGTAGGTAAGCATTTGTGAGAACCGGTAAGATGAGCAACCGAGGTCGAGGTCGAGGTCGCGTAGCCCTACTAGCTGGAGTTATAGGGAATCCCAGGGTGGATGAAATCTGGAGGGCGCTGGAGGAAGCAGGAATATTATCAGGTAGACAATCGAGGGAAAGAAGCACTACTGTCGCCGTTGCAGTTTCCAGTGAGATTGTTGGGACTAATGGAGATCAGGAGAGTAATGTGATTAGTGGAAATCCTGGTCTAGTGAGAGTAATTGTGATCAGACCAATGTCCAAGCAGTCAAGCAGTTTCTGAGGTTGAAACCCCTGAAGTTTGATGGGAGAGGTGATTATGAGGCTACACCAAGATGGGTAGAAGAGTTAGAGAAAACTTTTAAGGTGCTGAGATGCATTGAAGAGAAGAAAGTAACCCTAGCAGTCTACCAGCTTTAGGAAAATGTAAGTGATTGGTGGAGAGCCACCAGAGGTCAAGTATTCCCCATTGGTACTGCCCGAATTTGACTGTTTTTGCCAAGTCCTTCAATGGCAAGTATTTCTCGGAAAGCGTCCGAGAATAGAAATTGGCTGAATTCATGAGACTTCACCCGGGTTAGAGGTCGGTGGATTAGTATGAAGTCAAGTTTGCAAATCTGTCCAATTTTGCCCCCAGAATGGTGGAGGACCCAATGGACAAAGCCAGGAGGTTCCAAGATGGGCTGAAGTCGAACCTTCGAAGTCAGATGATCTCATTGAACTTGAGGGGCTACCATGAGATCTATGAAAAGGCTCAGGCAATTGAGCGAGATCAAACAGATCAAGCAGCCACTTCTGGATCGCGATATGCCCCAGCTAGGGACAACTGTCAATTTGGGAAAAGATCTATGGCGGGAAATAGTCGTTTTATCCCTCCCATTCAAAGGAATATCAGAAAGCCAAATTGTTATCAGAATGCCCCGTGTAGGCTATGTGGAGGAAGACACGGGAATGGACATTAGTCGATTAGGGGTGGAGCATGTTTTAAATGTGGTGGAAGGAGCCATCGGATGAAGAACTGTCCTAACAACGGGCAGGCCAAGTCGCCTGTACTACTGCCGCCGTCGCCGCCTCGGAATGGAAATCAAATTAGAGCTGCCCAGCTGGCCAATCAGAATAAGCCACCGGCCCAAGGACAGGTGTATGCAATGGCAAAGAGGAAAGCTGAGGACGCGTCTTGCGTGGTTACAAGTACAGTCTCTCTCTATGATCTTGCTGCATATGCCTTGTTTAATCTGGGGCATCGCATTCATTTATATCTGAACAGTTCGTTAAATTATTTGGGATTGAGACAAAGCTGCTTAAAGTTATGTTGTATGTGACTACGCCGTGGAATGATAAAGTGTTGATTGCGTTTGAATGCCCTGATTGTAAGATAGTGATTGGCGATAGGAAAGAGAGGATACATTTGGCGGTTTTAACCATGCATGACTTTGACGTGATTATTAGGATGGACTAGCTAGTAAAACAGAGAGCTGTTATGGACTGTAGTAGCAGGGCGATCCAATTTAATCCGATTGGATATCTTAAATTTGAGTTTATAGGAAACCGAGGAGGAACCTCTATCCCTGGATTTCATCACTTGAGGTGACAAAGCTGTTAGATGAAGGGTGCCAAGGATTTCTGGCGTTCGTAGTTGACTCAACGGCTGGAGAGCTAAGGCTAGAAGACATAGCCGTGGTGTGCAATTTCCTTGATGTCTTTCCCTAAGAATTGTCGAGATTGCCACCTGATAGAGAAATGGAGTTTGTGATTGAGTTAGCCTCAGGGACAAAACCAATCTTGAAGGCACCTTATAGGATGTCGTAGTCGGAGTTGAATGAATTGAAGGTCCAAATGCAAGAGTTATTGTATAAAGGCTTTATTCGCCCAAGTGCGTCTCCATGGGGAGCGCCAATGTTATTCGTGAGGAAAAAGAATGGATCATTAAGGTTGTGTATTGACTACAGACAACTGAATCAAGTGACCATTAAGAATAAGTATCCACTACCAAGGATAGATGACATGTTTGATCAGTTGCAAGGAGCATCGATATTTTCAAAGATCAACTTGAGGACGAGGTACCACCAATTGAGGATTAAGAAGGAGGATATACCAAAAACGGCATTCAAGACAAGATATGGATACTATGAGTTTACAATAATGCCATTCGGATTGACTGATACCCCTATTGCCTTTATAGATTTGATGAATAAGGTATTCAAAGAATATCTAGATTAGTTTGTAATCGTGCTCATAGATGATATCCCAGTGTATTCAAAGAGTTTCGCTGAGAACGAGTTACATTTGGAAAAAGTTCTACGGACCCTAAGGGAACACGCATTATACGCTAAGTTCAGCAAGTGCGAATTCTGGCTCCATTGAGTGGTGTTCTTAGGACATATGATATCCGAAAAAGGAATTGCAGTGGACCCGATAAAGATTGAGGCCGTCACAAATTGGTCGAGGCCAACAACAGTGACCGAGGTTCGAAGCTTCTTGGGTCTAGCGGGTTATTATAAATACTTCATGGAACGGTTTTCGGCATTAGCGATGCCATTGACGTGTGTTGACACCTAAATTTTACCGAACGTTTAGTTTAATTTGCATAGAAAATTAGGGATTAAATTTTTAATTCCTAAACAAAAACATTTAAATTGCATAACATATAGTTTAGGTTCATTGCATTATTGCATCGGATTGGCGATGGCGAGTGAGCTTAAAATTCATCGAACAAAAAACGGGATGCTCGGGAATGCAAGGGCCGGGAATTTCACGTCACGCGGGCTCGAGTATTTTTAATTTGGGCTTGATTTAGTTTGTTGAATTTAATTAATTCAGCCCAAGTTAATTCAGCCCGTTTAATTTAATTAGACCTAAGCCCTAGTCTAAGCCCATTAGGACATTAAGCCCATCTAATCTAACCGAGATTAACATTATATAAACAACATTAGGTCAGATTTTTGAGGACGTCACAATTCCAGATCAGATTTTTTAGTGAGTGGGGAGAGAAGAGAAAGAAAGAATAGAAAAGGCGTGGGTTTTTTTTCCTTGAAGTTGACCTAGCCGCACAATAGGTCCCCTGAGAAGTGTGTGAGCAAGGTGGCCACCAGGGAGTTTTCTTCTCTTTGTGTTCTTGACATGACCACGTTTTTCTTCTTGAAGAAGCCACAAGGGGTGGGTTCTCTAGAAAGAGAACAATAGCCGCACGGTAAGATAGAAGAGAGAGGCCAGTGGCTTCTTTCCTTCGTACGTGAATGGCTGAACAGTAGCTCTCGAGAGCTGAAGTTGCACGAAGAACGCAGCCACGGGGAGGAGCTCTTGAAGGAGACAACAAAAACGCACATTCAAGGGGAGTTCACGGGGTAGAAAGTCAAGAATTAGTTGGCCACTTGGAGGACTTCTCTGGGACCAACGTTCTGTGCATTGAAGAGCATACACTTGAGGTCTTCACGGAGGACTCCACACAGTCACACACACAAAAGGAGAAGACGTCCGCGAAGACTTCTTCGCTCAACGTTGCAGCAAGGTTCCAAGCAATTTCATTGAGTGTGATAGATTTTCCAGCGATCCTAGTCGCGCTCATGATGACCAGACCAGTTGAAGAGCGTCCGGCGATCCCAAGCAAGTTCCTTCAATTCTGAAGAACGTTGAAGCCTCCTCGTTGCATCGCCACATCAGCCGCCGCTCGCTCGCGGTCGGACCTGTGGCCGTGAGCTCTACCGCAAGCCGTTGCTGCCACCGCTGCCATTGCGTCGCCGTGACTTGCCCTTGCCGTGCCGCCGTTCCCGACACCGCCGTGACGCTCGTCGCGTAATCCGCAAGCCGATCCCGATCCAATTCGAAATTTGGAAATATTTCAAATTAGGTAGGTAAGATTATCCGGTAAATTTTCAGAATATTTCAATTTCCTAATTTGGAGTGTTTTGAATATTGCATGAATATCTTATGCATAATTAGATATGTTTAGATAATGTTCTAGATATCCGCAATATTTGAAATATTTAAATTAGGAAAATTTCCTAATTTAGCAACGTATCGGGACGTCTATCCGACTTTAACCCTAAAGTCCGATACGCGGCGATACGGGAAATTATCATCCTATCTATAATCACTTAGATACGATGATAAATTTCATTAGCTTTCCAAATTCGAATGATCAATTATCCGTTAATATCTATAACCCTTTAGATATGACCGATAATTTGATTTTTGTGCCTAATCCGAGTTTGAAACAAATTTGGCGGATCGCGTGGATAATTTGAATTGATTGCTATCCTTATTTGTTTAAATTTCTTTCCTTTTCAAATAAAAAGAAAATCCAAAAAAAAATTCTGTTTTGTTAGGTTTTTTGCATGTTTAGATTTTGAATATATCCCGAAGGATGAGATGAATATTTAATTTAAATTAGGACTTAACGTGGCACGTTTCCTAATTTAAATTAAGTATTATTTTAATCCTAACGGATTATTCACGTTATTTTATTATTCCGAATTTTCATTAAAAAAACTCAAAAAAATGGTGAATTGTTTCATGTTTTATTAGGATAGATTGCATTTTAATTTAAGTAATTTATAATTTCGAATTTTTAATCAAAAATCCCAAAAAGAAATCATTCTAGGATAGGTTAAGTCATCTTAGTTTGCATGTTAATTTAGGTATTTTTAAATTTCGAATTTTAAATAGAAAATACCAAAAAAAAGGAAGTCATTAGTTTACATGATAATTTAGGCATATTTTTTATTCCGAATTTCACTTAATTCCGAATTTCCTTAAAGAAAAATACCAAAAATAATTCATTCGTCCGTCATTAAAATTAGGTCACGTTGTCGCACGACATATAGTATGCATGTTAGGTTGTATTATTTCGCATGTCATATTTGCACGTCATTGCATATAGTTTAAGTTTCATTTAATAAAGTGAAAATAAAAAAAAACTGAGTGAATGCTTTGTTAATTAGAAATCATATTAGGGCTGTCTGTATGATTTTTCGCTAACAACGCAGATGCTGGCTGGATTCGAGGTAAGTAATCCCTCCCAACTTGCAATTTATTTAATGCTTTGATTTTTGGGTGTTAAATTGGTGGTTTGCGCACCCGCATGAACACCTCACATGTTAGTAAATAAGCTAAAAATGGATCCAAACTGCCTGTCAAAAATATTTTTGAAAAGAAAAGGTACCAAAAGGGCGTTAGACTAGATCTAGCGTAATCAAGTCCCCGGGCTCAGAATCTCTGGTTCGTAGGAATAAAACATATCTCCCTATGTTTTATTTAGGTTTCTAATCAGCCTACCCTAAAATGATTAGTGGCGACTCCAAGCATGAAAATATCTGCATGTTAAGAACTTAAACCCTAAGTTGCGAATTGGTAAGGCTTGGGAGGGCCCGAGTTAAGATTAGTCTTAATAATCCATTAGCCCCGAGAGAATCGATCAATTTTTTTTTAGGGGTCGCGACAACGTGATTACTAAAGAAAGAAACGAGATTTGAATGGACGAATAAGTGCGAAAGGAGCTTCCAAGAGTTAAAACAGAGGATGACAACCGCACCAATATTGACAAAACCATCAGGTTCCGGGGGATATAAAATCTATAGTGATCCGTCGCTGAGAGGACTGGGGTGCATGCTAATGCAACACGGAAGAGTAATGGCATATGCATGACGACAATTGAGACCGCATGAGTAGAATTACCCAACGCACGACTTGGAATTGGCCACGATTATTTTTGCTCTTTAGATTTGGAGACACTACCTGTGTGAGGAGAAATTTCAAATTTATACGAACCATAAAAGTTTAAGGTACTTATTCTCCCAAAAGGAATTGAACATGAGATAGCGTCATTGGATGGAACTCCTTAAGGACTATAACTGCAAGATTATGTATCATCCCGGAAAAGCCAACAAAGTAGCAGATGCCTTGAGCCAAAAATCAAGCATTGCGCATATGATGGTCAAGGAATAGACTCTATTGGAGGGAGTTCGGGATTCGGAATTTAAGTTTGAAGTGGTCGAGTCTCAAGTCTGCTTATAGCATTGAGGATTGAACTGGAGATCCAGACTAAGATTAAGGCCTTACAATTGACGAACTCGTAGATTCAGAAGATTTTGGTTATGGAAGTCACAAAAAGGAAATCGGATTTTCAGGTATCCGAGGATGGGATTATGAAGTTTCGCGAACGGTTGTGTGTACTTGATGATGCAGAATTGAAGGAGGAGATTTTTTCTAAAGCACATCATAGTACTTATAGTATTTACCCAGGTAGTACGAAGATGTATCAGAACTTGCGATAACATTATTGGTGGAACGGTATGAAAGTGGATGTAGCCATGCACGTGACCAAGCGTTTAACATGTCGGCAAGTCAAGGCACAACATTGCAAGCCGGGTGAAATGTTGCAGCCATTGGAAATTCCTGAGTGGAAGTGGGAACACATCACGATGGATTTTGTAATGGGATTACCAAGGAGTCAGAGGGGCCATGATTCAATTTAGGTGGTTGTCAACTAATTGACAAAGTCAACACATTTTCTACCGGAGCGAAAGGACTTTGCCTTGGAAAGGTATGCCGAGATTTACGTGCGACAAATAGTTCGTCTTCACGGAGTGCTAGTAACAATTACCTCAGACCGTGATCCTAAATTCACTACCGCTTTTTGGAAAAGTTTTCATACGACATTACGAATGAAGTTACAGTTTAGTGCGGCCTATCACCCCTAAATGGATAGCTAGTCTAAGAGGACAATTCAAACTTTAGAAGATATATTACGGGCATATGTATTGGATTTTAAAGGTAGTTGGGAGGAACAGTTACATTTAGTTGAATTTGCCTACAACAACAGTTACCAGCAAAGTATCAAAATGGCACCGTTTGAAGCATTGTATGGTAAAGCTTGCAGAACACCGATTTGTTGGGATGAAGTTGGTGAGAGAAGCATCACAAGTCCCGAGTTGGTTCAGTAGTCAATCAAGACAGTCAAGGTGATTCGGGACAGGCTTAAAACGGCTCAGAGCCGCCAAAAGAATTATGCAGACCAAAGACGTAGAACTTTGGAATTTCAAGTGGGGGACCACGTTTTCCTCAAGCTATCGCCTATGAGAGGATTGTCATGGTTTGGCAAGAAAGGAAAGTTGAGCCCGAGATACGTGGGTCCATTCGAAGTCTTGGAGAGAATTGGCACTTTGGCCTATCGTCTCGCGCTACCGCCGAATTTGTCACAAATCCACAACGTGTTCTTCATGTTTATGTTAAGGAAGTACAAACCAGATCCAACCCATATGCTGAATTATAAAGAAATAGACGTGGACGACAAAGTATCGTATGTGGAAAGGCCAGTAAGGATTGAGGATATAATGGAACGAGTGCTACAAAACAAGATAATTCCAATGGTCAAAGTAATTTGGGAGCACCATGGAATCGAAGGTGCTACATGGGAAAGCAAAGAGTTGATGCGATACCAATACACCCATTTGTTCGAATGAATGAGTTGGGTTGTAAATTTTGAGGACGAAATTTTTGTAAAAAAGGAAGAGTTATGACATTTCAAATTTCGACCCATTTTTTGGGATTTACAAAATATGTATTTCGTCAGTGCACTTATAATAAAATCTCGCTTAGAACTGATCACTTTTGGGTTATTATTTTTTTTTAAATTAGAGATTTTCGCTAGAATCTCACTAGATCGAATTTAATAGTTATTTAGAACCTAAACTTTGGTGTCGAATTTCTCGGAGGTCCGAGACGAATTTAATTGGACGGTGTCGATATAATTGTGGCCAGCCTTGATATTGCCTTGGATATGCAAAAAGCGAAATTTTAATCGGGTAGGAATTTGGACTAGTATACCTCTCTCATATTGTGTTTTATTTGATTTCTTTTGGCCATTTTTCCCTAATTATTAATTAGGATTTTTGTGGACCATTGATCATTTTTGAATTCGAATCGTAACCGTTGGATCGAACTCGATGACAAAAATTGACTTTTGTTCTCTCTCTCTCTCTCTCTCCTCTACCACACCCACACTGCACGCACGTCTCCCCTGTATCTATCCTCTCTCTCTCTCTCTCTCTCTCTCTCTCTCTCTCTCCTCCACCTGCTCCGGCACTTTCCCCCCATACATATGTCCCCTCACCCACGTTTTCCCTCATGTTTATGTAGACTTGCCCCCTACCTGCTCTCTCTCCTCCTTTTCTTCTTTTCTTCTTCTCCATTCTGCTTCCTCTTGCCATGACTTCTGCTATTCTGCTTCTTCTTCAAGCTCGTCCGTTCCACACCGATCGCCACACCTGACCGCCGTTACGCCGTCCGTCTTGCTTATCACCCAACCGTTGCCCCAGCCCAGCCACCGACTCCACCGTCACTCTAGCCAAGCCATACCGACGCCCATCGCCCTTGTGACTACCAACCCGCAACCATACTAGCAACTTGCTTAGCCGCTCACCAGCCAGTCCTACGTCAACTAGCCAGCTCGACTGCTGTGCCGCACCGTCCGTCCAGCCGCCACCCCAACTAACAGTTCTCTCTCTCCTCCGCGCTAGCAGTAGCTCGCCGACACACCTGTTGCGGCCCGGTGCTGCCCAACCATCTTATCCTACTCCGCTTCGCCACCTGTGACATCAACATGCCACCCCCGATTGCCGCCGACCCTCCTTCCTCGTGTTTCTCCTTCCCGAAGCTCCTCTCCCCTCTGTCCAGCTCACCAGTCATCACCACCATCGCCCGTCCTACCACCGTAGCTCACTGCCACCACCTAGCTTTCTTTCCCCCTGAGCCGCCGTCACCGCTACCTTAGCAAGACTGCTCGTGCCTTGGCCTAGCCAATCGCCGCCAACTCGTCAACCTACCAGCTCGCCGCCCCGTCGCCACCAGCTCACCTCTCCTCAACCCCAACTCTCTCTCTCTCTCGCTACCACCGCCTTAACTGACCTCCCCCTCCCCTTTCATACCATCACCGTCGTTGTCACCATTGCCACCGTATTGTCGTGCCAGTCGTCGAGACCAGCTCGCCACCGCCACCCCAACTTCCCCTCTCAAGCCGCCATTACCTTATCTCTCCGACAACAATGCAACTACACCCTTATTCTAGCCATGCCAGGCCGCCGTCGTCAAGCCCATCGCTCACTGCCACTGTCGCACGTTGCCGCCGCCGTGTCGTCTAGCCGGCCAGCTAGCTCGCCGGCTAGCTAACCAATTCACTAGCCAGCTTGCCCAAGCTCACCTAGCTCGCTGCCCAACCAGCCCAAGCGTGCCCAAGCCATGGCCAAACTGCTCAAGCCGTGGCCAAGTCACCAGGCTGTTGTGCCCAGTTATGGCCAAACACCGAGCTGAGTTACCGAGCCATGTACCGAACCGTGGTCGAAACCCACGCCTGGCCCGCCCTTGCCCTCGTCCTCGCCCTCACTGAGCCCATTATTATTCACTCGGGCCATTTTGAGCCCGTATGGATTTTTCCTTAGCCAAACTTAGATAAGTGACTTCCTAAACCCTACTTAGTATAATGGGTATTTTTAGACTTGTTTAGAGTGTGATTAGTACCAGTTTATGGGTTAAACTTGGGTTAAGGCCAAAATTTATGAATGTGGTTAATTGGTAGATTAAATTGCAATGATTATGTGGCATGTTTATGGGCTAATTTATGTGAGTGTGATGATTGGATTGTCGTGGCATTTATAGGTGAAATTGACGTGTGATTGGGCTGACTTGAGTGTTGAATTAGTGGGCTAGTGTGATGAGTTTGTGATTGGCATTGGATTTGCATACGTGTGAGAATGACGAACTGTGATGTGGTGTTTGTACATGCGAAATGTCCAGTGAGGGACGGAGCCCGGATTGATCGGAGGGCTAACCTAAGGCGTGTTAATTCGAGTCGTGTGAAAGTGTGAAATGTTCAGTGAGGGACAAAGCCCAGCTGAATCTACGGGCTGACCTGAGGCGTGATGACGCGGGTCATGAGAAAGTGTGAAAAGTCTAGTGAAGGACGGAGCCCGGCTTGATAGGAAAGCAGACCTGTGGGGTGTTGACCCAGGTCGTGGAAAATTGCTCGGCCAGGCATGCGAATTGAGTGTGATTGAAATTGATTGAATATACGTATGGGAATGGCGAATTGTGATGTGGTATATATGCATGTGAAATGTCCAGTGAGGGACAGAGCCTGGATCGATCGGAGGACTAACTTGAGGCATGTTGATGCGGGTTGTGTGAAAGTATGAAATGTCTGATTAGAGATAGAGCCCGGCTTGATCTGAAGGCTGGCTTGCAGCGTGATGACGTGGGTCGTGGGAAAGTGTGAAAGGTCCAGTGAGGGATAAAGCCCGACTTGATTGGAGAGCTGACCGTGGAGTGTTGACCCAGGTCGTGGAAAGTTGCTCGACCACGCATGCGAATTAAGTGTGATTGAATTGAGTGAATGTACATGTGTATATGGCGCCCGAATGATAGCGATGTGTTCATGAGTTATTATGATATTCATATGATTTGACTAATGTGCAGAGTTGGCATGTGAATCGTGGCGAGGTAAGTTTGTTGTATGAAAACTGATTGTGTTAGCTGGTGAATTGCACGTTAGACTAGTCTGAATACGCATTGGCCTAGGTGGGGTATAGGTTATCTACTTATTTAGATTTATCTCATCTCCCGTTGTTAAATATTTTCAAGTTTAGAGTGACGAACAGTCGTCACGTACGAGTCGGAGATCGGGAGTGGTGTTGGATATTGATGCTTTATCCCTTTCATGGATGTCCCCTTTTTGTATAATAAAGTAGGCTATCCAACCACTACCCCTTTTGACGAACATGATTTGATGCTATGTTTATGGATGTTGTAAGCAACTGTTTGATTTGTGCAAGTGCTATCCCGTCGTCATTGGTTATTGTCTGGGTTGATTTAAATTTACTCTCGCTCATGATTTAATTTGAGTGTTTTGTTTGGGTCAGCGATGCATCCTGGGACGTCGCGTTCAATACGGCCATTGAAGGGGTGTCGTGAACCCGTCAGGGTTCGAGGTGTGACAGATCTCGTCTCTAAAGAACCATGCCAAAAAGGTATAAGGCTTCCAATACACCTCACCCTTATCCACCCAAACCGTACTAGCATGCCTAATATATACCCTATCTTCTCCTACCAGAAACTCCGTCAACATATGCTTTATATCCATTGGTACCCCCAAAATGTTACGGATGGTCATTCATGTTCATGGTCAGGGGTTTGAAAGGTTTAACTTACAACAATGAGAATAAATCTCAATAAGTAAACTCCCTGAGCCTCGCTTAGTGTAATACGTACCTCTGGATCACCCAAATCATGCAATTCTAATTATCATGGTAACTCAATAGCAATAACCTTTCCTTGGCACAACTAACTTGCCACTCATAATAAATGTTCTAGCGAATACCCAACGACATCACCATACCACACATACTCACCAAACATAAACAAATCATGGCATTGCATAAACATGCATATCGACAGTTACTAATCCAGACATGCTCAAATATCACCCTTGAGCACAAAGCATTCCCCAATGCAAATAACAATCGTAGTTGTCCAGATTATTAACGACCCATCGAGCCACACTGAACTCTCGCCGGTCTTCCTGTCTAGTAGGGTATCGCCCCAATACTTCGAGCATGGCAACGTTTAGGATTGAACACCCCCCAGTACCCTGGGTACCAAATGGTGTTCTAATAAGGAGTATCAATCCGACCTCCACCGCGATCGGCAACGTCTAGAACCTTGCCTAGATGGCATTCGAATACCTATAGGGTATTGTTTAGAACTTTTGCCTAGACAGAACTTGTTATGGCCATGGACACAAACAATCACTCATTGCCAATCTTCATCTTTCTTAATTAGCTAATGCAGAGTGTTTATGATGTGTATTTTCCTACGAATGAACATGTCATGAATTGCACTCATAACCATATCAAACATCATTACTTAGTCACAATTCGCCATGATTTACCAAGATTAGCCATGATTAACCACACAATCCATTATCAAGCCACTAGATTTGTGACATTCTGAATTCGACCTATTTTTGGGATTTATGAAATGATTATTTTATCGATGCACTTTTCGTAAAATCTCACTCGGAATAGATTACTCTTGATAAGACTAACCATTAAGGAATGGCTAGTTAGGAATCAAGTACGTGGACCTAAAAACTTGGCCGTGGATCGATACTTCGACCATAAGAATTAACAAAGAGATATTTTAGGCCATTATAGACCATTCTAAGGATGGTTATGGAACGATTCGCAAATGTTGTATAATTGGATCGCGGGTGATTCTGCTTGACCGTTGTACAAATTTCGAATGATCCTAAACCTAATTCAAACGACTGTATCAATTGAAACTAGTGATTGATTCTTGCAATTACATAACAGCCGAGATTGCCATGGCTTGAGTAAACTTAGATGTGGCTCGATATTGAATCGACTACGAGTCGATACGCGTAACTCCTAAAAGCTACTCATCAGTTTGAGATACATTGAAGTCGTGATTAATTGGTTTTAGCCATGAATTAGAATCTAGAATGGGATGTCGAACTTTCAAGATTCCACGAAAATTTATTGGATGCCGTCTCATCAAGCGTGGCCAAGTATTCGATCGCTCGAAATTATCGGAACAGTGTAATTTGGACCAAGTATGGAAAAGACCATTTTACCTCCGATAATATTTGACTCATTTGAAAGATTGAAGGGTAACTTGGACATTTGGATTTTCCCTCCATGGGCGAAACTTGTGGACCATTTTACCCCTCTTCACTTGCTCATTTATTTTGTTTGCCATTTAATGTTTTTGGGAAATTAGTGAGAGGAATTTTGTGATCCATTGGATCTTGGCTTGGGGAAGTGGGTGGATTTTGGGCCATTGGATGTGAGTGGGGTTGGTAATGGGGTTTGTGTGTAAGTAGGGTTAGTAGAAGATCATGTCTCTCTCTCTCTCCTTTACTCTCTTCCTCACTCTCTCCTCCTTTACCCTCTCATCTTCGGTCGAGCCTCCCTTCCTCACCTTGCCCGACCAATAACCATTCCAGGCACCGTGACATTGTTGGAGACCCGCCGGAATAGCCACCGGCCGCCGCTCCTACTACTCAACACCACCCTCTCGTTCTCTCTTTCCTCATCATTTTTGGACATCACCAAACCCAACCGAAGCCAACACCATCCCTCACCATCACCATCAGCCCGTGTTCGCCCCAGCCATGGACCACTGTGACCAACGCTGCCGCCAACCTTCCCGTTCGACCGCCAAAACAGCAATTGTTTGGCTTGGCTTGGCTTGCTTGTCTTAGCTTAGGACTTCTAGTAAGTACTTCCAAAATCTTAGCTAGGACAATGGGTTACCAATGACATGTTTAAGGGCTGATTAGGGATGGTTTAATGGCTAGTTGAGCTTGGTTGATGACTAGTTGTTGCTGGGCTGTTTCTCGAATTTGGTTGCTGCTGTGCTTTATGTATTGTCATTTTTGTGGAGACTTGTGTAGACAGAATCTGAGGTAGTATTCTTCATGAAAATTGTCCCTAACATCTTGAAATAGAACATATTTTAAATTTGGAATTTTTGGAGACCATTTTGGGGCAATTGGAACTCCATTTTCGGACCATCTCAATTCTGGTGGATTTACTGTTCACCTGACCGACTTGTCTTTCTAAATTTTTATAAATTTTTCCAGGCCTCTTTCCAACAAAACTTCCACATGAAAATTATTAAGGACACTTGTTTCTATGACATATAAAAAATTCAAGGCTTTCTAAAGAGATTTGGGTATTGATTGAAATGGATTTTGAAGGTAGAACGATCTGTCCCGACGGACTAATTTCCATCTAACTTTGAGTGACAAAATGAGGTGTTTTTAGTTGGAACTTGGTTTCATGTTCTCATAAAAAATGTTTATCAATATGTCTTCTAGGACATATCCAAAATTCAAAATTTTTGGAGTTGAATTACTATTTGTTTCAAAAGGAGTTCGGTTACTGTTCAATTGCCCATTTCAGCACGATTCTGTGCAATTCAGTTTTCTCTTTCTCAGGGGCTATTCGGTGTTGTTGCTGTATGTGATGGGTGCAGTAGTTGTTGAATATGGTTGAGTGGCAATTGGTTAATCGAAAAGGTGAGAATTGGTTGAGTGCTTGAATGCTCATGTAATCACATAATGCCCCGAGGTGTGTTGCGTGGGGTTGTAACTTGTCTTGATATGCTTTACACGAGATGATGCTCGATTTATCAGATGCCCGGTGGGGGCCCAAATGCTAATCGCGGTGGAGATCGGATTGATGCTCTTCATGAAATGTTGTCTTGATGCGTGTGATGCGAAATATTGCCATCGCCGATGTAGCGAGATGATGCCTGGTTATGCTAGAAGCCTGACAACCTGATGTATTTTATGTGGATTTGAAGGAGCCCAAGGGGCCGTTAATAATCTGGACTTAGTGAGTGCGATATGTATTATGGTATGCCGTGTTGAGAATCATGTTGGGCATGTCTGGATTATTAAGTGTGCTATGCATATTCTTGCCCTGATTCGGGTTGTGATGTTTGTTGCATGGTTGTCATGTTGTGGCAGTTTACTAACATACAAGGCTTGCGTATGTGCCAAGGTGAGGTAAGGGCGCCTGTGATTGATGTGGCACATTGATTGATGGAATTGCATTATTGGAACTGTCCTGCAGTACGCGTTAGTCTAAGCAAGGCTTAGATAGTTGCTTATTGAGATTTATTCTCATTGTTGTATTCCTCAAACCATTCAGAACCCTAACTATGAACCTCAATGGTCAATGGTCCTCCACAAAGTTTTGGGGTTCTAATGGATATGGACCATATGTTAACGGAGTTTTCAGTGGGAGAGGATATGGTGTACACTAGACATGCCAGTACTATGTAGGTAGATGAGGATGAGGCCGCTTGGCAACCCCACACCTTTTTAGCTTGGTTTTACCGGGATGGAGATGCTTTATTTGGACCACTACATAGGTTTGATGGTCCTCTGGATGATGGGGTAGAAGGATGAGACTCTATAAAGATCATGCCACCAAATGGGGTTGTCACTAGCCCGGACACCAGTCCTAAGGATTCGAAGCCCGAGTCGAAGCTGATGAAGTCTAAACCCTAGCCGAAGATTGTGAAGTCTGAACCCAAGCCGTCTGACAACATGGCTGATCTGGGTTTGCTAGAGTTCTTTGAGTTCGATCCGGAGACACCGCCTGGCCATCATAGGGGTGATTGATAGGCCTAGTGCTCTCGTCCGTTGTCTACATCTTTTGGTAGAGAAGTTAGGCTAATCCAATCACCCGACCCTTTTTAATGTGTGTGGTTTATAGTGGAGGCCTCTAATAAGGCTTGTATGTTGTGCTGTTGTAAATAACGCTATGTTTATAAAAGTGTTTCGTTGATATGTTTCAATTGTCTCTTTATTACCCCATTAGAATGTATATTATATGGAGAGTTCGAATTGCTTCTACGTGTGTTGCTCTTTAGTTCGTTCGTTGGGTCGGCGATAAGTCCTGGGATGTCATATTCTTAACGACCGAGGTGAGATGTTGCGAGCTTGTGAGATTGGGGCATGACAAGATCAATGTTTAAACTCTAATACCAACTTGATTAGCCATGATCAATGCAAATCGAACTATCCATACAATATACAATTAAACGGGTAGTAAGGAGACAACGGAATCACATCAAAAAAACACTTTTATAGATAAAAGCATTACTTACAAAATTCACATTATACATATCACTATAGACCACGCACATTAAAAAAGGTCAGGTGGTCAAGTTAGCCTAATTTCACCACTCAAAAGGGTACCCATCGGACGGAAGTACAAGTTGATCAATCACCCTTATGGCCAAGCGGCGTCTCCGAATTAGAATCAAAGAACTCTGGCGAACCAGGGTTGGCCATGTCGTCGGACGGCTCAAGCTCAAACTCTCCAAGCGGCGGCTCCTCATTAGACTCCATCCTGTCCAGCTCAGGCTCCAAATCTTCCATGCCAATGTCCGGGCTAGTGACGACACCATCTAGTGGCATGATCTCCATAGGGTCCAATCCCTCTACTCCATCACTCGAAGGACTATCAAACCCTCGCAGTGGTCAAAATAAAGCATCTCCCTCCCGGTAAAACCACGCCAAAAAGGTATGGGGTTTCCAAGCAACCTCACCGTTGTCTACCCATACTATACTTGCATGTATAATATATACATTATCTTCCCCTATTAAAAACTCTGTCAACATGTGGTCCAAGTCCATAGGGACCCCAAAACGTTGCCGAGGGCCGTTGAGGTCCTTGGTCAAAGGTCTGAAAGGTTTATAATTCAATAATAAGAATAAATCTCAATAAGTCACTATCTAAGCCCCACTTAGGTTAACACGTAACGCAGGACAGTTCAAAGCATGCAATCTTATCGCTCAACTTGCCACAATAATCACGAGCATCCTTACCTCGGCTTGGCACACACACAAGTCCTACACATTAGTATATAGCCACAACATGGCAACCATTCATCACACATAACAACTCGAATCGGGGCAAGCACATGCATAGCACACTTAATAATCCGAGCATGCCCAATAATAATCTCACATAGCATACCATAATACATATCACAATCACGAGGTCCAGATTATTAGCAGCCCCTCGGGCTCCCCGAACCTGCATAAAACGCATCAAGCTATAGGGCTTCTAACGTAACCAAGCAACATCTTGCTACATCGACGACAGCATCGTCCCACGTCACATGCATCAAGACAGCATTCCATGAGAAGCATCAATCCGACCTCCACTGCGATTGGCATCCGGGCCTCTTGGGCATCCGATAAATCGGTCATCGTCTCGCGTAAAACTCATCAAGATGGGTTACAACCCCGCGTAAAACACCTCAGGGTATTATGTGAGCATACGGGCATTCAACACTTAAACCAATTTCTCATCTTTCGATTAACCAATTTCCATTCAATTCACACTCAGCTCATAACCAACCATGCCCTCGCGTGCAACAACGCCGAAAAGCTCCTGAGAGAGAGAAACCAAATTTGCACAAAATTGGGCTAAAATTTGGCAATTGTGCAATAATCGAAACCCTTTCGAAATAAACAGTAATTCAACTCCAAAAATTCTGAATTTTGGATGTCATTGGAAACATCTTGATAAACATTTTTTATGAGGATATGAAATCTAATTCCAACTGTAAACAGTTATTTTTGTCACCCAAAGTTAGATCGAAAATTTGTTCACCAGGGCAGACAATTTGGCCTTAGAAATCCATTTCAATCAATACCCAACTCTCCTTGGAAAATGTTGAAATTTTTATATGTCATAGACACAAGTATCCTTGACAACTTTTATGAAGGAAGTTTGTTGAAAGGAGGTTTGGAAAATTTTATAAAAATTCAGAAAGGCACGCCTTTTGGGTAAACAGTAAATCTAGCAAAGTGGTGACGGTCCAAAAATGGACTTCCGAATACCCCAAAACGGTCTCCAAAAATTTCAAATTTAATATATGACATACTTAAAGATGTTAGGTCAACTTCCATGAGGGACACTTTCTCAAATTTGGTCCACATTGATCTCCACAAAAATAACAAACTAACAGGGCACCTCAGGAATCAAATCCGAGAAACATCTCAGTAACCATAAATAATTAATCAAGCACAACCAGCCAACAAACCAACTCTAATCCACCCCAAATCAGCCCCTAAACATGCCATTGATAATCCATTATCCTAATCAAAGCTTAGAGAGTACTTACTAGGAGCTTAAGCTTGAGACAAGCAAGATCAACCAAGCAAAATCAAGTCCAGCAGCTGCTGTTCCGACGGCTGGACGGGAAGGACGGCAATGATTTCGGTCACGGCAATCCACGGCTGAGGCAAGCACAAGCTGGTGGTCACGGTGAAGGGTGGTGTTGGCTTTGGTAGTGGTTGGTGAGACTAGAAAACAACAAGGAAAGAATGAGTGGAAGAGGTGGTGGCATGAGCAGCAGGACCGGCGATCGGTGGCTGTTCCGACAACTTCGCAGCGATGTCAAAGTGGCTGGCGATGGCTAGAATAGCTGCTAGTCGGGGCCAGGTGAGGGGAAAGTGAACCTCGGTCGAAAATGGAGGACAAAGGACGAGAAAGAGTGAGCAAGAGAGAATAAGGGAGAGAGAGTGAGAGAGGGACATGATCAAATTTTACTAACCCCACTAACAAAACCCCATTACCCACCCCACTCACATATCCAAGGGTCCACATTCTATCCTCTTCCCCAAGCCAAGATCCAAGGGCCTCTAATTTTTCTCTAAACAATTTTCCAAAAATTATAAATGGCAATCAAAATAAAAAGACAAGACGGGGAGAGGCATAAGGGTCCACAAATTTTGGCCAAGGAGGGAAAGCCCAAATGTCCAAATTTCCCTTCAACTTTTCAAATGAATTCAAATATCCCCAAGGGTAAAATGATCTTTTTCCATACCTGGTCCAAATTTCACTTTTCTAATAATTCTGAGTGACCTAATGGTTGGCCATGCTTAATGAGATGACGTCCAATAAATTTTCATGAAATCTTGCAAGTTCAACATCCTATTTCGGATTCTAATTCATGGCTAAAACCAATCAATCGCGACTTTAGTGTATTTCAAACTAACAGGTGGCTTTTAGGAGTTACGTGTATCGACTTATGGCCGATTCAATATCGAGCCACATCTAAGTTTACTCAAGCCATGGCAACCGAGGTTGCCATGTAATTGCGAGGGTCAATCACTAGTTCTAATTGATGCAATCGTTCAGATTAGGTTTGAGATCGTTCAAAATTCATACAATTGTCAAGCAGAATTACCCGCGATCCGATTGTATAACATTTGCAAATCATCCCATAGCCATCCTCGGATCGGTCTATAAAGACAAAACATATCTCCTCGTCAATCTTTATGGTCGAAGTGCCGATCCACAGTCAAGTTCTTAGGTCCATGTACCTAATTTCTAGCTAGTCATTCCCTAATGATTAGTCTTCTCAAGAGTGATTAATTCTGAGTGAGATTTAACTAAAGTGCATCGATGATATAATCATTTCATAAATCCCAAAAATGGGTCAAATTTCAAAATGTCACATGAAATCATGAATTGGTATCTTCCTCCATCATCACCGAATGGTCCTATAGTAGGATCTCCATCAAGATATCTCTGATAGAGACTATCTTTAGTCTGCTTCTTTTTCCTTTTGGATGGTTTATCATCTTCGTTGTCATTAGGGGGGCTTGTACAAAGGGAACATTGACAATCAAGATCCCAGAAATAGTGTCATGTCCAAGGATCCTTATAATAATGGATGGGTCATCCCTCTTGGTCAAAAGACTCGATCATAGCTTTCGGATTTATGTCATCCTCCTCAATAGGAACGTCGGCATGACAGGGTTGCATCATAAAAATAGTAGGAAAAATAGAAGAAGAGGCTTTTTCTTTTTCCTTACTAAATTTAATGACAATCGTACAATTTTTCTCTTTTGTGAATTGAGACTCCATGGATTGGATAAGCCTAGAATTCTGATGGAGTTTTTCATAATTAGTTACCCAAATGTCAGGGAGTAACTTAACTAGTTGATCTTGAGGAATTTGTCTGGGTACATGGATATAAGAAATTTGATCATTATCCATTGAGATAAAAAGAGCATCTTCTATGCCTGGAAAGTTGAGATTAATAACAATGTTCTGAACCTAATATACCATTTGGTAGTGTAAAGTTGCAGCTATAGAATCAGGAGTCTGAATAGCTCTAGTGAGTTGTATCTGAACTTTAAGAGCAAAAAGGAGTCTCGGATTCGAAAGGGCTATGTTAAAATTTAGAAACGGTGCAACAAACACTATTCCGGCATTTAGAGTGGTTTAGATTGTACCAATGCAAGCATATTGGTAGCCCAAGAAACGGATGTCTAAAAAGGCCATGCGAGTAACAACATGTAATCATTTTCAGCTATGGAAAGAGAGAGCAAGGTGGATAGCACCAAAGTGGAGATGTGTATACCCTTGTTGTACCCATTGACGTAGAAAATCAAAAGGTATCCGGAGGGTAACGAAATATTTTTGCTAAGTAACATGAATAGGATGCAGATCAAACTGGAATGATTGAACATATTATTAACTTCTCGAGGCGTATGTTTGATAAGTTGTTTTATGGAATGGAGAGGAGAGAAAGAAGGCGGCTTGGCGAAACCAAAGTAGGGATTAATAAGGGGGAGATGAGTTTTTGAAATCTTACTATCTTCATTAAGGTGTGAAACCTATAAAGATAATCAATTTTAGAAACATTTGAAGTGCGAAGATCTAAAGGAGCATTTACAGTGACTGGTGAACCGAAATCAGTAAAATCACTCATGATGGAACAAAGCTACCTTTTCCACTTGGTATTTCATCTAAAAATAAATAAGTAGGCTGAATAGTGCACTGGCTCTTATACTATATGCTAGATCCTATCATTCAAACCCTTCTTGGAGCATGTGTAGAATCCCACTCATAATTTGTCCTTAAATGTTCAAACCCTTTATGGAAAAATCCTGACTTTTTCATCCATCTACCTTTAAAAAATGAATATATCAATCCTACCATAGTAACTCATTTAGGAATGAATCCAGATCATTTGATCTTAGCATAAAAGGAGTGCTCAGACTTACTTTACCAGAGACTGATCAAGCCATCTAATTCTAAGCGGTCTTGTGAAGCATTCTATGTGAATAAGCGTTCTGAGCATAACAGATGAAAAATTAGGATGGTCATCAATTATCAACCACTCAATCAATTCCTCCAAGATGATAAGTTTCCATTACTCCTTCGGAATTCGTTATTCTCCAGCCTTACTCAAGCTAAGGTCTATTTCAAATTTGACCTCAAAGCTAGATTCTGACAATTGAAAATTCATCCAAATGATGGGCACAAAACTAGATTTTGCATCCCCAATTAGTACTTCCAGTGGACGGTACTTCCTTTTAGTCTTAAAATAGTTCCTTCATTATTCCATAAAGTTATGTGCAGAATCTTCCAGCCTATTTTGGCCAATGCCCAAATTTACATTGATGATATCCTCCTCTATAGCCCTGATGAAGATTTTCATTGTAAATTGCTAAGCCGATTTGCAGAATTGGTCCAGAAATATGACATCATACTGTCCCATAAAAGATGATTATTATCCAACGAGAAATTGAATTTCTCGAAATACATCTTAAGGACAGAACATATTATCTTGGTCCTCATATTGCTAAAGAATTGCAAAAATTTCCCAATAAGAATCTTTCTCTTAAACGGGTTCGACAGTTTCTTGGGATAGTAAATTATCTCAAAGACTTCGTTCCAAAAATCACCAACCCGGTGAGTCCACTACAGCAGATGTTAAAAAAGGATGCCCCTCCATGGGGACCTCAGCAGACTAAATCAGTCAAGCATCTCAAAGAAGTTTTGCGACATCTTTCTCTTGTGCAAATCCCTTCTACTGGGAAAAGAGTCTTGCAAACTGATGCCAACGATGAATATTGGGCTGCCATCCTATTCGAAGAAATTGATGGCAAACGTAAGATCTGTGGACATAAAAGTGGAAGATTTATGCCAAGTGAAATGTATTATCACTCGACCTTCAAGGAAATCTTGACGATAAAATATGGCATCAAGAAGTTTGAATTTCATCTCCTAGGGCATCACTTTCTAGTGGAACTAGATATGTCCTCATTCTCCCAAATGCTGAAGTTTAAACAAAAGCAAATTCCTCACCCTCAACTGATCATTTGGGTAGAATAGTTTTCGAAATATTCTTTTGAAACCAAGCATATAGAAAAAAGAATGTGCTTGCAGATTTCTTATCCAGGCCAAAAGAATTTACTGCACCAATTTCTTCTATAAATATGTATGTATCCTGAAATCTGTTCGATGGATAGAAACCCATCAAGATGGCAAGCAGGCAATACTCGCTAGAAGTTCCAGAATAAATCAAGAACAACACCCTTTTTGAAAATTTGCCGCCATTAATATGGAAACATCAATTGCTAATTTTTAGCAAGTTTGGAGCATTAAGTCTTAGACCTAATGGGCTATATCTCAAATATCCTTTCATCCATCCTATCTCCCTCAATCTTAAAGACAAAATTCCCAGAGGAATTGAAGTGATTTTGTTGGTATTTGTTTAATTTTTATACCATAACCATTGAATTTCCAACAACCAGAATTATTTTCATTATTGGTAGAATTCTCTCAGGAGAAAAAAAAGTTTAAGCATTTGGGTGATATGTTTAATTAGTTCAAACCATTGAGAGCTTAGAAATGCATGTTTCAGGAACAACTTAGAGCCTGTAGACCCAATCCAAAATTGCATACAATAGTCCTGTTTTACAGGCCATGGGTTTTTATTCGCCCAAATGGAGACGTAAGCAAAACTCCATGTGATGTAGGAGTAATTATCTACAAACCTCAGCCAGTTCTAGAAAAGTTTTTCAAAATCCTTTCATGCAAAATCTTGGCATTTCCCTAAGAATATAGAGAACTCTAGAGACTTTTATGTCAATATAACCAAGTGATACCACCAGAAGTATGGACAACCAGTTCTAGCGATGTGTCTTGAGATCATCCAATTGACCACAGGTATCAGGCGATAATTGATATATCATTGAGACAATATTATGGTATAGATATGCAAGCTGATATGGATGCTACTACCATGCCTTGGATTCTACTGCCTCATCCTTATCTCAAGAGGTCTTGTCATCTTCTCAAGATCCTCAATCATAAGATCCATGAGAGGGACCATTATTGCAAAACTCGTATGATTACAGTGAGCTACAACTAGCACTCAGTTTAGGCGATGACAATGATAGTCCATGACAATGATAGTCCGTCACTATAATTAGAGAATTTTCCTCAGCTCCGTATTCCATCAAGTTCTATTGATATTGCCTCAAGTTCTACATACGTTCCAAGTACTTCCTATGAGTCTCCACCAAAAAAACAAAAGTTTTTAGAACTTCATGAAGATGTGGGCCTAGAGTTCGCGAAAATTGAACGAATCCTTAGGAATTATAGGAAACAAAAAGATAGAGGTAGTTCGAACAGCTCTGATAATGACAATACTGAGGAACTCATCCACAAATATGATCTCTGAAGCCTTCCCAAGCATGTTGAAAAAATCAGCTTGTTGTGTTTGAAAAACCAGCTCAATTTTGAAAAAAATACTGTTCATGCTCTGTAGCGGCACTGTAGCAAGAAGAAAAATGTGCAGAAACGAAGAAAAACTATTGTCTAAAGGGGTTTTCAGTCATTTGTCGTTTGTAAAAGTCTTTAAGTCTCACTTGTCAGTCTTTATTGTCGCTTGTTAGAGTTTTACTTATCGTTTATCAGTTGAAAAAGCCTTTATGGCCGGTCGGAGAATGTCGAATTATTGGTGATTTCTAGAACTTCACCAATAATTAAGCTACGTCTACTTTTGTGCCTATATATAAGGCAATGCTTGTAAAGATTGGGGACACGCTCTGCTCCTCAAGAAATGAAATTTGTGTGCATTATGAGTTCCTGAATCTTCACTTCTACATGCTTGATATGATTCTACAAACGTATGTACGCTGATTAGTCTTAATAGTATGCTCTACACTTGCCATAGTATGGAACCTGTGCATCAGAATTCTGCTATCATAAAAACAATTCTAAGGTGCAAATCAAAATTCAGAGAGAGCATTGGTATCTAAAAGGCAGTCCCTTTTATAAAGGCCTAGAGAGTTGTTTGTGTATGGGATAGCATACCTGCCATACGCCTTTTCTTCTTCTTCCCTGATTTGCATCTTAGCCCTCCTTTATGGTATTAGAGTGACCAAAATTGAATTACCCATGACTAATTAATCCTAGGGAAGGTATGAGTCTTTATTGATAATTTTGGATTGAATGCAATCCCCCATTTAGGTCTTAAAATCCCTAATTTTCAATTAATTTTGGGATTTTTCAATTCCTTTGTCAAATCGTGAAATTGGACCGACCAATATGAAATTCAAGGTCCCAGAATCAATTATTGTGAAGACACTATAACCTAAAAATGACCAAAAAAGGTTTAATTAGGTTTTTGGCTCAATTGAGGCATGAAATTACCCAATTTTGGGAAAAAAAAATTACCCCAACTGAAATTTTCTAAAATTGAGACCGTAGTGCTGAAATCAGAATTAAAAGAAGACTAATGGCTATTTTTTGGAATTTTTTTTAATTCCATTCGGTATTTTTCTTGATTTTTTCTCTCATTTTGGCCAAAAGAAATTAAGGAAAAATTCACAAAATTTCCAAAAAAAATTAGTTTTTGTTTAGAAATAGGTTCCTAAGCATGGCCAAGGTTCCTAATCCTAATTTTGTGATTTTTAGATAAATTTGAAAAATGGGCCAAAAATTAAGTGTCAACAAGTCCTAAAATTGTTTTTCGCACTGTTAGTAAATTTGCGATTTCCAGATTTCAAATGCACAACATGAAACTATGGATCACAAATGTTCCAACGCAAGAAAATCAGATCATTCGGATATCAGGATGAGGAAGTAATCAACGGGCAAATTTTTATCAAACCTTCCAATACCTAAAAAAGGTCTTAAAGCCCAAAACCATACTTTTAGGTCTCCGAATCGAATTAAACTTTCAAGACCTATAACTTATGGGAAATAATCATTGGAAAAAAAATGTCATTTTGCAGAAACCACGTTTCGTTCATAAACCCGAGCCTTAGGCCTTGGCATTTTTCAAAATCTTGGGTCCGTAATTTCAATATTTTACTTACCAATATTGGGTTTGTTGGAGTCCCAACACTGCGACGAATCGCCCAAATCGGACACTAGATGGAGAAGTCTATGGGCCCAAGAATTGGCACGACTCAGTTGCCATGCCCGCCCCGGCCTATAAGTACTCCCCACCCATATTTCAATTTTCAAATATAAAGAGTCATTGCTTTAATTTTGTTTTCTTGGATTTATCCAGTTTGGTAACTGGGTCAAAACCTTTGGATACGTGATTGTGCGATTTCATCTTGGGTTCATTAGAGAGCTCTCGACACGAGTGGTCCAGCGTCGTAAAATTCACGGGAATTGGACAGCGGACGGAGAAATTACGAGTCCAGAAAGTGACACATCAAGTGGAAGCACGTCCGCGTCAAGTCAAGTAACAATACTGAGATTTAAGTGGAAACCCATTCCATGGGAAAAGGGAAAGCCATGGGGCATCGAAATCCGTTAATCAACTTCGATCAAGAAGGGTACAGGGGTTCAACAATACCAAGAAAATACGAAGACACAAGCTCTCCCTTCTACTAGCTACTATACCACCAACTCAAATTATAAAATGTGTCAACCACTCTCTCTAAGAACGAACAAAACTTAATTGGAAACTTGCTACGACCTTATAAACAATTAGAAAACTCACAACTGTGCCTTCAATTTGAATGCAAAGTCATTTTGATCTGTAGAATACTATAAAACCTTATTTCTCTTTTCTCTCTTGTATGTCCTCCAATTTTGCCTGACCACATTGAGATTAGGGTTGAGCATCGGCCCTGTTCAACTAGAAAATTGAATCAAATCAGCTTGGACAGACTAATTCAAGGGAGAAACAGTTCGACTCTCGATTCCGCATATATAAGACTGAACAAACCAATCCGGTCCCTCGATTCCAAGGCTAGAACCACTAGTTCTATCCAAGAGTTTGGTTCCTGAAGAGAACCAATTCTAAACCTGTTTTGAGTATTTTTTAAGAGATTTCACCTATCGAGAAACGTACTGTGGTCTTTAACACAAAGAACAACAACATTACCACTTGACCAACAAATATTTTTGTAGTGAAATGGTTCAATTTTTATATTTCCATCGCAACAATTTGACTTTTCATTTAAAACATAAAATGGGCCAGCTTCCTAGTAGAATTGGGAATCCGATTGCAACCATCGATTCTCTCTGAGACCAAGAGTGGGCGGTTCTAGAACCAATCAGTTTGATTCTCAATTTCAATCTTTTGGAATCAAGGGTCACAAGATCGATTCTCAACTCCTTAGAATCGATAAAAGTATGGGTAAGCGGTTCCAGGTTTCGTACAGGATCCACATGGAACATAGAATCTGACATCATATACAAGTTCCTTATTTTTTGGAACTTGAAACATATCCATCAGAATTTGAAATCTACCTTGTCACAGGTTCCATGATCTAACAGGTTCTTTTTTTATTTATTTCAATTTTAATTAAACAAAATGAAAATGAATGCAATAATACTGAACAAGAGTGTTATTCACCAAAGAGAATACAAATGACTAATTTTCCTGTCATCATGGTTCAAATAAATATAATTAAAATGATAAGTCATTGCGTGAATTAATATTAGAGGTGAGCAATTCCATGTTCCGTATAGGTTCCACCCATGATAATAGGTTCCTCATTTTTTAGAACTTGGAACCTATCTTACCACATGTTCGAGGGTTGGTCGTAGAGTCTATCTAGGTTCCATATGTATTATTAATTGAACAAATATAGTGAATCATCACTTTTAACAACCGCCACTTGCTGCTATGATCCATTATCACAACTTATATTTAGACATACGAAGAATATGAAATATTAACAAGTCATAAAATGAAAACTTAGACTAGTGTTTTCAGATTACACTCATCATCTAACGTTATAATATACCGCATGATTATGCGAAGACAAAGACCAAGAAAAAATACAAAAGTTTTGTTTAGGTTTTAGGTTTCACATTGTAAGTTCGACCTACTTAGAACCTGAAACCTATTTATCAAAATAGATTTTCTAATTTTTGGAATCTAGAACCTACCATGTATCTTGAAACGTGGAACCTATAGGTTCTCACTAGTCAGGTTCTCAAATTTCAAGTTCTACCATGCTCACCCTTAGATAGAAGGACATGGCTTCATCACTTGATTAAATCGAGAAAAAAGGTCATGAAGTGGACTTTGTATCAAATATGGGCATGAAGTGTTTCGATTTTCTCAAATAAGGGTTTGAAGTTGATTTTGTTTCAAAGAAAGACTTGAAGTGACTATGTCTGTTTCAAAGAAGGGCTTGACTTTTCGGATGGTAAGGGCATTTTCGTCTTTTTACTATTTTTTGAAATTTTCTTCCTTTTTTTCTTTCTTTTTTTCATTTTCTAGTTTTTCTTTGTTTTCCAGGAAAGGGTTGGGTGACGCCACCCTTACAAGATCTAGATGAGGTTCGAGACTAGGTGAGGTTGTCCCTCGCCGGTAGCTGGCGAGGTCCTGCCTAGATTTGGCGAGGGCCAATCTCGCCCAACCCTTTCAACAGGCCACCGGCAAAAAACAAAGAGAAACCAGGAAAAGGAAAAAAGAAAAGAAAGAAGAAAGAAAAATAAATTAAAATTTTTTTTGGATGAAAATACCCTATTGGCCGCCAGCAAATAACAAAGACAAAACCAGAAAAAGGAAAATAAAAAAATTAAAATTGTCTTTGGACGAAAATGCCTTTGATCGCCGAAATATTTGTCTGATCGGTTATCAATGAGATCAGGCATTCATTTGAAACATATATGGCCACTTTAGGCTTTTATTTGAGAATGATATATCACTTCAGGTCTTTATTTGAGAATGGCATGTCACTTTATGTTCTTATTTAATCTCAAATTCACTTCACGCATTTATTTGGAATTTTTACTTAAATCCATGATAGCTGTTTTAGTAAATTAATTTATCATGCCTATGTTGCTCGAAAAGAAAGGAAATGCATTTCACCCGTCACCGGTCGACGGTTGCAGAGCCTCACACGGGTGGAAAATCTCCTCTTGGCGATTTAAGCCGAACGATCAGCGAACGACCGCAACGCCGAACTCCACCCCCCGTTTTCCTCGCCATTCCCATCTCCTCTCCAAGCACGAGCCGACTCGTCTCTCTCTCGAAGCTCGCACACGCGCCGAGATTGTCGTAGTCGCCGTCGCAGATTCGATCGAATCGGCCGAGAGAAGGAACCCGATGGAAACGAACGGAGGGGAACACGCCGGCGGCCGCCCTCAGGTCCGCCACGAAAACCCTAGCCCCGGCCCGAACCCTAGCGGGGGCGCAGCATCGAGAGGGAAGTCGTGCAAGGGTTGCTTGTACTACTCCTCCGTTCTGAAGTCCAAATCTCGGCCCCCTACCTGCGTCGGCCTCTCCAGAACTCTCGACGAAGGTCCGTCTTCCCTCGCCGTCGGACTCATTTCCCGCCTCCCTTTTCGTTCTCGATAGCGGAGAGGATTTGGTAAATTTGCTGCAGTTCGATCTTTATTCTATGGCTTGAGTGATTGGCTGTCGCATTTGGTCGAATTGCTTGGAATTGGGGTCGGAGGGTCTTGCGATGCGAGGCTTGTGTTCGACGAGATTAACCGGTTGAATTGGGGGACCGAAATTACGATTGTTTTTCTTCTTTTCGGGCCCCATTCATCGATGTCTTGTCGAGGTTTTTAGCTTATTTTGCACATTGTCGTTGATGGGTTTTTGCTTGCTTATTGGGCTTCTTGTGAGCAAATCTGCTGCCGCTGCTGTTTCCCCCTTCTAATTGTTTGGCAGTCTCTTTGGGATTGTAGAGTTTGGTGGGGATCTTATTCTCGTGCTTTGCCTTTGAATAAACTGTTGCTTCTAGGGTGAGTGGTATGGTTCGATAGTTGGGCAACCGGAAAGACACTCTGGTAACAAGGCCTTAATGTAAGCTGTACTGAGACAAGCCATGACTTTTGTACCGACCTCTGGACTAGCACTTTTTGAGTATGATGTTGGACATAATCTAGGGGAATTTTTATCATCCCTTAAGTGTTTTTACAGGACTGGTCTTGCATTCGACGTGGATCGTTGGATAAAAAGGGAAAAACATGGTTCATTAGATATGTCGGTTTTCTAGTCGTAACTTACTGACATTAAGGGATAGTCACGTATGCAAAGGTGATCAAACTTACATTTGATTAAGTAAAATAGTTTCTAGTTATATGTCAGAAAAGTGTTAATGGTCCAGTAGAAAGTGCTCTAAATGCTTTTCCAAGTGAACAAAGGTTTGAACCTTGCTTGTGCAAGGTCAATTTTTTTTCATAAGGCCAAGGAAACAGTCAGAAATTGTCCCGGTTGAACTGTCCATGCAAAGTTTGATCAGTTTTTTATCACTCCAATTCTTTCATGAAACCAGACTATACCATGCTCGGTTCCTGGTTGAATCTGCCGGTCATGTCCAGGTTTGAAAACACTGGTTTGACAATTTGCAATTTTCACTTAAAGGTACTTGTCTTAAGTTGGTTGACCTACAGACAAAATGTTCCAGCTCCATCTTTAGCAAAGCATGAATCCGTTAGTCCTACTGTAAGCTGTTATTTGTATATGCTGACCCTTAGGATTGTTGATCAGTGCCTAGCTATATTGTGGGAGAAACTGAGTTGGAAGCCACCAAAGAGGGCCGGAATCTGAAAGACTTCAGCTATGCCTGTGTTGGTTACTCTGTCTTCTTGGAGAAAAATAATCAATCTTCAGATCTGAAGGATAAACAAGCAGAGCTTCCATTCTGTGTTGGTCTTGAGGTAATTTCTCCTATCCGTCTTCACCTCAATGGGATTACCTCTCTTTATGAACCAGCTTCTTCCTAATTACATTATGGTGGTGTTTTTCTTCAACGCAAAACTTGAAAACTGTAAGCACCTATTGTAGCTTAATGTTGAATTTTAAGTCTTTTGATGTGTTTCTGTTACTGATTTAAGTTGCTTGCAAATGCAGGATAAAAGATTATTGAAGTGTGATTTATTTTGGTTGACTCAGTTGAATGTTATCAGAATGACGTTTTTTGAGATCCTACTTTTGAGCATGACGTGTCAGTAGGGCCATAGTGTTCTTTTCATCAGTACATATAAATTTCTTGGCAGCTCAACAATGTTTAATAGTGTTTTGCTGGTACTTGTACAGATTGCCATTTGATTCAGTGTCTTTTGTTAGAAAAAGTCCGGAAAGGACACAAGATACCAAGGTGCTACATATTTTGCCCATTCAAGGTTTTGAAGTAATTTATTAGGAGGAAGACACTGCACATTTGTGGTGATTCTAATTTCTGAACCAAGTGTGACCTCAAATTAATCCTGCATGTGCTTATGCTTAAGTTTGGTCTTGAAAATGTCCAGCTAGGTTACCACCGACCAAGAATTTTTTGCAATGGCTGGTCAAGACATCTTTTGAGCTATTGTTTGTCCTTCTTTTTTACGGGCTGATGTAGTTGTACGTTTTCTTAGATGGTGTTACTACTTTGGAAGTTTCTGTTTCTATTAGTCAACTTTAAAAGAGCCTTCGATTATCAACCATCTCATTGGCCAAAAAAATTTACGGTCTCTTCTGTCACTGTTATAAAATGTAAAAAGAAAGCAAACTATCAATTGTCTCTTCAACTATAGATTAGGCTTGGTTATCGAAAAGTAAGATCTTAAGACTGCATTTATCTTTGGATTTTCTCGTGATAATATCTTCGTGTTGTGTAGTGAACATGTTTAGTACTTCTCGAGTTGGTTGTTGATAAAGTGGTCATGTTGTATGATTTGTCCCCTACTTTATCTTTATCTGACAGCTAAATTTGTGTCAGGTTCTGTTAGATAAAAGAACAACACCTGCTGAGAATGTTCCTGCGAACCTTCATAAAAAGGAAGGTGAGGAGCTTGGTTCGCTTTTGCAATGCTTGGCTTGTTACTTGGTTATATTGCCAGCACACAGTTATCATTGTCTTTGTTCTACCATGGCCTTAGCCATAATTGTCCCGTTGCCATTCTGTCGTTGGCCTAAGGCCCTAGATGTGCTCTTCTCATGCTGTTTTCCACATTAGTTGCTTAGTGACAATTTGGTTCTTTCTTCTCATTATGGCAAATCCCTGTGTATTCAGCTCCAGATGGTCATGCTTTTCCTCAACGGCGGAGTTACAAGCCAGCAATCTCTTCTGGCGATGATTACTTGAGTAGGCAAGTCCTCTGCTCTAACATTTGTATTATCCCCCATCATGTTTCAAGACTACTTGCAAGTCCAGATGACAAATTCCATTGATTTCCAGGTTTAAGAGAAATGCGGGTCTGGTCGCATCCGGTGTTGCCAGGAATGTGAATAGAGTAGGAAACTACATAAAAGAGAGCATGGACGATATTTTCCAGCCTTACCGGAGGCGACCAAAGTGAAGTTAGCAGATCCAGATGGCGTATTTGAAGAATGGGGCAACTTCCCAATCGCCAATTTTTAACAGGATCCCAGTTTCTCTGATACAGAGTTATTGATAGTAGTACATCCTTCGCCGAGAAGGGCCAAGCTCCATTGTTGTAATAAATGAATTTTGACAAGTATACTTATGATTCTACTAAGTTTCGAAAATCCCTAAGGTTTCAGTTTTGCACAATTTTCGTTTCCCATCTTCAATGGCCGCACTTCACAATTCCTACCTCCTGATGTATTATCATCTTATGTTGAACACAAGAGGGCTCGAGATTCACTACGAGTGCGTACGATACTTTATCATGACAGCAGGTGTACTATCACAGAAGCTTTTATCTTTCGTTTTGTTTTTTAACTTTTTGCCATGACCAAGTCAACTACAAGAAGCGTCGATAGGTTAATTGTCCAAGAAAAGTTGTTGACGGGCCTCAGCTGTAAGCTGCCAAGCCCCTCAAGCCCACGATCGTATCTGTTTGAAGAGTGATTTCCCGTTTGTTTCTTCTTGGCCGTTTCACTATATCATTGTCGTTTCAGACAGTTTGGAAGACTTGTGACTCACGAATTTGATTGTATATATATTTTATGATATCTAAAATCATATTTTTAGTTTTCAATAAAGTATAATTTCAATATTTACATTTAAATTCGAAAAGTAATCTATAATTTAGTAAATTCAGAGATACTGTAACAATGACTGAATGGAAGATCTCCCTTGTTCTTAGGGTTAGTTGAACCCCAACTGCGCTGATTTTCTCCATTTACTTCAGATCACATTTTCTTGATCGGCTAATTTGACCCCCATACAGTCTAGGGCATGAATCCCACCAAGCTATAAACCAATTCAGAAAAAGATTCTTTTAGAAGCACTCCACCCACCCACTAATCACAGCGACACTTTAACATTCATCAGAGTCTATGGAAGCATCTCTTTTGACACATCCACTCAATGCCTTTGTGAATGGACGGATCACCCTGGACCGTGCTTGACCAACACCTGAAAACTCTCCTCCAAATGGGGTCCCAGGTACGTCAATAGAAAGGGTCGAAGATCCCAAGCCATAAACATGCCTGGACTCCATGTTCTCCTAAAATGTTACTGGAGAATCGACCATACCAGTCCTTTGATTACTCCATGAAAATCAAGATCATGCTCCTCATGCAAACCATCTTCACGGATCATTGAGCTTTCAGCAGGAGAAAATTTTCTATGTCCATAGAATATCTTGATAAGTCCGAACATCGCAGCTGCCCTCGCCTTCAAAATCATGCATTGGCCAAAAACTCTATGTCTATCCAATTTCGCTTGCGCCTTCTCTTCGACAAAGGCTTCACCGCTTAGAACTCTTAGAGGACAAGAATATTGTCTCGAAATTGGTATCTCAGATAGGCCTTGCCTTGATATTCTCCCTTCTACAGTTTTCTAATTTTCACCAGATATTTCGGATCTTCATAATATATAGTTTGCTATGATTTTGCTAGTTGTCCTAGTAAGAATAGGATCGTCATTTTTTTGGGGAAAGTACCAAAAATATAACTTACGTATTTTAAAATACGAGTTTGCTAACTCTAGACAAAATCCCGATCTTGAAAAGATCAAATTATCCCTCTACAAAACGTCCAAACTCTGCCATAAAGCCTTAGCCTCCATAACCCACAAACACCACACCCCCCCCCCCCCCATCTCCCCTCTACTGCACACCACTACTAACCAATTCTGTCTGTTGACCTCCCGTCCACCTAGGGCCGTTGCCAAAGTCACTCCCTCTCAATTGCTGCCTTTGACCGCTCCTTCATATGTTTGGAGGAAAATTACCAAAAAAATCATAAACTCGTTATACTTATGCCAATTCAGTCTAAACCTTTTAATTGTGCCAATTGAGTCATAAAAGTTTTCACGTTTTGTCAATTGAGTTAATTCGGCCAATTTTGGCCGGAAATCACTGATATAGATGCCTACTATCTTATGTGATACGACAAGTATTGACGTAGAAATTTTTAATAATATTTTAATAAATTTTTGAATTTTTAATTTTTTTTTCTTTTCTTTTCTTTACTTTTTCTTTTTTTCTTGGACTTGGGGATCCCTTACTGGGTCTAAGCGAGGCCATCGCAACCCTCGCCTATGGCTAGTGAGGGTTGGCAAGTGATCCTCGCTGGCCCTAAGTCCAAGAAAAAAAAGTAAAAAAGAAAAGAAAAGAAAAAAAGAAAAAAAAATTGAAAAGTTCAAAATATTATTAACAAAAAATTCCATGTCGGACAGTCGGCGTCCATATTAGCGATTTCAGGCCAAAATTAACCATATGGATTCAATTGATAAAACGTGAATGGGTTTATGACTCAATTGGCCTAATTAAAAGGTTTAGAACTGAATTAGCACAAATGCAATAGATTTAACACTTTTTTGGTAATTCTTCATGTTTGGCGCCCATGACCTCAACCTCCATGCTCCAGTAGCCATGGTCACAAGCTCGAGCTTTCAATACCAATCATTGAGCCTTCACATATAAATTTATATGTCCCATAAAGCCTAACCGAGCATCACGGTACCAATCCTCGAGCACTAAAGTGGCCTAGCTACCAAAATCCTTGATCCCGAAATTCCTGGTTCACAGAGGCTAGTTGTCTCAATTTAGTTTTAGTGTTCTCCCTCTTAGTCCTTACTTACGTTCTAGATGACCTTGATGGCTGTTGGTGACTTCGAATTTCTAAGAAGTGTTTCCTGCAAATGAATTTTTGAAAGGAAGGTATTTTCAGAAGATGATTGCAGAGGACGGATTTGAGAGAGTCCGATCAAACCCATACCCCTAGCCCTAGAATTAGAGGGAAACTCTCTATCATGACCGAAATAGATGGAATAATTCATGTGTCGACTTTCGAATAGTAGCATCCTCACCATATTCAACCGATTTACCACTCAACTCCGCTCTTCCAATTACCTAAAGTTGGTGAGTTCAAGTTGGAGAATTATTAATTCTCAAGGGTAACCTAACCTAATCTGTATCACTTCATGATTCACCACACCAGTTTTTCTAGTGCAATTATCATCTTCCCCACATCATAAAGGACAAAAGAAAGGCAAATCATTCCTAACAGTGTGGTGCTGTCTCTATACCTTTTGACATTGCAATCTCTAAACCAATTATTTGATCTTCTAACTCTGTAGTTTAGTGCCAGAAAGTTGTGTGGCTGCGAAATTTCCGATGTCAACAAATCTTTGGTACTTGGTAGGTGAATTGCTACCCAACACAACCAACTGCAAGACACAATGGGAACCTTCCATAAAGTTTAGGTACTAACTATAAATTGTCGACACATACTAACTTCAAGCGGGCAAGCAATACTTGAAGGATTTGATCTGAGTAGGAAGCTTGCTTGTCTTCTTCACTCAATCAATCAAGGGTCCTAACACCTATGCCCCCGTTTTTGCTTAAGGTTATTTCTAGCAATATATCACTTTAGAATCATATCTTTCGATAAATAGAGTAGTGTGTTAGAGAATGGGGGAGCAATCACGTCTGGTGAGAGTTAACTCTATTTTGAAAAGCCTCAGACACAACCATTGTGAAGGAAAGCAAAATCAAGTGGGAAAACAAGGACAGATTTGCCCACTTAAGCTTGGATTCCCATCAAATCATTATGCTCAGTTCATCCAAATGAAAATGTGAAAGCCAATGATGTTAGCTTGCTTGTTGTATACATGTGACTGACCAAAAAAGAAACACACTCCAATTTCTTCAGAAAATTTATCTAAATTCATTGAACGTACAACACGTGTCATATGTGCTCTAGAGAAGACAAAGTTATAGAATTAGTGATTTCTTTTCAGGGGAAGTTTGGTGATTTTAATGAAATTTCGATGGACACTATCCTTTTAAAAGCTAATGAGTGATTAAAAATATAACAAAGGTGGTGGATCCATCTCCTTTTCCAATGGATCTATCATTTTTTTTTTATCG
This sequence comes from Syzygium aqueum, assembly GCA_031216185.1. Classification (NCBI taxonomy): domain Eukaryota; kingdom Viridiplantae; phylum Streptophyta; class Magnoliopsida; order Myrtales; family Myrtaceae; genus Syzygium; species Syzygium aqueum. Next base: position 18,152,153 of record CM062237.1, on the reverse strand, counting down.
AAAACTTCAAACGAAATGGTTCGAACTATTAACCACCGATCCACCCCATGTCAATACGAGGCCATTTTGTTTTTAATAAGAACTCCTTCCCAGAGTTTCAACACAAACAAATGAGATATGTGAGCACTTCGATAGTACGACTTTCTGTCTATCCAAATTATTGAATATATTAGTATTTTAAAAAAATAAAAATGGACATTTCGTCATGCTCAACCGGCAATGATCGATTTGGATGAACGGAGAATTTTTGCTCTAAGAATATGCAAATATTTGTGATGGAAAGGATCGAAGCCATCGAATAAAAGGTCCAATGAAGGTGGTGAAAATTCAATTTGTAGGTGCCTGCTCGGGGGAAATTCTGGTACGTTTACTTTTTCTTGACCAAATGGGCGAGCGAGTAACGTTCCACCATACTCTCCGCGCCCTGAGAAGGAGAGAGATTGTCACACGGGAACACAACCACAGGGAGGTCAGATATGGGGCCCGAGAAGGGGATGAGAGAAATTAATTATTAGGTGAGTTTTTTGTTTTTTTGGTAAGGATTATTAGGTGAGTTTATTTTGCAAAAAATATATAATTTAAAATATTTTCTTTCTAAAAATGATCGTTTGTATCACTTATAAAAATGAATGAATGAAAATTTTTTTATTGTCAATGAAAATATTTAAATATAAATTATTATCGATAATGAAAAATATTTTTAATTGACTAACTATTTCAAACGATAACTTTTAAGAAAATGTTTTCTGAATCATTAGGTGTGTTTGTCCAAGGAAAAATTACATGATAATTCGGGAAATCCTTTTTCAGGAAAATATTTTCTCCTTTTCTGGATAGGAAATTCATTTTGTTAACTTTAAGCTTACGTATTTCCTTTGATCATAATTGTTTTTCCTTTGACCAATCATTTTTAGCAAATTAAATGTGTGAAAGATCAAAAAACTAATTCTTGGAAAATTTTTTTACTCAAACAAACACATCCAAAACATAATGACTGATAACTCTATAATCATTATTAGGTTACATATAATTATCCAAATACAAATAATCATAATAGATTATCCTATCAAATCCTATTGAAATTAGGTCTTTAATTGCTAAAAGCAGCAAAATGTTGGAAAACCAAGACATAGTATAAATGCACTTAGGACATTATACAGACATTATTGCGATATGTTCAAGCTTTAGACTAATTATGCTTTCTGAGGTTATTGTTTTCAAATTTTATTTAATATAAAGTACAAGTCAATTAGGGAGAAATCATGAAATTACCATGCATGTTTTGACATTGTTAGTAGGTGAACAACTCGATGTTAAGTGAATCATACACTTCTCCAATTTTGGTCAAATGGGATCCTCCATCTTCCGAGTGGATTAAACTAGGAAAATTGTCAAAAAAGTCATAAACCTATTGCGCTTTTGTCAATTCAGTCTTAAACCTTTTAATTGTAACAATTAAGTTCTAAACCTTTTCACATTTTTCCAATCTAGTCCATCAAGCTAATTTTGGCAGGAAATATCTGACGTAGACGACGGCTGTCTTACGTGGCATGGTTGGCGCTAACGTGGATAATTTTTAAAACGTGAAAAATTTTATGACTCAATTGGCGCAATTATAAAATTTAAGACTCAATTGGCAAAAGTGCAATAGGTTTAAAATTTTTTGGACAGTTTTTCAATTAAACTGAATGTTGAAGGCGCCTTTAAAGGTAACCTAGGACTTGCTAGGGTAGCCGATTTATTTAGAGGGGTAACTGGCTTGGTGGTTTTGCCATAATCGTAGGAATATGTTCATCGACACAAGAAGAACTTTGGGTTTTGTGGTTGGCAATCAACTTTGCAAAACAACTTGGTTTTCATAAGATTATCAATGAGATTGGCTCTAAAACCATCATTGATCTTGTTAGTTAAAAGCTTATGATTGATAATGCTGGTCATGATTTACTTAAAGATATCATAAGACTACTGTGCTCATTTTGAGTTTAAAGTACAATATAATTTTTTAGAAGAAAATCGCTCAGCCGAATTGCTTGCTAATCTTGGAATCAACAAGCTCATGGATACTAGTTTCATTTAAAAATAATAACACAGATATTCCTTGAACTTTTGGTTCAATATGATAGTAGTATTTGAACTTTTAATTTGTTCAACATGATCCCTCAACTTTAATCAAATGTGCAATGTGGTTCCTCAACTTTTAGTTTGTTCAATGTGATCCTTAGACTTTTGGTGCATCTTTAATGTAGTACCTGAACTATATTAAAATGTTCAATATTATCCTTCTATTAATTTAAAATCATGGACAACAATGAGCATTCTACATTATCAATAATGAACTATATTAAAATGTTCAATATAGTCCATGGACTATATTGAATATGTACTAAAAGTTCATGGACCATATCGAACAAATTAAAAGTTCCGGAACCATATTGTAGATTGAGCAAAAGTTCAGGAACCATTTGTGTCATTTTCCCATTTGTTTTTATTACCTCCTATAGAGTTACTTCACGTTTTATTAGGTAATAAAATAGGGATAGTAGATTTACAATGTTAAATTTTTGTATTAAGCTTTAGCCCTTTTTCATATAACAAAAAAAGCCATTGCCTTCTACATTATTCTGTTATTTATTTTCTTTCAACTATCTCTATGTTGTACGCTTCATATTAGTTACGTTGATTGCGCTTTACACGGACATGTGCATTTCTATTTGTGTTGGGCATGTATTGATATTCTAAGATGTTATTTTTTTTGTGTCGCACATGAATCCATTGTCACTTATGATCACGAGGATGTTGTTGAATATGTTATTCTATGAGATCTGTGCTAGACCTATATCAAGAAAAGTGCACTAGAGTCCTAAATCTTGCGTATGGAGTGCAGTTAAGTCTTAAACCTTTCGATTGGTTCAATTATTTCCTCAATCTTATCCAAAAAGTGAACTTGATTACATTTTCAATAAAGGTTTAAGACTTTGCTAAAGATAAATAAATAAAGGTTCAGCACTTAATATAGCCAATTGAAAGTTTTAGGACCCAATTATACTTTCTAATAACATTTTAAGACTTGATTGAACCAATACAAAAATATGACTAGATTGCATTCTGTACATAAGGTTAAGGACTTATGGTACAGTTTTTCTGACCTATGTCTGTGCAAAAATACCAAAACAAGAAAAAAATTCTAAACTTTTTCCTTTGTATCAATAGAGTGTCCGGGACTTTTTAAGCACATAAACATAAAAAGATGGGATGGAATTTTGAATTTTATAATCAATTTAAATGGATGTAAAATGGAAAAGTTACAAAAGAAGGCATGTAAGCAAGTTTAATTCCATTTGTGTTCTTGCGTATGTGATTATACTTATCTAACCGGGGCCACATTGCTTAAATGTAATTCTCATTCAAACCTTCTTCAATGGACAAGTTAAAAATCAAAACTATCTTTATCTCCATTGTTTGAGATGAATCGCAAGTTTACGATATATCTGGCAACTACATACATAATTTTCAATTTTTCATTTTTTAATGAATAAATTAATGTGCTAAATGATTACACTAACTCCCGCTTTCAAGCACACCCGACATCTTCTACACACTCTGAAATGTTACGAAGTGAACAAACATTCATCCCGAGCCCCCCGCCTCCAGCACGAACCTCATAAAAATTCCGGTTAATTAAAAAAAAACACCAACTTTATTTTGAATGGTAATTTTAACCTGAACATTTTTTTGTCTAAATAAAAAGTATCAACTTTATTTTGAATGGTAATGTGAAATTTTCAAATTATCAGGGCCACATTTGGGATTTAAGTAAAAGTTAGTGATTCGTTATGAGACAAAAAAAAAGTTCATGCCAGAATTATAATTCAAAGTAAAGTTAGTGTTTTTTTTTTAAATTAGGCCTAAAAATTCCTCATTCAGCTCATTGAAAAATTTATCAAATTGTGTCACCAATCATGGACACATTCCAATCACAACTAACATGTAATTTTAGAGGCAGTGGCTGTGGTTTTGTGGACCTATAAATGAAACGGTTTGGCATCAGTTTTCAAACAATTTAGTTAGTTCATCTTTTCGAACAATCTTTTGAGTGCATTCCTCACATCAATTTTTTTTTTTTTTTTTGGTTTTTACATCTTGAGTACTTTTAACAAGACTTCAATTTTAGGTTACAAGTTTTTTTTCTTGAGTGCTTCGGGGAAAAGGTTTAGATACTTGCTATGATAATGAATAAAAACCGATTCCGGGATTCACAGTCATGAGCCGATGTTTGTAAGGCTAGACGTTCAAAAGGACATCAAGAACAGTCATATCAAGAGATTATGACCATACGATCTTTGGTTTGACTTGTGTCGACGTGAAGGATCTCTCTCTAGAAGCTCATGTCGTATCCATATAATGCTTCTACTTTAATTAATTTAGGTACTTCCAATATCCACTTTAAATCCTGTTTTAAAAAAACGGTTTCATTTTGGATTCTTATTTGAAATTTTTCCTAATTACTCTGTTCACTCTTTGCACAGACATAACCGGATATCTATATTTGTATCTGTATTGATGTCCTTGACATTTGAATATTTGAATCACTTACAAAAAAGAATCATAATCAATAAGGAAATGCATTTAAATTGATATTTAGAAATATGTATAAGGACAAAACTCGTGAATATTGAGTTTTGTAATATAAGTTTGTCTTTTTTTATATACACCTCCAATATTCAAGGTTAAACTTGGAAAATACAAAAAGAAAAGTATATCAAATAATTTTTCTAAATAATATAGCTATTTTGAAAATATTCTGACAATAATTTAAGGAACTTCATTTCATTTACATTATTATGCCCCATTTAATGTACTTATATTTTGAAAATATAACTCATGTCATTACGAATATCACTTAAAAGCTAACGGATGACTCATTAATAATTCTGCAATTAGGGTTTTTTCCTTAAATTTTATCTTTTACTGATCGAAAATAAAATCTGGGTTTTCAACTACAGCCTATTTCATTACATATATAAATCTCACTTAATTAAAAACTTCATTTTGTTTACTTGTTAGTTGTTACTATAAATAAGGTGCAGTATATAGCTTATTCTAATACATGAAAAGAATTTACTTAATTCCAAAATGTTACAATCAAACTATTCATATAAATATTTAAAAATAAATATTTAAGAAAATTAAGATTAAAAAAATTAAAAAGTAAAATTATATCTTATCACCAAAAAATTTTTCAACAATTTCAAGTATAGCTTATACCATTAACTGAATAAATTCCACTCTGCAGATATAAGTTAATAATTAAACTATTGCTAGTAAAAGCATAACTTATTTTATTCAAGTAATTTAGTTTAGTGCATTAAAAGAATTATAAACTAGATAAATTCACTCAGTTTGAGAAGTATAGAATATCTTACTAAATTATCGAGGATTGATACAGAAATTATTAAATATGATTCTTTTCGTTATGATGAAATTAAAGAGAGGAAATAACTCCTGTTACTTTCAATATTATAAAAAAATGATTTCTTAATTTAAATTTTCCATAGAATCTTAGTAAGAAAAAAGAATTGATATTGCATCTTATTGAAAACAAAGCGCATTGTTTTTTTTCACTTTCTCTTTGTAAATGAACCTACTCCAAATACAACTTCCAAATTGTATGCTAAAAATATTACTTCATTTTTCTATTTACGTATTACATGCCAAGGAAGAATAATAGTGCAATATCTTTTTTTTCCTCATACTAATCTTAAGCCTCCTTAGATTATGATATTTTTTTTAACTAAATGAATATTACAATTGAAAAATTTTCATGTCTTCTACATCATATATCATAATGTTGTTGTTGTTAACAATTGAAAAACTATGCATGCTAAGTAATTAATAGGTTTATGCATCGTATCAGCATGCATTACAGCGACATAATTGAGAAAGGATTCTATTCTTACTTCTAATAAAAGTTAGACTTGAATCATTAGACCCATAAATGAGCCGGTTGGATTGAAAATGGTCCGATTTTAATTGACTCATGTCCATAGAATATAAATCTAGTGATCAATACCCAACTTATATTGTTAAAATATTTTCATATTTAATTGAATATAGAAACACGGAAACCCAAACTGGAGTGAAAGCATGGAGTAAGCAAGGGCAAGATTGAGTGAGGACGAGAGAGCCATATAGGTGAGTTGAGTCTAAGTAAGTTGTGAATCTATTTGACATCTATATTATTTTGGATTTTATGACTCATTTATTTAGTATAATTAACCAATATGACAACCCAAACCATCAAATATAGGTTAAGAAATGGGTTTATGATCAATTTTGACAAGTCTAGAAATCATACTGAAGATGTAGAAGAATATAGGCAAATCGTCTATTTGTCTCTTGGAGTGGATAGAAAATGTCAATTAACTATGTACTCGAACTTAAATTCGTCAAATCCACCCTTCAATCACTTAACATCTTTTGGAAAATACATATTTTGTTAATGACCAAGACATGGTCCACATTGGACAGAAGATACGTATTACCCCAAGTGCAAATGTCCGGTGGATGACGTAGCAAGTGCTTTAGGTCAATCGGCTTTAGTCAATGGTGTTAGGATTCGCCACATAATCACAAAAAAATAGAAAATAAAAAACGAGAAAAAAAATCGAGATACAAGGTTTTTATCTTGATTCATCCTTAAATTAAGATTACGTCCATAAAAGAATTTCACTATAATTATCACCTCGCACCTCTTTTTTACATCTCTCAATTATAAGAGAAAGAAAATATATATAATTAATAGTTTGATTCAAAATAGGAACTCTTTTTAGGAAACCTACTCCAATTAGAAAACCATTCAATAAGGAAACTTTCATTTTTCGGATTCAAACTATTAAAACCCTCTAGCGGCTCGAGGGCACTGTCCCCTCAACTCCCTTAGGACGGTTCCCTCGAACTTCTGCCCACTCATCAAGGAGCAGGAATCCCGTGCTGTCCAGTCGCTCAGGAGTATGAATCACACCTCAACAAATGAGGGTAACTTTGACAAAGAATTTAGTTCAAGAGGTGAATTGTTACTCTCTTGTCCACCAAAGGGGGCAAATTAATAATTTCCCCATTCTTCTAGACTAATTTCTCAAACAGTGAATTCGAGATAAACATCGATGTGATCCACCGTGTACACTTGTAATTTGTCGAATAAGTAAAAATTTGAATTCTAATTATAGAACATCACATACAATAAAGTAAAGTACAATCGGCCCAACTCGATGGAGAACGCGACTCAATTTGCCGCCCTCTTTATCATGCCAATTGCCAAGTTGACGGAGTCTTGATAACGACGATTTCATTTAGGCTATTGAAAGTGATATGGCTGATAGTGGGGCATTGACGTTTGACTTTTAATTTTTTTAGGTATATATATATTTATATATATACACACGCACATATCTATATCTATATATATATATATATATATATATATAGATTCATGTATGTTTGATAAGAGAGACAATCGTCGAGATCAATCGCATTTGAGAAATTTTTACAACTTATTCATTTTATTTTATGTTTTCTGTGAGTTTTCATCACATTAGATGCAGCTTGGGATGTCACATAACTGATGCAACATCTAACGTTAGCCTAACATTTACGTCAGTTTTTCCATTCTCTACGAAACAACTGGCAGAAAAAAAATATGGGCTCAATTGGTAAAAAAAATTACATTTAGGAATGTAATTGCATAATTTTAAAAAATAAAGAGACTATTAGTGTCCGCTTCCCTATTATTTGTGGCTTTAGTAATTATCTATGTTAAGACCAATAATATTAGGATTTTGAGATTTATTCTCTAGGGTTATAAATTATAGCACAAGGTAATATTAGTCTTGTAAATACAGTTTTATCTTTCTATATTAAGGATCGAAAATTCAAACATTCTTTTTTTTTTTATCATCATTGCTTCATATGCATATGTATAATCGCAGAACAAAATGGCATGACACTGACAAGCATGCGAGTCAGTCATGAACCACATTGATGAAATTATTCAGATATTTTGTTTCGCTAGCTTGACCCCATCAAATGGCAAGATCGCACACCACCCAATTTATTATTATTATTAGTAGAATTGGGTTTTCGACGACCATGAGAAACCGCCAAATCCATTTGAACATTTCAACAGCTTGTGACATCGATTCAAATTGTAATTTGAATTAGACGTTGACTTTACCAAGCGCCAATTGCTAAACCGATACACACATCAAACGTCAAACGAAACTTCTACCGTATAGAAAATTCCATCGACAAGTAATACTTTGGACCAAAATTTCGAGATGAATTTACCTAATAATTTGAATTAGACTTGACTTTCTCGGGCTCTGATCACTAACAAATTTTATTTTGGGCCAAAATTCCGACACAAATCCACCTAATAATTGTCTTTTTCTAAATATACCATACATGGTAAGTTCTAACATTACAATAACAATCTTTTAAAAGACGACGAACCAGATGCATATCTCGTAATCATTCTGGTCTCCCAGGTCAGTGAGAAACTATTAGTTTAAACTACCTGCACTCCGTCTAATCTAACCTACGCTAAAAGCAAAAAATAGCTCGTAGCTACTTCTAGAAAAAAAAATGTATAATACTAAAGTAAAAAAAAACCCACTGAACCGGTCCGGTTCGAATGACCTCTTCTCCTTAACCCAACAGACCCTTCAAAAACTGGTGACCATCCGGTTCAACTTCAACCTGCCTCCTTCAATTCCGTTCCCGGCCACCTCCTTCCTCTTCCTCATCTCCAACACTTTCCGGTGGCTGTTCGAGTGAGCTTCGACCGAGAACGTCGGGCTACAAGCTGGTCTATACTCGGGGAAGAGCCGGCCCGACTTGTACCGGACCCCACACGCATTGCAGAGCGTCTTCAGGCCCAGCGGGCCGGCCCGCCACTGCGGGGTCTTCTGCACCTGGCAATGGCTGCAGCGCCTCTGGAACTGAAGCTGGCCGGCCTGATCCGGCGGCCCTCTCGTCTTTTTCACCTTCTTCTTCTTCTTCTCTGGTTCGCTTCGGCTGCGGTCGAATTCCATGTGCGTGAGCACGCTCGTGAAAGAAAGGCACGAACTCGACGAGTTCTCAGACGAGCACGAAGATGACTCGGAGCAGGACGGTGGTCGGTCCTTCTTCGCGGGCCGGGTCCGTTTGGTTCGGGTCTTGACTGGAACAGGCGAAGTAAAACAGGGCGGTCTCATGAAAACCGGTCTAGGTTCCGGCTCGGACCGGTTTTCGGCACTGCTTTCTTGTTTCCATTTTCCGGCGAGGTAACAAGTCGGGAATTCGGGCGGGGAATCATCTTCCACAAATTGAGACAACCATTCAAGCTCTGCTATAACAACATCCTGCAGAATAGCATATGATATTCAGGTTATTAAAAATAAATAATCAATTGTAGCTGAAAAGAAAATCTAATAAAATCATTGATATGCGATTACCAAAAACAAAAAAATTAACCTTTACGAACCGCATAAAAATTGACAAAAATCATTCTCTTTTTTCTAATTTAAAAATACCACCTTAATTTATCTCACGAGGTTCTCACATGACCATGATTAACGAGCGCGGGAATGCAATTTTTCCAATCGACATAGCATAAATTCAAAAAAAAAAAAACTCTGACAATAAAAAGCTTCACAAAAAATAAAATCTTAAGGAAATTACAAAAATAGTTATTTCGATAAATAAAATAAAGCTAATATCCGTTACCGGAACGGTCAATTCACTGGTCAAGATAGGCTCGCTGGAGGCCGGAGAAGAGGAACAGAGATTGGAGCAATCGCCATCCCCCTCTTGCGAAGAAACAGAGAGAGAGTCCTTTGCTTCATCTCCTTCGCCGTCGTCCTCACCTCCTCCTCCTCCTTCTTCTTCGACCTCCCAATCACCGTCGCTAGAGAAGTCGAACAAGTCGTCGACGGCGAAATCGTCGTTGCAGGCGGCCGAGGACGCGCCGCCGAGGCCGAGCAGGCAGTCCTCGATCGCCGCGTATTGGCCTTCCTCCACCTTGCTGCGGAAGCTGGACTTGAGCGCTCTTTCCACCATGGACGACGACTCCATTCTTCTCTCTCTCTCTCTCTCTCTCTCTCTCTCTCTCTCTCTCTCTGTACAATTCACCCCCGCCAAATCAAATCTTCGCGAATCAAAAGCAGTTCGGCGGAACCCACGAACTGATTCGCTTCCAAACGAGCTTGTTCCTGCGTCGTACCTGAGTGAACGAAGGCGAGAAGAGCGGGTGTTGAAGAAGAGGGAGATTGCTCTGCTGTGGATAGGAACGAGGAGTTGGTCAGAGAGAGCGCACTAAAACGGAGGCGAAACAGGTGGTGGGAAAAGATGGTTTTTATCTTTATCTTTTTCATTTTTTATTTTATATTTTACTTTTTGGGTTGTCTACGTGAAAGTGCTTTTATGGGCGGTATACATACACAAACGGTCCTTAACTTTAGCCAAATGTCCAATTTGATTCATAAATTTTTAATTTGTTCAATATGATCTATAAATTTTAGCTTAATATTCAATATGGTCCCTAAACTTTTAATCTGTTCAATATAATTCATAAACTTTTGATACATATTTAATTAAATTCCTGAACTATATGAAAATATTCAATATAATTCCTGAATTTGAATTAATTGTAGGATTATATTAAATATTTTCATATAGAACAGAGACTAAATTGACCATATACCAAAAGTTTAATTATTACATTGAACAGATTAAAAGTTTAAGAATCACATTGAACATTAAACTAAATTTTAGAGACTGTATTAAATAAATTAAAAGTTTAGAGATCAAATTATATATTTAGATAAAATTTAGAAAATGTTTGTGTTACAAACATTTGTTTATTTTACAGTGGTGGAAGAAAATCAGGAAGACGTGTAGTTCGGGGGAAAGTTCAAAAAACGATGGGTTGAATTTGGGAAGGTTGACGGTTCAAACAAAGCTCCTGATGGTGGTGGAGGAAGGGAAGTTCCGTGTCTGGACCGTTCGGACCATCCAACCGCCATCGGGCCATTTTAGTTTTCGTTTTCCATCGACAAAGACAATTTGTTTTGACCACTTGTTTCTTGGTCCGTGGCAACGGGTCCAAGCCGAACAAACCAGGAAAATCGGGTTGGGTCAAGCCGGGCGTCGTCGCCTGACCAATAGGAAAATTTGAAAAGCCAACAATATAGAAAACGGGATGATTGGTTTCGGGATGGCTAGATTGCAGATCTGAAGCAAAGAGAAAGTAGCAAAACAAGTTATAAACCTATTGCACAGGTATAAATTCAGTCCTAAAGCTTTTGATTTGATCAATTTAGTCATAAACTTTTTACATTTATGCCAATTGAGTCTATTCGGCTAATTTCTGTTGGAAATAACTAACATAGATGTTATCCATTCTATATAACACAACTGACACTAACGTGGACAAAATTTATAATATTTTAATATTTTTTCTACTTTATTTATTTTTTTTATTGTGGCCAAGTTGCAACCCTCGCTTGGATCCACTGCGGCCCTCACTCAGATCCCTCATGGCCTCTAGTGAGTGCCTAGCGGTGGGTAATGGCTTGAGCGAGGGTTGTGACCCTCGTGGCCACAATGAAAAAAAGAAAATAAAAATATTTAAAATTCATAAAAAATTAAAATTTTGCAAATGTGACATCCGAAAATTTCGTAATAATATGTATGTGGCATTGGAAATTTTTTGTATTGAATAATGATACTTAGATTATAAAGCTAAGTATTATTTAGCTTAGTATTTGTGTGGACGTGTAGAAATCGCTGTTGGATTGTACATTTGTGAGACGCAGATTCGGGAACGCAATCGTTCCGAGTTAGATGAGTTTAAAATTTGTAAACATTAATTTGTACGTTAATAGTAGAGTGGTGTTAATTAATTTACCGTCGCCTTAGTTATTGATGAGTAATATCATTAGTTAAACTCTAGTTAATTAGTGTTAATAATTTATTTTGTGCTAATGGGTGATAAAGGAAGAGGAGTCTCTGTTTTTAATATAAAATTCCACTAAACCGACTCTTAAGACACCAATCGTGGCATAGGGAGGATTAATGCATGGCCACATGCTCTATTTGGAAAATTCAAGCATGCCACATGCTATTTTAAGCTAAGCCTTTTCCACTAATAAGATACATAGCCGTAAGCCACAATTATCTTGGCTAGTCATCTCTAATATGTCTTGACTTCACACACTTGGCCATAGATTAAGAAAAGATTTGCCACTTGTGGCTTCATGCATTTTTCCACTTCAAAATCTACTCCTCTACTTTATTTTCATCTTGTTAACATCGGAGGGAATTTTTCATCTTAACCGTAACTTACTTTTTCACTTTCAACTCTCGAAGATAATCTATTTTCACCATTACCGGATTCAAGATCTACATAGGGGCTTTAACTTCGGGTTGTTTAGATTTTGCACGAGATAAGTAAAGACTGTAAAATTAAGTTAAATTAATTTAGTTGTTACTTTTAACTTGGATGGTTGTAATATGCTACTTTGACGTGTTACAATGGTGAGAATAAGGTGATTTGTGGAATTGTTTGGATGGTCTCAAGCATGGTAAAAATGGGTGTGATTTGTTTCCTTAAAGTGTGATATAATTGGCAAGTGCAATTGTTAGATCTAAACGTGGAAATGTTATCGTTGAAATAATTGTAGAATTTGTCTTGCTGGTCTTATGCATGTTTTTAAGGTAGATAATCATTTTACTTAAAGTGGAGTACATTTGGCGAGTGAAAATGATGAATCTAAACTTGGAAAAGTCATATTTGTAGGTTCAGACTCAACTGTCGTTTGTAAAATCTATTGGTTTATGAACCGAGTAGATTTTACTCTTTGAATCTGGACATATTAATTTCTAAACTCAAATAGACTTTACATTCAAAATCTGAATATATGTATTTTTGAACTTGAGTAGGCTTTACTTTTAAAATTTGGATATATGTATTTTGAACTCGAGTAGACCTTACTTTTAAAATCTGAATATGGTATTTTGAACTCGAGTAAGCGTTATTTTTAAATCTGGATATAGGTATTTTGAACTTGAGTAGATTTTACTTCCAAAATCCGGATATAGGTATTTTGAACTCGAGTAGACATTACTTCCAAAATCTGGATATATATATCTTGAACTCTGGTAGATTTTACTTTCAAAATTTGGATACATATATATTAAACTCGAGTAGACTTTACTTTCAAAATCTGGATATATATATTTTGTGAACCGAGTAAGTTTTATCTCAAAAATCTGTGTATATCTATTTTTAAACCCAAGTAAATTTTATTCTCAAAATATGTATATACTTAATTATAAACCAGAAAATATTTTACTATTTCTAAACTAGAACAGATTTTACTTTCAAAATCTGGACATACTTATTTCTAAACCCGAATAGCTTTTACTTTAGAATCGGAATATATTTTCTTTCTAAATTTGAATAGTTTACCTTACGAACTGAGTAGATTTACTTTTTGAACTTGAGTAGATTTTTGCCTTTTGAGTCTGATCACATATTGTTTCGTACTTATTTGCATGAATAATGCATTTAATTGCTTTAAGGGATATATGATGTGAAAAGAAGGTGAGTATTAACTTGCAAAAGAATAATATAATTTTCATTACCCACAAATCAACTGTGATGATATCCCATGTGTTAGGATGTCTCAGAGGGGTATACTGAGATGTCTCGATAGTCGAGATGCCCCGGAGAGTGTACAAGGATATCTCAAGAGTTGAGATGTCCTATAGGTCGGAATGCCCAGGGAGTGTACAGGGGGAGAAGTAACGAAGCATGAGTATGAATGCTATATATCATATGCTGGCGTCTGAATGAAAATATTGTGCAATAATGAAATGATCAAATATTGTGGCATATCCAAATGGAAGAGGTATAACATTTATTTAAGTTCTATGCATACTGGTTGTCATGCATGTGCGTTATTTGTGCCAAGTGAAGTAGTAATATGATTTTCTTAACTTAAAACTAAATATTTCAATTACCGGGCCTCAATTCATTCCTTTATTTTTCAGACGTGTAGGATGGATATTTTACAATCTTTGCATTTCGGAGTTCCCATGAATTATGAAGGCACCTATGAAACAATATTTGTACATGAGTTTGAAGTGCTATATACTAAATGTAGCTTTATTGTGTAAATCGATGTGGGTTTTATGGAGTGGGTTTCCTATCGGTTTGTTGCATCGTATCGTAACCTTCAACATAGATGATGATGGTCCAGGAACGGAGGGCGAAGTAATCGATCCATGACGTCATCAGACTTTTGTACAAGTAGACTTTTAGAGTATAATCTAGTGTAGAGATAGACAACCTCGACGTACCTGGACTTTTGTTTTTTGTGATTATATGATGTTTGATTAGACTTATAAATCTAATAAGTTAAGATAACAAGATGCATAAGTACTTTGACTAAACTTGTGTGATTTTCATGATTAAGAAATGTTCAGATTTTAACTTTCGTTGGCCTAATTATTAATAAATATTAATAACCATAAGAGACATGTGTCGCGCGTAACATTTTGGGACATCACAGTCAAATTTGTTCACATCAGCATTGTTCATGTCACGTAGGCTAGACTGATTGTGTCTATGTCAGCGATTTCTAATCAAAATTGGCTAGATATACTCGATTGGCACAAATACAAATGGTTTAGGATTAAATTGATCAAATTAAAAGATTTATAATTGAATTGGTACCAATGCTGTATGTTTAGGCTTTTTTGGTACTTTTTTCCCTCGAAACTTAAAACCCACCTTGTTAGTGCAGTTTTTAGTTTTTGGAATTGGGAACCGACCCTATTGACTTAGACACCGATTGTGTAATCGAACCTCCCGGTCCAGCCCAAATCTATGGTTAACTTAGGAATTGGCCAAATCATTTTTTTGTTTTTTTTTATTTCTTGAAAAGACACAACAAATTATGAATAATACGACACATACATCATACACCAAAGATGCTTGACACTTTAACATAACCCAAATTCTCCTCCTGATACAGTCATTCATGCAAGATGTTAAAAGTTAAATAAAATTCACTATGCTGGCAAAAATCGAGAATCCGAACCAGCCCAGAGAACTCACTGGAGATGTCTAATGAAGGATAAACACTACTTACCATGAGAACCGACCAACAGAATTCACTATTAGTATTTTTTCTGTTGCAACATTATGCACAACTAAATATCATTTTGTTTTATGCAAGATAGCTATAAGCTTCAAGAAAAGTAAAGCTGTGGAACTTGATGGAACGAGAATGAAACTTACGCTTAACATTGGTGAATAGCAGGAATTAAATAGAGAGAAACCTAGGGTTTGTCCCACTTCGGTTAGGTCGTGAACTAGGAATCGGACCGGTACCAGTCCGGTTCTCGAGTTGAACCGGACCGAATGCTCAGCCCTATACAGAAATACGTTAAGCTAAAAGTTTGTTGTCTTATTTATTTATTACTTTTTTGTTTGGTAGATTTTATTGAATACTTTTTAAATTATTCTTGCGTTAAATATCAAAATGACAACAAAACACATTGCATTAACATCTCTAATAACTTCCCACTTTCTGTGGCGTTCTAGTGGTATTTTGAGCCAGTTTTTTGCTTACCAAACAAAATCCACTTCCCCCAATCCAATCGAAGATAAGTTATTCTCACCGAAACAATTTGGAACGAGTTCCCTGAGGCTTGATCTCAAGTTGTTGCACCGAATGGATATTATTGAACATAAGACCTCACACCTTTCTGGATGCAAGATGACATTGGGTTTCGAGAGGCAAGATCGAATAGAGGCCCTCACATCTTCTCAAGACCTCATTCGTCTTGAGCGAAGGTATCTCATAGAAAATTATCTACAATTTGTACATTAATTTGGGACCCCTTTGAACACTAGTCAAAATAAATGGGGATAATCGTCCAAAAAGTCCTAAATATATAGTACGGTGGTCAATTAAGTCATAAACTTTTTGATTGTGCCAATTTAGTCTTAAATCTTTTGACGATTTATCGATTTAGTGCCAAACCTTTCACTGTGTCAAGTTGATCTTAAACCTTTCGAAGATTTGTTAATTTAAACCTAAACCTATTAATTGGATGTTTGGTCAAAATGACTACGTTGGCAAATTATCAAAATGTTCAGGTCTAAATTGAAAAATCCTCAAAATATATATAACTAAATCAACACAATTGAAAGGTTTGGGAATTTGCCTACGTACAATAGGTTTAGGACCTTTTCGACAATTTTCCCAAAGATGTTATCTCATCATTTGGCTTTTATGTTTGATAGGGATTACAGATCTAGGATTTGTACCTTAGTTGTAGTCACCGTACTAAGGCGAGAAATTCGGCGAGCTGCAAAGCACAAATTGCACAGGAAGAGCGAGAGGTAGAAGGGGAAAGGAGAGAGACAGAGAGAAAGATAGTGAGAAGATACCGGAGAGGAAGAGAGAGAACATCATGATATAACAATCCCGATCGAGAGAAAAATCAACCGCCATTGTGGTGTTCGCCAAGGCATAGGGACCGCCACAACTTGTTGCTTGGGGACCTAAAATCATGCACGAACCCCCTTGCTCACAAGCGCACGCACGCGCGCATACACACAAATTTAGAGGTGGGATGGTTATTTTTGAGGTACATGCGAGTATGGCATGTTTTGGTATGGTCTTATTCTTTGTATGTAACCCAAACCACATAAGTCAATGAAATCGACTTACAATGTGAGGCATTCAGTGTATTAGAGTGGGCGTGATCTGCTGGGGTTTTCATTGGTCTTTCTTCTTCCTCATTCCGCACTCATAGGGAAAATTACCAAATTTTTTTTAAACATCTTGCATTTGTGTCTATTCTATCTTAAATATTTTAATTTGATCAATTTAGTCTTAAACCTTTTAACGATTTGTTAATTGAGTCATTTCGATCAATTTTGATCGGAAATTACTTACGTGGATGTCAATTGTTTTACATGGCACGACCGGCGCTGATACAAACAATTTTCTTAATTTTTATCTTTCTTTTCTTTTTTATTTCATTGTCAAGGCTGGCGAGGGCTCAAAGGCCTCGCTCGTGGCCGGCAGGGCTACGAAGGCCTTGGGCAAGGCCATCGTGACATCACTAGCTTTGGGTGTGGGCGCGAAGGCCCTTGCCAACGGCTGGCAAGGGCCTAGGCAATGGCCATGACCCTCGTTGGCCAAAATGAAAATATTAAAAGACCTAAAAAAATAAATTTAATTTTTAAAAAGAAATTCAAAAATTGTTCACGTCAGTATTAATTGTGCCATGTAAGACTACCGGCATCCACATTAGCAATTCTCAGCTAAAATTGATCATAACAACTCAATTGGCAAGTTGTTTAAAGGTTCATGAGTAAATTGGCCAAATTAAAGGTTTCGTGATTGAATTGGCACAAATACAAAAAGGATTGTGACTTTTCTCGTGATTTCCCTCCACTCATATGGTTGGTTCTTTTACCTTGTGCATCTTCCACGGTCTGGTGCCACTCTTTGTCCAATAGCACTAGAATGCATCATGACCAAGAACTTCACTTCTTCTTCTACCTATGCCTACTCTAAATCCATTGGTCGTGCATATCACTGATTATGTTCAGGGAAGGCTTCGCATTGGCAACTATGTTTATCTCGGTCCCATCTTTTGTCTTGCTACAAATATCAGAGTTACAAAGTCATGCCGAACAAGACACGAACTTGCATAATCATTTCAAAAGGTCTTTCTTTATCAATTGATGCATGTTGTAAGAAACTTCAGGAGCTTGCCGATTCTCTAGCTGCTGTTCAATTGCTCAAGTCATCAAGTCAAATTTGTAGTAAAGTCATTTAGGGACCTCAAGTTGTAGTGCCTCCTGTTTAATCTCTAAGAAACCGTGCACTACCATCCAAGGATAGTTCCTCTCTTTGTTTTTGTTTTTATAGGCTTCGTTTATTTTGGGAAATGAATGATTTGAAAAATATTTTCCTAAAAATGATAATTTGTATCGCTTAAATATCATCGATTATAATTTATGTCTAAACATTTTCTCGGATAATGAATTTATTTTTCATTTATTCATTTTATGATTGATAAAAGCAATCATTTTTAGAAAAAAATATTTTTTAAATTATTCATTTTTTTTAAATAGATGGAGTCTTATTGTGTATTGGACTTCATTCGTCGTGATGTGTGGATTTCACCAATATCTCCGGTTAGTAGCTTCCAGTGTCACATTATAATTAGTGCAATTTCCCTTAAAGTGGGAATCAAAGTCCAGCTCCTGCAAATACTTTAGATTAGCTACATTCAATTCTTTTCTATTCAAGCATATCACAAACACGCGCTGATGATAGTTT
The DNA here is from genome assembly GCA_031216185.1 of Syzygium aqueum. Classification (NCBI taxonomy): domain Eukaryota; kingdom Viridiplantae; phylum Streptophyta; class Magnoliopsida; order Myrtales; family Myrtaceae; genus Syzygium; species Syzygium aqueum. Next base: position 18,133,743 of record CM062237.1, on the reverse strand, counting down.
TTTTTTTTTTGGTAAAAGTAAGAAGTTGTATTACTTATCAAAAACACAATCCGCCAAAGACACCCATCGACCCAACAAGGACAAGAGATGTCCGAGTGGGGTCAATGATGTCTTAGCAAAAACTATACATCAAGCCAACAGGAGGCCACCGAACCCAATACATGAAGACCAACAACCTAAGGGGTTGCTGGATTGACACTGAAGATAGATTGAGTTATTCCCCAATTCCTTTGTATCTTCCGGTTCGCAGGAGTGTCAGGAATTGCGCCCATGGAAATAGCTTTGTCCTTCACCACCTTGATAAGATGTTTGCACATACTAGAAATGAAGACATATTGCAATTATGTCAATTTAGTACTAAATATTTTGTTTTTGCTAATTGAGTCCCAAACATTTTGCATTTTTATCAATTCAGTCTATCTGGTCAATTTTTGGCTGAAAATCATTGACACGGATATCGATCGTCATATGTGGTATGGTTAGCATTGTCGTGGACAATTTTTAATATTTTTAATATTATTTATTTATTTATTCTTTTCTCTTTCTTTATTTTTCTTCCCCTCTTCCTTTGGCTAGTGAGGGTAAACCTTGCTAGATCTAGTGAGATCGAGGCTTGCCCTCATTGGCTAGAGAAAGAAGGGAAAAAAAAAGAAAGAGAAAGAAAACAAAAAAAAGGAAAAATGAATTTAAAAATTATTAAAAATTATCCACATCAATGCTGGCCGTGCCACATAGGATAGCTGGTGTCCATGTCAGCGATTTTTAGCCAAAATTAGCCTGATAGACAGAATTGGCATAAATGCAAAATATTTTAGACTCAATTGACAAAAAGAAGTTTACAACTGAATTAGCGCAATTGCAACAAATTTAGGACTTTTTGATAATTTTCCTATAGTTTGTGTATCGTGCAAGTACAGTTGCTTAAAATTTCATACGCTTGAAATGAAAAAGCAATAATCAACATTTGGGCCTTATCTTTTTATCCTGGTATGCTATTATGAAGATACTAAATAAACAAATGTTAATGATACCTAGACTTTTAGAAAGTTGACACCGATTTATACATATATGTATCAAAGCATAGGAACTTTGTTCTTAGCTTAAAAAATAGTAAGGACTTGGATTTTTGAAAGCTATTAGAAATTACAACTTTAAACATTGTACTCTCAAATGGGCTCCATTGTTCCTTTTTTTCTTTTTGTCATTTTGGTTTCTTTGGCCTGTTCTTTTCACAATGCAGCATTTAAACCCTCTTCGCAAAACGGGGATTGTTAATGCTGTTGCGTGTTAGCTACTACCACTATAGTAGAACAATATTTTCAATAATCATTGTGCCGCTTGATTTAATTTTTGGAACAATATTAATTTGTGTGGTTTGATAATGTAATAGAACATGATTAGGGATGAAATTGTCCACAACGCTTCATCACGGGTCAATTTAGAAAAGTCAGGATTGAGATTTTCAATCAAATTAAAGCTCTAAAGTAAAATTATTGGAACTTCACTTTGATAAAAAAAAGTTATTGCGAATTGATCGAGCAGTCTTAAAAATATAGAGATCCAAGAGATTTGCCCCACAAGATCTAAATTTTGTGTGTGGAACGCATTTGAATTATAAATCTTTCAACTAGTTCAATTAAGTCCTAAATCTTAACTAAATAATGCAAAGAAAAGTTAACAGAAAACGAGGATACCACTTTGGCAATTCTAAGTGACTTATAGGCATTTTTAGGTTCTGTTCATGGAAAGGACTTCCTTTGACATTTTGATTTTAATTGAATTGTTTATGATTTAATTACATTTTTTATATAAGTTTTAGGACTTCAATGCGCTCTTTTTCTAAACGTGAATCGCATTTATGCACCGATGTACATGGGTGCAAGAGAGTATTTGTTTTTTTTTTTTTGGCTAAAGTGGGAAAGCAATAGGTTCCTAATTTTTAAGTCCAGTTTGGTTTTAAGTGTGAATGAAAGTAAAAGGTAAAGCGGGTACTGTTCACGCGGGTGGGATGCTTCCTTCTGTGTGCACCGGCGGTACTGTTCACCCGCCGGTTCTTTGCTGATTTCCGGCTACCTCCGGCGACCATTTGACCTGATTTTCGGAGGCTAGGCTCCTTGATCGATCCCCTACCACCTTCTTCAAAGGATTCCGCCCAACGTGAAGCGTAGTGGACGATTTTCCAGATCTGTTCGTCGCTCGGCTTGGCTTCTCAGTACGAGAACTTCGTTCATTCGGGAAATCCGGTGCTGGGCTGGGGCTTTCGTGATCATTACCCCCCCTTTCCTCAGGTATTCTCGCTCCCTTTCCAACCTCTGGTGGGGGCTAGGAGGCTGGGGTTAGTGGTGGATATTCTGGCGGAACTTCCGTCGCCCTTCATCGCCTGTTTCTGTTCTGACGAGGAGATGGTGGTGGATTGAGTTGTTGTTGCTGGACGAAATCCTCCGTTTAGTTTAGCTCCCTAGTAACTTCTGGCTGACTGGTTTTGAACTGTAATTCGGAGGTGGCATTTATAGCAGGGGTCTATATAACGTTCTGGTATGTTTGGGGGCTGACTGGTAGGTGTTTGTAGTATTGCTCCAATGGAGAAGGATGCCCAGACCACATTACCCGAACCCCCCCTTGGTTTACAAGATGAACCATCCCCTGCTCCTGCGATTCCTCAGGTTGGGTTTGATGTAGTTGGGAACAATTCAACTGAGGCTCAAAAAGGGAAATCATCTACTGCTTTAAGTGGAGCTGATCGTCCATTTGGACAAAGACCGATTCTAAAGGGCACCTCTAGCCGAAGTAGGAGTAGAGGTCGACCGAACAACAGAAGCTTGTCTCGTGGTAGAACCGTCTATGCTGGTGGTGCTAACCGGTCTCAGTCGCGAGTGAAATCGACAAAGAACACAGCTGAGATGGGTCAGACAATTAACCGATCTCAAGGCCAACCAAACCATGGCCCTGCCACTAGATCATGGGTAAATGTTGCTAGGGTCATGACAAAAGGCTATGACTTAGCCTTTGTCCCCCCCTTAGAGGAAAATGGTGAAGTAGTTGTGGAAATTACACCGGATGTTGTTACTGAACAGAATCCATTTTGGAATGAATGTATAGTTGGTCACTTTGTTGGGAAGAAAATTCCTTTCAAGCTAACGGAAGAAGCTTTCAAAAAAGCTTGGGGCGAGCATGTCGTTGACGTTAAACTCCATGAAAATGGATTTTATTTCTTCCGTGTCCCGAACGAGGAATTCCGCAGGAAGATAATCGAGAAGGGGCCGGTTTCAATATTTAGTAGCACAATGCTACTCCAACATTGGCACCCTAAGTTGAAACTCAAGAAGGGTGCCATGAATTCAATCCCCGTTTGGGTGAGGCTAAGAGACTTACCTTTCTCTCTATGGTCCTCTGCAGGTATTAGTAGGATCGCAAGTGCTGTTGGTAAGCCGCTTTATGTGGATACCCAGACTGAGCACATGACAAGAATCTCTTTCGCAAGAGTTTGTATTGAAATCCAAGCTGCAACACCTCGGGTAGAAACGGTTAAGGTGCGCTGGGATGATGAAGTCCACCTGGTACGTATTGAGTATGAATGGAGACCTTCGGTTTGCCTTTCTTGTGGAATGTTCGGTCATAAAACTGGATCGATTGGTTTTGAATGTGCATCTGGCCAACATGAAGACAGCTTGGAGAAGGCACCTCGGCCTCAGGCAAATGCTAGACACCAGAATTCCATCCCGTCTGATGATGCTCAAGGGTGGATCCAGGTTAGCAGGAAGAAAGCAAATACCTCGGTAAATACAAATGCTGGCCATTCCAATTCTGCAAATTTACTGCAGCTGGGTTCTAAAAGGGGGGATGGAATGCCTTCCACTCGTGGCTCTTCTACTGCACCTGAGCAGTCAAGGACTAGGCTGAGCTCTCCACCTATGCGTGATGCGATGCTGCCCAGACCTGTGAATGAACTCCCATTACACAGGATCTCAAGGGAGGCTGATCTCTCTTCCCCTCCTGTTCATTCCAGCCAGGGGAAGGAAGATGGCCTACTTTTGATTGCACAGACCCCACTCCAGCACACCAGTTCTCCCCCTGTCCCGTGCCAAACCCAAGCGGGATCACCAACTCCATGTGAGCACGATCATATTCAGAATGCAGCAAGCTCTTCCACAGAACATGTTGTAAGGGAGGAGCATGTTGGGGAAGCACCTCCTCAGCCCCAGCAAGCTATGGATCCTTTAAAAGCACCCGGTAGGGAGGCCCAGCATGGTTTGGGACCCCAGATGGCTCTCGGTAGAGGGGAGTTGAACCCCCCGACTTCTGCAATATCCTCTACGGACAGACCCCCTTATTCTGACACTGTATTGCCTGTTCAGGGGCTGTCTTCGGCTTCTTGCATTCAGAAGGCCCTTGATCAGCATGTTGGAACTCAAACCCAGACATCCTTGTCCTCCACGGGGGAATCCTCCGGCTTTCAAATGGAAGCTGATTCGGACGACTTGTTGGATGAAGAACCCGCATCTATGTCCCTACCCGTCACCCGGTCACGAACCTCCTATCTATCTCAAGGGAAGGAGCTTATCTTGGAGCAAAATCCTAAGACTCCTACGCTGTCTTCCTCCAAAAAATCCAAGAGGAGGCAGTCCAGGAGAAATCAGCGGTAACTCTCCCCAAATTTTGATATGTTTTTTGGAGTCTGGAATATTAGGGGGCTATGTGCACCCCTCAGACAAGCTGAAGTGCGGGACTTCATTAGGGCTAACCGACTATCCTGTGTGGGGATAGTTGAGACTAAAGTTAAGGAGTCCATTTTTGCCCAAATTTCTAATAGTATTTGCTCTACTTGGAATTGGCTTTCAAACTATGAGTTCTCCCCTTTAGGTCGTATTTGGATCGGCTGGGACCCCCAGGAGATTGAGCTTAGACTCATCTCCTCATCTTCTCAAATGATACATGCTGAGCTTAGGCTCTTCAAAATGCACAAATCTTGCCTCTTCTCGGTTATTTATGGGGAGCACACATTTGTGAACCGGCGGGCACTTTGGGATGATCTCATCAGGCTTTCTTCAACGGACTCTCCATGGCTCTTGGCTGGTGATTTCAATGCCATTAGGCATCCAAATGATAGGCTCGGAAGTTCTACTCCCTGGATTCCGGCCTTTGATGAGTTCGGTGATTGCCTTAATCAGGCGAGGTTGGAGGATCTTAGGTATGTTGGTTATAGATATACGTGGTCCCACTCTTCTGGTACCAACCGGAAACTTCGAAAGATTGACAGGGTGCTTATCAACGACCCTTGGAACCAGTATTTTTCCTTCTCTGAAGCCTCCTTCTTGGCTCCTAGCATTTCTGATCGCTCGCCTATGATGATCAGGATCTTACCAACTCAAAGCTCTCGGATTCCATTCAAATATTTCAAATTCTGGTCTTCTCATCCAACCTTCTTGGAGCTAGTAGCGCAGGTTTGGAGCGCATACATCTCTGGTACTCCCATGTATGTTACTTGTTGCAAGTTGAGGCTTCTCAAGCATAAACTAAAGCAGTTAAACAGGACATCTTTCTCGGCCATTTCTTCTCGAACAGAACAGGCCAGGAAAAATCTCCTTGAAATTCAAACGGCCTTGGATCTTCGACCTTTTGATCCGAATTTGCGCCTTCATGAGGGGGAATGCATTCGGGCTTACTCCATTCTAAAGTCACAAGAGGAGTCCTTCTACAGACAAAAGTCAAGAATAAGATGGCTTCAGGAAGGAGATCAAAATACCAAGTTCTTCCACCACTTCGTTAATAAAAGGCGGCTTCAAAATAGAATATTATCAGTTTCTACGGAGGAAGGGAACATCTTAACGGAACCAAATGAGATTAAACACCATGTTGTTGGATTTTTCCACAACTTGCTCAATGGTGATTCTAGCTCCCCACGGCCATCTCCCCATGATATAGGTGACTTCATTGGAGTGTACTTAGATGAGAATCAACAAACTTTTCTTTCTCTCCCAGTATCCAATGCTGAGATACAGGCCACACTTTTCTCAATTGCTAAAGGCAAGGCGCCTGGGCCGGATGGATATTCTGTTGATTTCTTCAAAGCCTCTTGGGCAGTAACTGGGCCTTCCATTCTAGAGGCGGTGGGAGATTTCTTTCGTAGTGGATCTCTACTCAAGGAACTCAATAGCACTATCATCACCTTAGTGCCGAAAATTGCCAATGCCTCCGCCATGACAGACTTTCGGCCAATCGCTTGTTGTAACACATTATACAAGTGCATCTCAAAAATCTTGGCTAGGCGTATTGCACGGGTGCTCCCCTCGCTGATCAGCCCCTCGCAAACTGCTTTTGTCAAGGGACGCAGAATTAGCGACAATATCATGATATCTCATGAACTTTTTACTGACTTCCATCATGATCCTTACCTTCCAAAATGCGCTCTTAAGGTCGACTTCCAGAAAGCTTATGACACAGTTGACTGGAAATTCATTGAAGCTACTCTAGTGGCTTTCAAGTTCCCCTCTTCCTTTGTGAAGCTGATCATGGCTTGCGTAACTACCCCCAAATTTTCAGTTTCGATCAATGGGGAACTACATGGATACTTTGCCAGTAACCGGGGTATTCGACAGGGAGACCCCCTTTCGCCTTACCTCTTCATCCTTATAATGGAAGTACTTTCAGGAATTATCAGGGCTAATACTACATCACCAGACTTTCATTGGTTCTGGCGATGTAAAAAAACCTGTCTTTCACATCTATTTTTCGCGGATGATGTACTATTATTCCTTGAGGGACACATCAAATCGGCTGAATTGATTAAGGATTCATTAGATAAATTCTCGCTTTGGTCTGGCCTTAAACCGAATCCTTTGAAGAGTAACATCTTTTTATCGGGAGGTTCTCCGTTGTTACACGACCAACTCTCCCACTGTTTCGGGTTCCAACAAGGCTCTCTTCCATTTCGCTATCTAGGAGTTCCTATTGTATCCTCCCGGCTTCGCAAAGAGGATTGTAAAGCTCTTATAGATACTATTACCGCCAGAGCTCGATCATGGACTCAGCGGTTCCTATCCTTTGCGGGACGTATGCAGCTCATCAAATCGGTGTTGCATTCCATCCAAGTCTACTGGGCCTCCATTTTCTCCCTTCCCAAAGCTGTGCTGCAAAGCATTGAAGCAATCTTGAGGCAATTTTTATGGAAGGGACCGGACCTGGGCGTAGGCGGAGCTAAAGTTGCTTGGACTACAGTTTGTTTACCCAAGGAGGAAGGAGGACTTGGGATCCGCCGGTTGTTAGAATATAACCGCGCAATGATCTTGAAGCACATTTGGATACTCTTTTCTGATAAGGAGGGTTTATGGTGTAAATGGATCCACTCCAATTTTTTAAACAAATCCAACTTCTGGATTGTTTCCAGACCAACCTTTTGTTCCTGGACGTGGAAGAAGATCTTGGATATGCAAGCGTCTGCTCACACCCTCTTTCGATGGAAGGTTGGTACCGGTAGATCCATTTCCTTCTGGTTTGATTGGTGGCATAATAAAGGCCCCTTGTATCGGCTTTTCTCAAATGTGCATATCTACCAATCCAGGATCCCTAGAGAGACAACTGTCCGTCAATTTTATGATGGCTTGTGGCATTCTTCGGCTACACTTGGGGTCTTTTTAAGCTGGACGGACCCTCCTCCCATATTCTCGGAAGATCATGATGAACTCACATGGGCGCCCTCTCCGTGCGTACCCTTCTCGGTTTCGGGTGCATGGAAACACATTAGAAGGCTGGGTCAACCGGCTCCTTGGCACTCTTTTGTATGGGATAAACATATTGCTCCCCGGCACGCTTTCCTACTATGGATTATATCCCTTAACCGGCTGCCGACTCAAATTTATCTTCAGCAAAACAACAGGATTAACTCAGTGCTTTGTGCGTTTTGTGGAACTATTCCGGACTCCATCAACCATTTATATTTTGCTTGCCCGGTTACGACTCGCTTAGCGTCATGCTGGGCTACGAAATGTTCCCTTCCATGGCGAAATAAATCTTGGCCGGACCTTATCACCTGGGCTATGAAGATTGCCGGGAGCAATTCTTTTGCTCATCGTCTATCCCGGTTCGCTTTTGGGGCTTTATGCCACATTATCTGGAGCGAACGGAACAACATCATTTTCAGAAGCAAGTCAGTCTTCGTCCCGGGTATGCGCAAACACCTCATTAAGGTGGTTCAGGACAAGGCTTTGTCCATGGGCTCAGTTCCTGATACTCCACTCAATCGGAAGATACAAAGGAAGTGGGGCCTTTCTCAGTTGATCTTCGAATCCAGTCTAGCTAACCCTTAGGGTTGTTGTTGTTTGTTTTCCAGCTTTGTGGCTTTTCTTTTGTCTTCTTGTATAGCTGTCCTTGCTAAGCCATCCTTCTCCCCTCTTGGATTATATCCTTGTAGGGCTGCTAGGTATGCTTGGTCTTAGGTTGTATTTGGTTTTTGAAAAGTTATACTATTCCTTGTAAGAATTTCCTAATGTGGGCTTCATTAATTGAAATTAACTGAATTAGTTTGGTCTAAAAAAGGTAAGATATATGGGTTCTTAATAAGTCTAATATGGGACTGGCTAGTGTGGGCCGAGTACGGCCCGGCCCGTAATGAGAGGGCCCGTGGTCGAAGACTCTATAAATAGCGCTCAAGTCCCTCCCCTAACCGGATGATGCACAATTTGACTCACATAAGGATTTAGAGAGAACTTTCTTCTCGTGAGTGGCAATCTCACTAGGCCAGTGTTCTAACGAACGGAATAGGGGAGAAGCACTTGAGTTCGTGTTCGGAAACCGTCGCAAATTCCGCGTCAAGATCGATGGATTCCAAACCAGGTACGCGAATCGATAATCTCTCCATCAACGTGTTTTCGGTTTCTGTTTATGGTGATCCTGGGCGTGCCATTTTCGTGGCTTTCATGTGGTATCAGAGCCTGCCATAGATTTGAACCGAAACATGCAGATTAGGACCGTTTTCGTTATGTCCGAGAGGTTTTTACCCATTTTCGAAATTTTTTGTTCAACAAAAGTTAAATTTTATTACATATTTGGATTCTACTCGTCGAGACGTGAAGAATGGTGGGCGGCACGTCGCCGGAAACCGCCGCACGCGCCCTCACGCGCCCCTGGGTGCGGAGGCGCGTGACGGCCACGCGCGGCCATGCGGAACCGGCGCGTTGCTTCGCCGGTAACCGCAAGCTGACGTCATCATGACGTCAGCAAGGCGTCGATCCGCTCGACCCGACCCGACCCGGTTCCGACCCGACCGTTGACCCGACCCGGATCCGACCCGACCGTTGACCCGACCCGGATCTGACCCGACCCAACCCGGTGGTTGACCAGACCGGTCAACCGGTCGGACCGGTTCGTTGACTGTTGACCGGTCGGACCGGTCAACCGGTCGGACCGGCTGTTCAGACCGGTTTGACCGGCTGAACACGCGCTCACGCGCCGCGCCTTCCGGCGGCGCGTGCGGGCGCGTCCGACGTCCGTTTTGGACGTTCTTGGTACCGACGCGCTCGTATCGAGATCCTCTACATTGTGGTGTATTTATTTTACATGTTTGATGTTTTTACAGATGTGAAAATACGTATAGAACCCTATGTATGCGTATTTTTAGGGTATTTTTGCGTATTTTCTTGTATTTCTCTATGGTTTTGGAAATACATATGGTAGCTCACATGTATATCACCACATAAGGACTATGTAGAGTGTAATTCATTGTCTATCAATGAATGGAATAATATAATTAGCAGGACATGTAATTTCAGAGACATACGCCCCTGTTTCTACGTTTACATGTATATAGTAAATGTGATACATAAAGCTTATATCCGCGGTTTGAGAGATTTTCAAAGATTCAGCTGAGTAGTGACCGCCAAAGTGGCACACTTGACTGGGTTTGAGAAATATCGGTCTCATATTGTAGTGGGATGTCTCCTGTTCTACTACGTGATCATACTCCCAAAGGAGGTGATCTTGTATTGGTTCACGGAGGGATACATGTATAGCATGTGCTTGAGAAATGACTAATCTTAGTGGTTCATACACCCAAAGGTGGTGATTTCACGAAAGTTTAGAACATGTTCTCATGGCCGCTGTCATGTGAAGAGTATACAACTGCATGTCATATTTTCTGCCCAAAGGTGATTATGTGATGATGTATGTAACTCTTTCAATAAGTACTCACATGATGCTGATTATATTATTTGTTTGTTTTCCAGTCACCTTTTCTGTAAACGGCAATTCCATTTCCATTGAGGTTCTTACTGGGTTGAATTTTAAGAAATGGAAAGAGGATTTTCTTTTTGGAATGGAGCTGGCAGATGTTCACATTGCTCTTACAAAGGATAAGCCGGCAGATATCACGGCCACCAGTACTGAGGCCGAGAAAACGGATTATGCTGCTTGGGAAAAGAGCAATCGGATTTGCTTGTTGACAATGAAGAAATCCATTCAAGAACACTTGAAAAGTGGTTTGCCAGCTGACTGTACTGCTAAGGAAATGATGGCAGCCTTAGAGGCTAGAAACCGAATTTCATCTAACGCTGAGGTTGGTACACTTCTTCAAAAGCTCTTCAATATGAAGTATGATGGTACTGCTGGGGTTAGAGATTACGTCCTTAGGATGGTAGACCTAAAGACAAAGCTTCAAGCTCTTAATGTTTCCATTCCTGATGCTTGCATTGTGCATCAAGCCCTGAACACCCTTCCACCTGATTTTGGGATTATAAAAACAAATTATAATTCCCAAGATGAGACTTGGTCAGTTAATGACTTGATAGCAAGGGTAGTGGCAGAGGAAGAGAAACTTAAGAAGGAAAAGGGGCATCTAGCCTTATATGTTTCTGGTTCCCACAAAAGGAAGGATAAGAAGTCTAGAAATCGTACTCATAAAGGTACTCACGACACTACCGGTCAATCTGACAATATGGGTCCAAGAAAAACATCCTTCAAAAGGAACAGTGACCACTGCTTCTTTTGTAAGAAGAAAGGTCACATGAAGAAGGACTGTGGAAAGTTTAAAGCTTGGTTGTCCAAACGTGAGCTTACAGGTAATGATTCTTTGGCACTTGTTTGTGAATCCAACCTATCAGAAGCGCCATCTAGTTCTTGGTGGCTCGATAGCGGTGCAACTAATCATGTTGCGTTTACCATACAGGGATTCATAAACCGGAGGAAGCCAAATCAGGATGAATCAAAACTCACTGTGGGAAACAACGAGAAAGCCGATGTTGTGTTTGTGGGAGATGTAATATTGATTCTAGACTCTGGTTTTAGATTAATATTAAAAGACACTTTTTATGTACCTTCTTTTAGACGGAACTTAATTTCCGTATCGTGTTTGGACATGTATGGCTACTCTTTTGAAATCAAGAACAATGTTATTTCTTTGTTTCTTAATTCAAATAAGGTTGGGTGTTGTTATATGTCCAACGGATTGTACAGATTGTGTTTGTCTCCCAATGACATATACGTCGCTTATACAGCTGAAAAGGTTGTTTCCAAGAGACCACTACCTAAAGAACAGTCTTATGCATTATGGCATAAACGGCTTGGTCATATCTCTAAGGATAGAGTAGAAAGGTTGATAAAGACTAATATTCTGCCTGCTCTTAAAAATGACTTAGAGACATGCGTAGACTATTGTAGAGGTAAAATGACCAAGATAAGGAAGAAAACTGCAGTCCGTAGTTCTGACATGTTGGAGGTTATTCACACTGATATAAGTGGACCCTATAATGCAACCTTGTGTAGAAATTTTTATTTCATCACATTTATTGATGACTATTCTCGATATGGCTATCTGTACTTGATTAAAGAAAAGTCTGAGTCTCTTGACAAGTTCAAGATTTTTTGGACTGAAGTCGAGAAACAGTTGGGAAAGGTTATAAAGGTTGTTAGATCTGATCGAGGTGGAGAGTATTATGGTAAGCATGGCGATGCTGGACAGCTTAAAGGGCCATTTGCCAAATACTTAGAGGATTCTGGGATAGTGGCTCAATTTACTATGCCTGGGAGTCCTGAGCAAAATGGTGTAGCCGAAAGGCGCAATCGCACCCTTATGGAAATGGTGAGGAGTATGATTAGTAGGACAAATTTACCTAATTTTCTGTGGGGTGAAGCTTTGAAAACAGCTTTGTACATTCTGAATCGTGTACCTACTAAAGCTGTTCCATTGACTCCTTTTGAGTTATGGATTGGACGTAAGCCTAGCTTGAATCATCTTAAGGTTTGGGGATGTCCTGCAGAAGTGAAGTTATATAATCCAACATTAAGTAAGTTGGACTCCAGAACCACTCGGTGTTACTTTGTATCTTACCCAGAACATTCGAAGGGATATCGATTCTATAATCCCAATGGAGGCACAAGAATTGTGGAATCATAGACAGCCAAGTTTCTGGAGTTTGATGTGGCCGAAGAAAGTAGCTGCTCACAGACTATTGAAGATAATAGTACGGTGGGTAATATTGTATCATTATCTCCTCCCATACAGATAATTGTGGAGACTCCCACACCACAGACTGAACCTGTTGAAGCTCAGGATCTTGTTGCCCAGACAGCTCCTAATGAAGTTCTTCAAGGCTCTCAGGTGCAGGATGAGGTTGTTGCTACTCCAGTAAGGAGATCCATTAGGGAGAGACGATCAGCCATACCACCGGACTATTTAGTCTATATAGGAGAGCAAGACTACGATATCGGTTCTGTAGCTGATCCAGTGACTTATATGGAAGCTGTTTCTTGTCCTCAGTCGGAATTGTGGTTGGATGCAATGAGAGATGAAATACAATCTATGAAGCATAATGGTGTTTGGAAACTTGTTAAATTACCTGAAGGTCATAGACCTATTGGCTGCAAATGGGTGTATAAGACTAAAAGGGACTCCAAAGGAAAGATTGAGAAGTTTAAAGCCAGACTGGTAGCCAAGGGTTTCACTCAGAGAGAAGGAGTAGACTATGAAGCAACTTTTTCTCCAGTCTCTTCTAAAGACTCTTTTAGAGTGATCATGGCATTGGTAGCTCATTTCGATATGGAGTTACACCAGATGGATGTTAAGACTGCCTTTCTCAATGGAGATCTTAATGAAGAAGTCTATATGATGCAACCTGAAGGTTTTGCGGTCGATGATTCAGGTACGCTTGTGTGTAGATTGCAAAAGTCTATATATGGTCTCAAGCAAGCTTCTAGACAATGGTACTTAAAGTTTCATAGTGTTGTCACTTCATTTGGTTTTGTTGAGAACAAAGTAGATCAGTGTATATACTGCAAGGTCAGTGGGAGGAAATTCATTTTCCTTATCCTCTATGTGGATGATATTCTGCTTGCAAGCAGTGACCTTGGTTTACTGCATGAGACAAAGAGGATGTTATCAAAGAACTTTGATATGAAGGACCTTGGTGAGGCGTCTTTTGTCCTTGGCATTGAGATTCATAGGAATCGTTCTCGCCGACTATTGGGTTTATCTCAGAGGGCATATGTTGATCGTGTCTTAGAAAGATTCAACATGCAGCAATGCAAGCCAGGAATTGCTCCTGTCAGTAAAGGTGATAAGTTGAGTCTATCACAATGTCCTCATTCAGATTTCGAGAAAGCCCAAATGAAGAATGTGCCTTATGCTAGTGCACTTGGGAGTATTATGTATGCTCAAGTATGTACTAGACCAGATATTGCTTTTGCAACAGGACTTCTAGGCAGATATCAGTCAAATCCAGGACACGATCATTGGGTTGCTGCCAAGAAGGTTTTGAGGTACTTAAAGAGGACAAAAGACTATATGCTGATTTACAAACATGTTGAGGACCTACAGCTAGTTGGGTATTCGGATTCAGACTTCGCTGGCTGTCAGGATGAAAAGAAGTCGACAACAGGTTACATCTTTAAGTTAGCAGGAGGTGCAGTATCATGGAAAAGTGAGAAACAAAAATCAATGACATCCTCTACCATGCAAGCGGAGTTTGTAGCATGCTTTTCGGCCGCTACTCAGGCAATTTGGCTCCGGAACCTCATTAAGGAGTTGGCCGTATTTGACTTTGTGGATAGGCCCATACAGTTGTATTGTGACAATAACTCTGCAGTGTTATTTATTAACAACAACAGAGGTCTCAAGGGGTCTAAGCATATGGAGGTCAAGTACCTAACTATAAAGGAAACAGTTCAGAATGGTGACATTGCAGTAGAGCACATTTCAACAGATGATATGATCGCAGATCCACTAACTAAAGGCCTTCGCCCTTGTGTATTTGATCAACATGTCATTAACATGGGCTTAGGAGTATCATGGGATACTGTTAATTAGTGGGAGCTGTTTAGTTTTATGTTGCTCTTATGAAATTTGTATCTGATTTCATTACATTTTGTAATATTTGACTATGTATCAACTCTTTTACATTCAATAAAGTATTTGTGAATGTAGATTTGTAAAGTTGAGTACATATATTTAATGAAAATCTCGAGGCATTGTGTAAACCTTGAGTACAAGCTATGGGGCATTCTTGATATTAGCCTTAACGATATGTCTTGTTACACATTAAGTACAGTTAACTATCAAGGTGAGACATATGAAGGTTCGTTGAAACCATAAAGAATGTTCTCTAGTGACACACTAGGTTTTGTGACACTTAAGGAGAGAGAATGTGGACTAACAAAATGGATAACACATGAAGTATCACTCATTATGAGGTATTATCCATTTATCACACTACCATATTGGATCCATATCAATAAAGTTGAAAGCACTTGTGACCATGGAAGGCTCTGCGTGAGTACATACAGTTACCGCCATGATTCGGTGTTCGAGACTTTATGGGATCGGATTGACTATTAAGAATAATCTCTAGATCAATATAAAGGTGCGCACACAGTTTGTTTCAATTAATATCGCTCAAGTGGGAGAATGTAAGAATTTCCTAATGTGGGCTTCATTAATTGAAATTAACTGAATTAGTTTGGTCTAATAAAGGTAAGATATATGGGTTCTTAATAAGTCTAATATGGGACTGGCTAGTGTGGGCCGAGTACGGCCCGGCCCGTAATGAGAGGGCCCGTGGTCGAAGACTCTATAAATAGCGCTCAAGTCCCTCCCCTAACCGGATGATGCACAATTTGACTCACATAAGGATTTAGAGAGAACTTTCTTCTCGTGAGTGGCAATCTCATTAGGCCAGTGTTCTAACGAACGGAATAGGGGAGAAGCACTTGAGTTCGTGTTCGGAAACCGTCGCAAATTCCGCGTCAAGATCGATGGATTCCAAACCAGGTACGCGAATCGATAATCTCTCCATCAACGTGTTTTCGGTTTCTGTTTATGGTGATCCTGGGCGTGCCATTTTCGTGGCTTTCATTCCTTACCCTTACCAAAAAAAAAAAAGAAAGTAAAAGGTAAAATTTTGCATTCTTGTTAAAATTTAAAATAAAAATTGCAAAAATCATGTATGAATTTAATTATATTTAAGCTCCGTTTGTTTCACAGAAAAAATCGATTTAGAAAACGTTTTTCCTAAAAATGATCATTTGTATCACTTGAAATTATTAGTTAATAAAATATATTTCATTATCGATAATAATTTATGTCAAAAAATTTTCATACACAATGAATTTTTTTTCATTCATTCATTTATACGAAGCGATATAAATAATTATTTTTAGAAAAATATTTTTCAAATTTTTCGCAATACAAACTCACCCTTAAAGTGCATGTTACTCCATATAACCTAGAGGACAAAAGAAAAAAAAATAGGGAGTAGGATAGACTAGAGAGATAGTAATTGGCGATAACCATCCAGCTTAATTAATTACCAATAGAAAAATAATCACAATAGGCCTTGTTTGTTTCAGTTTATATAAAGCAAAAATGCATTTTTTTCCTCCTCACAATTAGAAATATAATCAAAATTAAAGAAAATAATAAAATCTGAAGTGAATTAACATGTCGATATTTTCATTTTGTGAAAATTGCAGGTGTTTTGACTAAACAGTCGAAGTGCGCGAGTCGTAAACTTTTGATTAAATAAAAAGTAAAAGCCCATCCTGGCAATTACATCATAAACAAACTTTCAAAAAGAAATGGGTTTTTAGGAAATAGATAATCGGTGAAAATTTTATTATGACAATAACTGTCATTAGTCTGTTTTTCTAATAACGTCTTTTTAACGAAAGGCTCGAGGTACTTTTTAAACGTAAAATATTATAAAAACATTTTGGTTCCAATACACTCATCACGCATAAAACTAAAAGAAATTGACTTTTTTTAGTTAGGTATTTATCAAATAACAATTTCTTTTTTATAACTTCTCGATGCCACACGGGCCTTGTCAAAAGAACATGTGACAGCCAGGTGGCGCTTTGATTGATTCCCATAGAAAGGTAACCGGCAAGGAAATAGCTACGAAACTGCCGCCCTTGCTGTTTGCGTGCTCTTCGTATTTACAGAATTGCCCTCTCACTTACAACTTATTTACGGATGTGTTGCTTTCTGGATTGCTTGGCCCTGCGCTAATGGCGGCGCCTTTTTTGTTTCCCGCTTTCCACGCTCTTCTCAAAAGTAATATTCGAGAGCGTCCCGCCAACATTGCGCGTAGGGGTCGGACCCCCCAAAATTCAACGAGGCTTTTGATCGGAGGGGTAATAGGTAGGTAGAGTGAATATGTTCTGGATGGAGGATTCTACCATGAAATCATGAATCGCCCGTTAACAATCGATTTTGAAAAATTAAAATCGAAAATTGCTCGTTAGTTTCATAAATTCACCTGAGAACTGGACTGCCGATTCGATCCAGTTCCCAGGTGGATTCATAAAATTAGTCCTATCAAATTTCATACAAATGGAGGTGATCAAGAGTTAGAGAGGGAGGTGATAAATGTCTCACACTCATTTGATGGGTGCTAAGTTTTATATTAGGAATTTTAATGTTTTTATTTTTCTTAGAAAATTTCTTCTTTTTTGTTGGAAATTTTTCTTAAAAATTATATAAAATATATATACCAATTTGATCCAGGTGGGCAGCTCCACGCCTAGAACCGGAAATCAGACCAATTCCCACGGGAGCCACCGATTTTGGGCCAATCTGGTCCGGTCCCTGGCTGTTCCCGATTCCTTTATACACCCTTAGTCACAGGTAGGGCTGTGCAACCAATTCAATTCTATTTGGTCATCGGATTGAACTGTCCTGAAAATCTGTTCATTCCCGATTCCGAATGAAGACGATCATACTGAATTTGGAGCCTTTTATTTTGTCAGAATTTTGGAGCCCAGTTCATAAAACCTAAAATCCCTCATTTTCTTCTTAGCTTTTCGATATCTCTCTCTCTCTTCTCTCCAAGTTCACTCAAATGCTTTACATTTCGCAACTCTCCCTTGTTTGTGACTCACCCTCCTCCTCGCGCACTCTCATTCCTCTTTTATTTTGAATCGTTTTGTTACTCATATCATTTTACTATAAAAAATGAAACCACAAAAAGACACAAAAAATTCAGATTTTCAAATAGATTGTAAAACCAAACCGAAAAAACAAGGTAGGTTCTATTTGGGGTAGCTTACAAGTTTTAAAAATTAGGAATTTGCTATAACATGATAGGTTCTAGGTTTTAGATTTGGAATTTACCCATTCTTGATATTGATCATCCCTAGTTGTAGGCTGTTGTGATGAGAGAGAGAGAGAGAGAGAGAGAGAGAGAGAGAGAGAGAGAGAGAGAGAGAGAGAGAGAGAGAGTGAGTGAATGCTTCTTGCTTTTGCTATCTAAAGCAATTCGAGAACTTTAAGGACGGCTTGCACCACGTCATTACGCATTTCGGAAATTCGGAGAAAGCGTGAGAGACTAGGGACGGACGCCAATGAGTGTGATGATTTATAAGGATAATCAGATCAAAAGAGCCAAAACACAGTATCGTTGCGCGTGAGTCGTGTGGTCCAATACGCTCTCTCTCTGTTTTTTTTTATTTTCAATTATTGTGCCGTTCCTTTTTTCTTAGTTGTGGCAAAGATTATATATTGCAGACAGAATCCAAAATTATGTTTAGATTTGGGGGTTAAAATTAAACTGAAATTATATTAAACAGACAATGCTGTAATGTGTAAGCTTGATTAGTCTGATCTAGTTTGATTTGATTTTGGTTTGAACCTTATAGGTGTAAGTTAAAGACGTTGCATGTGTCAAAGTGGGTTGGCTCAACAGATAAGGTTTGAACCATCTACACACCATGCCGGGTTTGAATCCCGTTGCCAGCAATAGGCAATTTGCAAATCTACAATGTGATCTTCCATACCTATGGTATACTTTGAGCATGGGGTAACCTCCCTTCATCCTAACCTTTTTCATACAATAAAAAAGGATGTTGGATGTATTATTCGCTTGTTTTTGGTAAGTATCTAGTGTGTGCTGTGAATTAGTGAGGTGTTCAAGAACTCTCAAACATCTCTTTGTTATTAAACAAAAATAGACAGGTTTTCTATTTGTATCTAACATTATTGACATATGAATTGGGAGTTTTAGTTCTTACCAAAAAATGAAAAATAAAAATTAACACTTCTAATCCAAGCAAGGAAAAGCTTCTACTTGGACTCAAGTTTATGGATCTAAATATCATAGTCGTTGATTATGTGATACTTACTTGATAACTGTTATAGTGGACCAGATCCATATGGAACGAGATCTAGACAAGAATTTGCCCAAACAATTGCATATCCATATTGATATTGTCAAGTCTGACGAAAGAAAATATTCTTATTTTTATGTAAGACAATGATTGTAGTTCAAATTAAAATGATTTTGTTATTTATTTATGTTACGTTTTACAAATGAACGTGCAAATGGATTCCAATATGAAATATTTCTTGCTTATTGATTCAGTATGGGTTGAAAATTTTTGATCGAAATCAAAATGATTTATTTTTATGACCAAAAATCCATTTTTATGAGTTATATTTTATTGGTTTCATTTGTTTTACAAATTGAAGCAAAAACGACAAACCATTTGGCTTTATCCCTCATTCTCTTCAATTTTCATTTCAAGCTTTTCACAAAGAACAGTGACAATGCAAAGCGTTGATTATTGTTAGGTGGTTGTTTAGTGGATGCTCTTATTCTTAGGCGAGTTCATTTTGCAGAAAATAGTTGATTTGGAAAACATTTTCCAAAAAAATAATCGTTTATATCGCTTACAAAAAATTGAATGGAATATTTCTTCATCGCCCACAAAAATAGTTATGTATAGATTGTTATCAATTATGAAAATATTTTCCATTGACTAATTTTTTTAAATGTTATAAGTAATATTTTTTCAGAAATTGTTTTTCAAGTCACTCATTTTTTGCGAAACGAACACACCCTTGAAAGTTGTATGTTGTTGGTCTATCATGAAGCTCAGTCGTATCAAATGTCTATTTGTATGGAGTATTACAAAAGTACGTGGTTGATGTAAGGTAATGGTCAAATTTCAAATGCTACATGCTATTCAAAGCAAAACGAACTGAAAGACATACTAAACATCGAAAATTAGATTTTTGACTTAGAAGGTACAAACCCGATGAAATTGAAGTTTGACACTACCAAGATCTAGCAAGGTTAATGGAAAACTACCTTGTGAATAATCCTGTCTTGAGCATGTCAAGTTTTGGCATTCAAGCATACAAGGGGCGAGCATAGTCCGGGACCCAGGTGGACAGTTCCCACTAATGACCAGTTTCGAAAAATTGGAACTGGCACCACCAGTTGGTTCCATGGAACCACCTGGGAACCGGACTACCGGTTCGGTTCGGTTGTTTAATTCTTGGGTGCGTCTATGGAACCGATCCCCGATCCCTACAGATTCACAACCAGACTACAAACATGGTGACCGATTACATTCCTTGAAATTATCTGTTGATAGAGGCTCAAGTAAGCATAGAATCACCTAGAGTCACAATTAGAGCAAGAGCAAACGGCAACAACAAGCCAAAAACTAACAAATCCCAACATAATTTGAAGCACCGGAGGTCGGAAATTGAATTCGTCAACAGCAGCAAAAAGAATGAGTACACTTAAGTAGAGAATTTCACTCGGTTGTGAGTCCACAACTCAACAATAGAGTTGAAGGCGAGGTGAGAGCTTGATGTGAGATGTGAGGGATGGTTGGAGGCAAGGCATGGAGCGATTGCAAGTTTGCAATGCAGCGACAGAGTTGAAGGCATGGCCGCATGAGACTTTCACGGTGAGAGTGAGATGAGGCTTGGATTTCTTCCTTTTGTTTCCATTTTGAGGACCATGAGATAAATGGCAAAAGGCAAAAGGCAAGCGAGAAGGACTCACTTTCATTGAAAGTTGGCTATAATTTATATGTGTGTGTGTGTCCGGTTTGGATGGGCGATTTCACGATTGAAACTGGGAACTTGATCGATATTCATCGATTTTAGTAATTTGAAATTGGGAATAGGATCGGTCCCCATGGAAACCACCAGTTATAGGCCGATGCAGTGCGGGTACAAGTGGTCCGGGTAGTTTTCGGTTCCTTTGCGCTCCCCTAGTAGACATGGTCCATCATAATCACGCGGACAAACACTAGTAGTGTATCAGCATAAGTAGACGCTAATCCCGTAGTAGACATGGTCCATCATAATCACGCACTCGGACAAACACTAGTAGTGTGTCAGCATAAGTAGACACTCGTTAGCGTCTTCCATGGATGATGAGACAGAGACCCCACCACTACCACCACCACCACCAACACCACCGCCCACCCCCCCCCCCCCCCCCCCCCCCGTTTGCACCGTGATGATGACAGCCATGGGTTTTCCAAGGTTCCGCCTCCGAAGACCTCTAATCTCATCGAGTCCACCCCTGTCGAGGACCTCTAACAAGATCGACCACCTTAAACAGCCTTGGTCCGTGCGATTGAATAGGGACAACCGTGAAGCTAAAAGTGGCTAGGGGTGGTGGTTGAGGGCAGAGGCACACAAAAGTTGCGGATAGAGAGAGGCATATGGGCTATGCATTGGCTGAGCAAGGAAAAATTATTCAAAAAGTCCTAAAATTATTACATTTGTGTCAATTGAGTTTTAAACCTTTTGACAATGCCAAGCCTCGACCTCAGCGGCCTTAGATGAGCCTGACCTTATTAGCAGGATCTATCAAGCTTGACCTCGCTGGGATTTGGCAAACTTGAGCCTCGCCTAAGGCCAATTGTCGGCCATCACTGAGGTGCAACGACCAACAGAGGAAGAAGGAATAATAATAATAATAATAATAATAATAATAATAATAATAATAATAAAGTTTGATTTTTTTAAATTCTAAAAACTGTCCACGTTAACGTTAATTGGGCCATGTAAGATGGCTAGCGTCTACGTCAACAATTTCCGGCCAAAATTGATGGGAAAGATTAAATTAGTAAATTATCAAAAGGTGGAGGACTCAATTAGCAGAATTTAAAGATTTATGATTGAATTGGTATAAGCGCAATAGAAGCGCAATAGGTTTAGGACTTTTTTGGTAATTTCTCCGAATGAGCAGATTGAGAAAGGGAGAGGTGGAACCTACAATTTGGGTCGTATCCGGTATGGATGGAGCCTATATGGGTGTCAATTGAGCGTGGCCGTTTCCCACATTATTTTTTCTTAGAAAAGTGAGAAGTCTCGAGCTTCTTATGACGAGAATGTCCACATTAGATAAGTAAAGTCAAGGCCAATCAAGTATCTCATCCACTCCTCTCCACTCCACTCCACTCCACCGACCAAACAAACCAAAGCCAAAACTCGAATCGATAGCTCATATATAAAACTATCTACACTTGATGGCATAGAGAACTAAACATGTGTCTCATGTCTACTCACATGCAAGTTTGTTTCCTAACCTCTACTTTAAACAAAGAGTCAACTTAACCATTAAACCGGTTCTTGGATTTTTCATTTGACGTTATTTCTAAGTGAACGTCGCACAAAAGATTATCAACAAAAATCCAATTTGATGCGAACGGGGTTTGTCAGTTCCAGGGCGCGAAAACTGACTAATGATAATATTTACACTACGATGGAGGCAAAGAACAGATAGAATATGCAAGCTATAATCTACAAAAACACTCTTGTACTGCATACGTGATGCACGTGCCATCCGGTCAACCATATCACTGATGGCAAAAGCAAGATGCATGATATAAAGGAAACTAAGCAATTGAAGGCCGGTGGAGGGCAGGCGGCACGCGCTTTCGAGAGGGTGGAAAATTATTAGCGATTGCTTCAATCAGAGATTTCTTATATTAGCACTATAGCGTAAATATAGGGTTTTGAAAGTGAAGTATCCACTAGTCACCAATGGCCACGGACTTACGTGTCCATTTGTACCACGACCACAGCTTACGGTTGACTAAGAAACCAACGCGTGGAATAAAAAAAATGGTATAACTGAAACTTCCATCTTTTTTTTTTTGAAAAACTTGTTTAATTATATTATTGTCTAAACTTCCAATCGGTCTAATCTCTAGAAAAAGTATTCAAATCACTCTGTCCACGTGTTTTTTGGAAAACTTGTTTAATTACATTATTATCCATCCGGTCAACTCTGTCCACACGCATTATGCAAGGCTCCATCCTCAAAAGTGAAGGGTGAGAGCTTCTTAGATTGAGTGAAGTTATGATTTTAACGTGAAATATTTCACCGTTCTCTAAATCTGATCATTGACATATTACGGAAGATTTGCTAAGGATTTACATTATGTTTTTCTAATATTTAGTGTATTTCTTATCATTAGTTAGTATTTTTTTTAAGTTAGCATAATATTTGGTATATCTTTTATTATCTTTTATTAGTAGTTAGAGATACTTGGTAGATCTTTTCTGTAATAAAATACAACATATAAATACAAGCAATATGAGCAAATTATGAATTCTCTCTTGGTATCATAGCAAAGAGCTTAAACACGCTAGACAATTCAACCCGCATCATTTGCAATATGGCCGCAAAAGGGTTTGCAAAGAAGGTGGTTGACCCTTGTCACCATATTATCATCAAATCCATATCATTTAGTGATTGCATGATTAGGTTCATTTAGTTAAAACTACATGTCTTGATAGAATACTAATTATTTCATTGGACATCATTTGATAATGATCATAATTTAGTTCTAAGTTTGCATTGCATGTATTGCACATAGTTTAGTTTTCATTTTTGAGAAAAGAAAACCCAAACGAAAAGAGTTAATTAGAGTAACATAGAAAATCATGGTTAGGCTAAGTTTAATATGCTTAGTGCTTTAGATTAATTCTTGGTGATTGAATTTTTGTTTTCTTGCAATTTATTTGTTTAATGCTTTGATTATTGAGTGTTAATGGTTGCGCACCTCATGATCACTTTTCATATGTTAGTGGCTAGGTTTAAAATTAATCCAAGTTGCTTGTATAATATTTTTGAAAATAAAAGAGAAAATGTACCAAAATAGTGTTAGAGTAATCTCGTGTAATCAAATCCCCGAATCCATTGAATATCTTGTTTGTATAAGTATAGTACACTCCGACACGTTACTAGGGTTTCTCATCGACCCACTAAAAATTGATTAGTGGTGACTTCTGAATAAATTCTTTTTGCATGTTAATTAAAACTCAAAAGTTGCAAATTGATAAAGGCTTGGGAGAATTTGAGCTAAGTACGAGCTTAGTAATCTATTAGCCCTCCCCTAGGGTGGTTCACATGAGGGAGGGTTGCGATGGACATCTACTTTATCTCACTATCACTCGACATAACTACTTTATCTCACTATCACTTGCCCGAGTTATGTCATTTGTCCACATACTTTCTTAGTTGATATAGGAACACAAGGGGTAGTAGCTATAGAATTCTTTGACATATCAGGAAAACCTAGGACAAGGGATGCTATTATCAGTCCTGATTTTTGTTCACTTGACTACCTTTTGTGACTTCACTTGGGCAAGTTACCCGAACACTCGACTTCAGTTACTGGTTACTTTGTCATGCTCGATAATTGTCTCATGTCTTGAGCAACTAAGAAGAATACTACAGTTTCTTAGTCCTCTGTTGAAGCTGAATATCGCGCCACGGCAACCGATACTGGTGAACAAATTTCGTTGAGCAATTTACTTGCCTTGCTCGAGGTGTTGCACGACAAACCGATGAGTCTTTAGTACAACAATCAAGTTGTATTACATATTGTGGAAAACCTAGTATTTCATGAACGAACAAAGCATATCGAGATTGATTTCCACTTTGTTCGCGAAGATTTATAATTGGGCGCATTAGAATTGAGCACATACCCACTGGACTTCAACTGGTATACATTTTTACTAAGGCATTGGGTTGAGATCAATTTACATTTCTCGTCAGCAAGTTGGGCGTTCGTGACCTCCATGTGCCAACTCGAGGGGGGTTATTACGGAAGATTTGCCAAATATTTACATTTTGTTTTTTTTAACATTTTGTGTAATTTTGACTTTTGTTTTAGCCAGTATAATAGCGATATATCTTTTATAATTAACTAGAAATATTTGGTAGATCATTTCTTTTCCTAGTTTGTTATACAGTACCTTGTGTAAATATTTGTATTGTACGATGAGCAAAACAAGAAAATTACGAATTCTCTCACAACATGGATATGGAATTTATTTTCCTCCATCCTGGTTGGAGGGTTTCGATTGGTTGGTGACATATATGGACATCACTCATGTACAAACTATTGGGAAAATCACCAATGTGGTGATTGTTGGAAAATTCCTTATGTTGTTTTGACAATAACAAAGACAATCAAATGCTACTAATGTGTATATTGGTGGAGTCATGCCAGGTGATATATGTACAAACCAAGATGCAGAATAACACCAGAATATTTTGATATGAGGAGTGCTCTGCCATTGTCCAAATTGCTATGTCGATATCTAAGGTGAACAAGATATTGGACGTCAAGATGTCCCCAAGCTGGAAGGATGTTCAGATAGGTGCATATTTGAAATGACCTTGATCGAGAGTGAATAAGCCGAGAAAAACGGGGATGTTTGTGATGGCTTTGAGATACAAAGACGGGGTGAACAGTTGGATGGACTTGATGATGGTAACAAGCCTAGAACGAGGATATTCGGAAAAGCTTGGAAAGACCGTGAAGGTGAATGGCTTGGTAGAGTTGAAATTGTCAATATGCTCGGAATGACCAAAAGAATCATTAGGATCGTTACCAGGAGCAGTAGATTGTTAGCACAAGAGTAGTTGCTGATTTCAGGTAAGGTGGCAGATTGTGACAATACTAATGGTCTTTGTAAGTTTAGTAAATATGAGGAACTAGCATGGTCTCCTTGGAGATCTCTGAAAGTTGACTCAGTCAAATTAGTGAAGATGAGGAATCAGCAGGGAAGCTGATGTCCTTGGAGATTTTGGGAACTGATATGGTCAATCATCGAAGAAGAGGAATCAATGGGGGTATCGATATCCTTGGAAGTTTTTATATGTTGAAGAAACCAAGAGTATCATTTTATAATTGATCACAAATCATTTCACATGGTTTGTTAGTAGACAACATCACCAAACTAGTAAAGAATTGCACATCCTGATTATGGGTAAAGGATCATGCTAATATTTAGTCATGGAAGGTGCTGGTCTCTTGATCAGCTTTTAAGATAGCCGCTACAAAAGTTTGGAATCTGAAAAAGATCACCACAGTTTATCAAGAGCAGTTTTGGTAATAATGAGTAGGCACAAACTCTAACACTGACACTTTGGGAAACAACCATTGTTAGAGCGACGTTGTCGATGTTGGAGAGTTGTTCTAATGATTTCTAGCAACGGTCTATTGTTGGCAATGGCTAGAACCAATGGCTACTTGAGGATTTCGATGGACAACAATCATTTGAGGATGGTTAGCTATATATTGAGTTCAAGAGAAGTAATTAGGTTGGGAGAAAATAAACAGGATGAGTCAAATGCTTTGAGTTTTCTTGTTTGCACCGTTTTTGTTGTTAGTTGCTATTTACTCCTAATGTCAATGTATGGATTGTGCTAATGTTTGTAATCAGTGACAAGAGCAAGCATACAAGAGTAATAGTAGTATGTGAGTGCTGATAATGCGATCTATTGGAAATGCAATACTTATTGATTGTAACTTGTTCGAAGATTACTAGTGGATTTTAGCCTTACTGTGGCTATTAGTATTTAGAGTGGATGTAAGCTTGGAGACAAAGCCGAATTACTATATATCTACTTGCAGATATTCTATTTCTTTACTATTAGCATTATTAGATATTTATCATCACG
This sequence comes from Syzygium aqueum, assembly GCA_031216185.1. Classification (NCBI taxonomy): domain Eukaryota; kingdom Viridiplantae; phylum Streptophyta; class Magnoliopsida; order Myrtales; family Myrtaceae; genus Syzygium; species Syzygium aqueum. Next base: position 18,107,533 of record CM062237.1, on the reverse strand, counting down.
ATTTGTTAAGCAGCAGCGCACACACCTGATTTTTACAATTTGTTTCTACTGATGTTTTTAGTTGAACTTGTTATATTTGCAAATATTTTTCATAGTTCTTAAACAACTTATTCAACCCCCTCTAGGTTGTATTGTTAGCCCCAACACAAACTTCACTAATATTAATGTGTGTTTGTCCATGTTTGTAACCTTTCAATTAGAATACGATAAGAATGGTGGTTATTTAGGAAAGATGCACTATATTTGATAAACAACATAATATCTTGTAAATGCAAGACAGGGAATTAACACATAGTTAAAGGAAAAACCAAATGTATCAAGTACTCTCAGGAACAAATAGAATGTGCACACCTGCAAAAATGAAAAAGAAAAGTTGAAAAGACATAAAAACACATCGCAAGAAACTAATTGAGCAATTCCATTGGAATTTGTATTGGCTAGTTGTGGCATTTGCATTAACTTATCTAACGGTTCATCAGATTTCTACATTTGTATTAGTAGACAATTGAAGTTGGTAGTCGAAAGTATCAAAAGAAAACAAGAACTGTTGTGGAAGAAAACGACCGAACAATAAAATAGAAAGAACAAGAAAATAAATTGGACACCGGATTTCCGTGGTTAATATGCCCACGGGGAGAACAATAGTGAATTTCACTATAAATCAGGCGATACAATAGTGATTAATTAAGTCACTCAAATACTTTGTGTTTCCTAGCCCTCAATTATATCCAATAATGCACATAGTGTTGAACCACCGGTCTCGTCCAGTTCTCGAGTGGGTCCATGAAACCTATCCCACCAAGTTTCATGCAAATGGAGGCGATCGAGAGTGAGAGAAGGAAGCGATGAACGGCTAAAAGCGCAGCCTGAATTGACAGGAGTTGAGAATCGATCTTTAGATTAGGGATTTTATAGTTTACATTTTTCTAAATATGTTTTCTTTTTTATTTTTGGTTGAAATTTTTCTAAAAAATTATATATATTACAGGTTCGGTATGAGAGGGCAGTTTTACGCCTAGAACCAGGAACCAGACTGGTACTCAGTGATTCTAGTAAATTAGAAACGGGAACTGGAAAATTAGAAACGGGAACCGGACTAGTCCTCATAGGAACCATCGGTTCTGGGTTGGTCCATGTGACATTCCCAATTTCGACCCATTTTCGGGATTTATAAAACGCGTAATTTGTCAGTGTGCTTATAGTAAAATCTTGCCCGGGAACTGATCACTCCCGGTTATCATTTTAAATTAGAGATTTCGCTAGAATCGCACTCGATTAAATTTGACCGTTATTTAGACCCCGAACTTGGCAGTCGATTTTCGGGAGTTTCAGGATGAAATAAATTGGACGGTGTTGATATTATTGTGGCCAGCGTCGAGATTATCAGGAATAGTGAGAAAGTGAAATTTTGGACCGGGTGCGGATTTGGACTAGTAGACCTCCCTCGTAGTGTGTTTTCGAGTCATTTTATTTATATTTTATTTTGGCCCTTGTCCTATGCTATTAGTTAGGGTTTTTCGTGGACCGTTAGACCATTTTCCGGGTTTGAACCGTGTCCGTTAGATTGTGCTCAATGACGAAAATTTATTTATTTATTTATTTTTCTTCTTTCTCTCTCCTCTCTCCTCACCACCGCCGCGCACGTTTCCCGCCCCCCCTCTTTTCACTTCGTCTCTCTCTCTCTTTCCCTTTTTCTCTCTCTCTTCTCTCTCCTCCCTCTAGCCCCGCGCGCGTGTGCGCCTTCCCCATGCAGACACACCCACGCCGCACGTTTCCCCCCTTTGCCCCATGCACTCTCTCCCTTCTCTCTCCTCCTTTTTCTCTTCCCCTTCCCTCTCTCTCCTTCCTTCCTTTCTTCTCCTCTCTCTTCCCTTGGCCCTGACAGTCCGGCTTCTGGTCTGCTCGCCGGCTGCATGCAGCCGCTGGCCGCCCCGTCGACCGCCTCGCGCCGCCGTAGTTGACCAAGTTGCGTCGCCACCCGACCAGCCGCGGCCGCCCCGTTGCCTAGCCACCTTCCCCCCTGCCGCCGCCTCGGCAGCCTCTCTCCCTCTCCTCCCCTCCTTCGCAGCCCCCGGCCGTCCGACGCCACCCCCACCAGCCACTGCCGCCGTCACCACTCGCCGCCCCTCCCAGCTGCTGTCCCCAGTCTGCCTCATCGCCCCGACAGTTGCCGTCCCTGTCGTTGCTTCCTCGACGCCGCCGCGAGCAAGCAGCCGCTGCTCGAGCTCGCCGCCGCACTCGGCGGGTCCCCGCCGCTGCCCAGCCGTCCAGTCGGCTCCCCAGCACTCCCTCGACGTCTGAGCGTCGCCATCGCAGCTGCCCGCAGCCGTCCCCGTCGCCGCCATGACCCCCTCTACCTCATTCTTCGTTTTCTCTCGCTGGCCGCTCGTGCCGGCTGCCGCCGCTTGCACCGCCGCCACCCAGCTCCCCTCAGCCACCGCCGCCTCCCCTCAGCCACCGTCGCCGCCCCTTAACCCCAGTTCTTCCTCTCTCGCCGCCGCCACCCCCGATTATTCCCTCCTCCGGGCGCGCAGCATCCTGCTCACGTCGCGGCCGACTCGCCGCTCGCTCGCCGGAGTCAGCCCAACTCACCGGGGGCCAGCCTAGCTCGCCAGTTCGCCGCCGTCGGTTGGGTCAGTTGGCCGTTGCCCCGCTCGTTCGCCTAACGCCGCCCAGCTCCGCCTTGGCCGGACTGACTCGGCCATGGCCGAGCCTCCGCCACCCAGCTGCCGACCAGCTGCTGCTCGCCGCCGTAGCTCGCCGCCGCCGCCGCCGGTCGCCGGCCTGGTCAGCCAGCCAGCCCCCCAGGCCGTGGCCGAGCCCGCTGCCCACGCGACCAGGCAGCACGCCCGCTCGCTCAGGCGTGGCCGAGAGCCCCCAGGCCGTGGCCGTGTATGTGGCCAAGCGTCTCGGGCCGTGCCCGTCGCCCGGGCGCGTCGCCCGTCCAGCCGGCCCGTCGCCCGGCGCGTCGCCCGTTCAACTAGGCGTGTTGCCCGTCCGTGCCCGCTCCCGCGCCCGCTCCCGCGCCCGTGCCCGCTCTCGCGCCCGCGCCCGTGTCTGCGCCTGCGCCCATACCCAGCCGTGGCCGAGCCCCGCGCCTGTTTGGCCCACGCCCGCGCCTAGTCGGTACTGTTCACCCGTGCCATTTTAGGCCCGAGTTGGCTTTTCCCGGGCCAAAACTGTGTAAGTGACTTCCTAAACTCTACCTAGTACATTGGGTATTAATAGACTTGTCTAGAGTTTGATTAGTACCGGTTTATGGGTTAAACATCGATTATGGTCAATATTCGTATGTGCGTGATTGTTATATTAAATTGTGATATTTGTGGGGCTTAATTTAATAGCTAATTAAGGAGGGGGCTAAATGATCGTATTGCCATGGGTTAGAACGGCTAGAGCGTGTTTTAATTTAATTATATTACGTTATAGTTACGTTATTTGAATTGGATTAGATAATTTGTTGAATTGGATTATTGTGTGTGGCCGACTAGAATGTCGAGTTCATATGTTGAGGTGGCGAAATGTGAATTGGGCTGAGTTGTGAATATGAATTGTTTGATGCATTTGGCGTGAAATTGGTTGATTGGATGGCGTGTGCTTGCCTGTTGATTTTAAGCCCAGATCGATCGGAGGGCTATGGACTTGGGACGTGTTGACGGCGGTCCGTGTGAAGGCATGAACGGCCGATGGGCCAAATGGATGCGGGCTTGAGACGTGCGGACGGTGGCCCGTTAAAGGTGTGATAGACCGGAACGTGTTTACGTCGGTCATTGGAATGATTGATTATGTGGCTTGGGACGTGTTGACGGCGGCCACGGGATGGTATGATTGGTATGGCTTGGGACGTGCGGACGGCGGCCATTGGTTTGAGTGATTGGGCGGCTTGTGAGCCCGTGAAAGGAAAGTTGGTTGGACGCGTGCATGCGACTTGAGTGTGATTGGATTGGCTGGTTGAGCGTGTGATTGGATTGGCTGGTTGAGTGTGTGATTGGAATGGCTGGTTGAGCGTGTGCTTGAAATAGCTGGTTGAATATGTGGTCTAATTAGTAGGGTGAATTGAATGCAAGTGTGGTTGGCGTTTGAGCAATTGCGATGTGCTATTTAGTTACTATTATTGCATTACCATGTTATGACTAACGTACAGTGTTGGCATGGGCTTGATGACGAGGTAAGTTCAATAATGCGAATTATATATCTTATGGGGTAGATTGCATGTACGACTTGTCTGGGTACGCATTGGCCTACGTGGGGTATAGGGGGTTGCTTATTGAGACTCGTTCTCACGGTTATTATATAACCATTTCAGATTCGCAATCATGAGGGATTGGAGACACTTCAAGGGTATCTCGGAGATCGAAGACGAGTCAAGTACTCGGTACTTTAAGTCCCCCTTTTTGTAGAGGAGTTAAGTTTGCGAACCATTGCCCTTTGAGGAACGTGGTTTTGTTGTTGTGGACTAGTTTAGGGAATTGTCTTTTGTGGACGTCGTATGTATTCGTCAAGTGTAGAAATTACAGTTGTTTGTTTATTGCTATTGCTGCCCTTGTCATTAATAATTGTCCGGGGTTATTTTTATTTGTTTTCGCGCGTGCTTAAGCTCTGATGTTTGGGTTGAGTCGGCGACGTGCCTGGGACGTCGCATTCAATGATCGACCATCGAGGGGTGTCGCGAGCTCGATAAGTGTTCGAGGTGTGACAGTCCAATCCAGTTTCGTGTAGTCCAGGCGGTTCCTAGTTCCTTTGCACACCCCTAATAGGCATCCCACACTTTGGGGCATCTTGGTTCTTTTAACCAAGGCATTCTCATCCCGATAATCACACAACCCTCCGTCGGGGCATACATGAATTCATTGACCGTAGGCATCACATTTGCATTGCCCAAATATCTCGTACATAACGAGTACATGACACAACATTAAAATATGATAACTTGTGTGTACATAATACAATGCCAGTATCATAACATAACACTCTTTTACTCATGGTAGCTTTCACACCATATTCCAGATTCTGCCATCACATAAATAACCTCATTTGCCCTATCATTTGACATCAAATCAAGGTCTATCATATCTCATTAGAAATCTCAGAGTGTGTACATTACATCTCTAGAAGACATCAAATCAAGATTCCAATGTTTTAACATAAGAAATTGTGAATTGTTGCAAAAAGGTAAAACTGGGCAGCTTTGCGCCATTTTTGAAATCCAATTTAAATAAATAGTATATGAACTCGAAAATTCTAAATTTTGGATATATCACAAAAGACATCTTGATAAACATTTTTTTTATGGGAACTAAAAGTCTAAATATTTTTTTAAATACCTCGTTTATTAGCTCAAAATCAGACCAAAAGTTGTTCGCTGGAATAAAATCTTTGCTTCTCAAAATTGGCTCTTTTCCATATCCAAATCATCTCCAAAAATTCCCAAATCTTTATATGTTATGTAGAAAGAAGTTCTAAAGAACTTTTGTGAAGAAAGTTTTTTAGAATCGTTCTATAAAAATTTACGTAAAATAAAGAAGGTGTAGAGGTCACAGAAACAACATGTTCTGGGCAGTCTAGCACAGTTTAAAAGTTGGCTTTCGTACTACCCAAATCAATTCCAAAAATTCTAAAATTAAAGTATTTCAAACTTCAAGATGTTTGGAGAAACTTTTAAGAAGGAAGTTTCTTAAAATTCGGTCCACAAAAATAATAAATCGAAATGTACAGTGAACCCAAATCTGGGTTTCAAGAACAAAGGATAAGAAGTGAGTTCGAATGAAAATCCATCAATTTAGTTCAACAAAACTCATACTCAACATCTCAGATGAGCATGCAACATTCATTACCATCCTCATTCCAATAACTATTACCCATCTAGGTAACATGCCATCCAAGTTCTTGCCATAGAACACACATGCAAGACCATTTAGGACTTAAACACTAATATGCAAAGCCAATAGGGTCGTGCACACCCACATGCACACTTAATTCAGACCTTAACAACCACTTGCACACCCATCCAACACCATGAAACCAACATGCAAGACCAAAACAAGTCATTCATAACAACAAACAAGAAAACCAAGGGCATAGAGAGATGGGTAGGCATAGGAACAAGAATCATCTCCTTGCCTTGAACTATCCAAGATCGGTCTCTTCCTCTAGGGTGTTGGCCACGCCTTCACAACACAAAAACGGAAGAAAAACAAGCCAGAAATGGAGGCAAATCGATGGTGAGGGTGCAGGGGAGAGGGCGGCCGAGCGGGGGATGAGCAGCGAGAGGGAGAGAGAGCAAGCTTTTGGGCGAAATAAATGAGAAAGAAAGAAAGTGGGAGAGTGAAAAATGGAGAGGGGTTCGGCCAAGATGGAAGAAGGAGAGGGTTAGGGGTTTAAGTTCAATCACCGCTCTAAGAAGAGTGTCTTACACATGTCTCCCTTGCATGAAAGTCTATTGGTCCATTTGGGTGGCAAGACATAATTATTGCCAAAATTAGTTCTAATTTTTCATGCTAAAATGGCCCTATTTGGCCTGCCATGCAAGGGCATTTTGGGCACAATTTTTGTGTCCCAATTGTCCAATTCAAATGCACCTAATGTCCACTTAGGGCCCAGTTTAATGTCCATTAATCATACCTTAATTGATCCCTAATCTTATACATATGGCCACGTATTAGTCTCTTAAATTGTCCAATACATCCCAATGATTTTCTTGGATCATAATGTATCAAGTACCTAATTATCGACGTCTTGGAAGTATCTTGATAATTATCTAATCAATCTTTGGCCATTTCCAATAGCGATTCATATAGTGCTATTACAAAATTTAGGATTTCACAATTCTTCCTCCCTAAAAAATTTCATCCTCAAAATTTAAAATTTACATTTCTTTCAAATAGATGCGGATAACGGCTCTTCATATTGTCCTCTCTTTCCCATGTTGCCTCTTCCAAATCTTGATGTTGCCATAATACTTTGACAAGAGGAATAGTTTTATTCCTAAGAATTCGTTCACTTAGATTCAACATCCTCACTGGCAACTCGATATACTTCACTTTTTCATCCACCTCAATTGTGTCAAAGTCTAAAACATGTGTAGGGTCAAGTTGATACTATTTTAGCATCGACACATGAAAAACGTCGTGGACGAAATGGGATGTGAAATGTAAACAAGCCTTTGACAAGATTCAAGAATATCTGGTATGCCCACCAGTGCTAGTACCACCAATCCCTAGAGTTTCGTTGATCTTGTATTTGACGATTCACTATGAGTCGTTAGGAGCAGTGCTTGTACAAAGAAGACCAAATGATGATAAAGTACAAGCAATTTATTACTTGAGCAAGAAGTTCACAACATCATAAATGAATTACTCGGCAGCCGAAAAGATGTGCAATGCATTGATTTAGGTGTTACATAAATTAAGGCAATACACCCTCCATAATCAAATTTTGCTAGTGACTGAGAATGATCCGATCAAGTACCTTCTTGAGAAATCCTCCTTGGTCAGGAAATTAGCAAAGTGACAAGTCTTGTTATCTGAATTTGACATTAGAAGTTCATCTCAAAAATCAGTCAAAGGACGAGCAACAGTAGGCATGTTAGCTGAAAGTTCGCAGAATATCGCCAATCCTGAAGAACAACTTGATGATCATATATTAACATTGGTCGATGATAAATGGACCATGTATTTCGATAGTGCAACCAACTTATCTCGATCAAGAACTGGAGTAGTACTGATCTCCCCAAAATGACAACAATATCTGGTATCTGTGAAACTGGTATTTCCATGTATCAATAACATCGCTAAATACGAAGCATGCATTCTCGGCTCGCAATTAACCCTCTCGATGAAAGTAAAGAGGTTACAAGTATATGGAAATTCTATGATCATCATATTGTAAACGACTAGTAATGGCAAACTTGAGATGCCAAACTAATTCCTTATCACAGATACTTAAAAGAAATGATAGAAAACTTTGAAGAAATAACATTTCATTTTCTCCCAAGAGCTCATAATCATTTTGCAGATGCTCTTGCAACTTTATTATCCTTACTACGAGCCGAAGATGGCATTGATATAAAACCATTGAGAATTAATATTTTTGAACAACCAGCTCATTGCATGATGGTCCAGGCAGAGTTTGACAATGAACAACGGTTTCATGACATCAAAAGGTATCTTCAATCGAAAGAATTTATTGAAGGAAGCCAACTAGGTGACAGAAAATTTATAAGGAAAATAACAAATAAATTCTTCCTTAGTGGTCAACCTTTACAAGAAATCATTTAATTCAATCCTACTAAGATGTGTGGATGTTGCAGAAGCTGAACAGATCATGAAAGAGATTCATGAGGGTGAATGTGGACCGCACATGAATGGACATTATGAGGTTGGGATATTATTGGATGACAATGGAAATAGATTGCATCCAACATATGAGATGTTGTCATCAATGTCAAGTTTATGGAGACAGAATCAATGCACCACCAAATGAGCTACATCAAATGTTTAAGCCATGGCCATTTTCAATGTGAGGCATTGATATGATTGGTCCAATAAATCCCAAGGCCTCAAATGGGCACCGGTTTATCCCGGTTGCTATTGACTCTTTCACCAAATGGATCGAAACAAACTCTTACACGAATATTACTGCCAAGAATGTTGCGAGATTCATTAGGCGAGACGTCATTGCTAGATATGGAGTTCCAAAAGTAATAATTACGGACAATGACTCAAATTGAAATAACAAAATTGTGGATGATTTACTCGAACACTTCCATATCAGACATATGAACTCATCCCCATTTCGTCCACAAATGAATGGAGCAGTTGAAGCGGCAAATAAGAATACCAAGAAAATATTGGCCAAGACAGTGAAAAATTATCGTGATTGGCACAAAAGGTTATCGTATGCTCTGATGGCATACCAAACTTCAATTCAAACATCAACTAGAGCAACCTCGTTTTCCTTGGTTTGTGGAATGGAAGCAATGCTACATGTTGAAGCAGAAATTCCTTCATTAAGGATATTATCCCAATTGAAGCTTTCATAAGCTAAGTGGATTCAACAAAGATATGAACAATTCAACATGATCGATAAAAAGATATTAAGAGCTATATGCCATGGGCAAGCCTATCAGAAAAGAGTGGCCAAATCCTTTAATCGAAAAGTGAAACCAAGGTATTTCAAAACAGAAGATTTAGTAATGAAGGTCCATACATTGTCAAGAAAGTCCTTCATGGAGGAGCATTGATTCTTATAGTTATGACTAGAACAGAATTGGCATATCCTGTAAATGCAGATGCTGTCAAGATTTTCTACCCATGAAATGAAGACGAATATTCAAGAAGAGATTTGGGTTACTTTAGAACATATACAATATCATGCATATCATCTATTTCATAAACATGTTTATCTGTTTTGCAGAAGAAAGCAAAAAGAATCCGAACTAATCAATAATTTTAGAATCCCCAATGAAGTTGTCCAATAATAGAGGGAAGTATTACTTACAATTCAATTTTCTATTGATATTCTCTAATGTGCTTTTCTTTTTATGATCCCTAGGGCAACAAAGAAAGGAGAACAACAAAAAAGAATCCTCAGTGGAATCAAAGCAAAAGCATGCAAACTGGAGGGAGAGGGATCTTGGAATGTTAATCAAATAGGTATCCCTACATTGTGAGTGCATGTATTAAAGAAGTTGCCTTACTAACAGAAAAATCGAACTTCTTCTTCCTCAAGTGGAATGACAATAGGACTGAGTAAAACAAAATAGATTGTTTTGAAAAGAAAACACCTCAGAAATTTTTCAAATCAAAAGTTTTGAAACATGCTTTCTTTGAAAATGCATTAAGTATCAAAATTCCCTATAAAGGGATAATTTGACAAAAGGCTTTAAAAAATTTCAAAGAAAAGGTTTGAATCAAATCTAATGGAAAGACCTCCAAATGATAAAAGATAAGCCGTATCCAAACAAGTCCCCTATACACTCAAAATCAAAGTAAAGGAGTGAGTGAGAAAAAACTCATCTGAAGAAAATAGAGGATGCTCGCAATGATTATATGGATTGAAATGATGAAAGGCAGTCATTTCACTATTCCAAACATATGCTTATCCCTTGCAAATCAAATTTGAGCCAAAACAGTAAAGAAGTTTTTCCAAAACAACCCTGTTAAAAACTACCCCCACACTAAGGCAAACTAGTAGGTTTGTGGTTGACAGCTATAGAGAATAGGATCAAGAAAAATTTTATTGCGTACTCTTGTAGCAATCTTTCTGTGATAACTTCAGATGAAGTCGTATGGAAGCTCAAGACATCCCAAGGGGAAGAAGAGCACTTTATTTCTTATACCCAAACACATTACCTTTGGTAAAACCCAATTGAGCCTGAATATTCATTTCAGAACCCTAAATTAGTGATCATCTCTTCACACTGGAGCATAAGCATATGATCCACTTTGAATAGACAAGAAACAAAGGGCATGATACAGAGTCCTTAGAACTCTGGCAAGTCAAAAGCTAAAAGATTAGAGGATGAAAAAGTAGTGTGCTTGGTAAAAGTAAGGCCAAATGCTCAGGAAAAATGAGAAAGAAAAAGAGAGTTCAAAAGAAAGTTCAAAATGATGAAAAAGTCATGATAAAGCAAAGCCAAGATTATAAGAGATCATAGACCACAAGTGAGAATGAGCAAAAGAAAAGAGATTGTAATGAACGTTTAGGGGACTCTGATGTTCATAAAAGAAGGATCCCTAGTAGAAAAAAGAGGGTGGCAATGCCAAGAAGATCACCAATTTTATAAAAACCATGAATTCAAACACATGAGCCTCTTGAGCCTACCTAATACCAACAATACAACATCTCCCTAAAAACTCTTCAAATTAGGATGTTGAGAGTAGAAAATGACTTTATGATAAGAAGTCGTCACTCAAAGAAATGTATGCAATAATATCTTGTCTTGTCCTCGAAGTTCTTAACTTGTAGATCCGAAGTCAGATATGATGAAATCTTTTTTTTTTGCCTCAAAATGTCTATCCTTTGAATAGCCATTGACTAAGCTAACATTACATCCTTTTGAAAGACCTTATCGGATCAATTGGATTGTATACATTGCGAACATCTCCGAACACTGAAGGATTGGTTAAGAGAGATAAAATTGAGAGATATCAAACAAGTTCCATTTTAATCATATAAAGAAAAGACCAAGCTCATAGATTGAAAAAAATCATTTATAATGAAGGTCTTCCAAACTATCATTTCAAGCATTTCTTGAAAGGTTACAAGCACTTTGTTCAAATAATTCCTCGAAAAGGAAATTTGATTATCTAAAGTGCATTAATGCAAAGAATGCATGTTTCCAGATCATGTTTCAAAAGTTTTTTGTCAACTTAAAATCAAGTTTTCAAACAGTTTGTGGTAAAAAGAAACCACACTTCAAACAGTTTTGATTAATTTCAAAACTACTTTTCAAAATAGTTTTTGGTCAACTAAAAACCACACAAAAGTTAGTGAAACCTCAAAATCACATAACTCATAGTTAAGGCATTCATTGTTTGAAGTCTTCTCAAAGTCCTACCGGTGAAAAACCACTAGGCAAATTTTCAAAGTCCTACTGATGAGGAGTCACTAGGCAATTTTCAAAGTCCTACTGGCGAGGAGCTCCTAGGCAAATTCAAGTCTTATAAGCGAGAAGCCCCTAGGTAAATTCAAAGTTCTACGGGCAAAAAGCCCTAGGCAAATTCAAGTCCTACAGGCGATAAGCCCCTAGGAAAATTCAAGTCCTACTAGCAAGGAGCCCTTAGGCAAATTCAAGTCCTACAGACGAGGAGCCCTTAGATAAATTCAAGTCCTACAGACAAGGAGCCTCTAAGTAAATTCAAAGTCCTACAGGCGGGGAGCCTCTAGGCAAATTCAAAGTCCTACAGGCGAGGAGCCCCTAGGCAAATTCAAGTTCTATAGGCAAGGAGCCCCTAGGCAAATTCAAATCGTACAGGCGATGAGCCCTTAGGCAATTTCCAAAGTCCTACTAGTAATGAACCACTAGATAATTTCCAAGTCCTATAGGCGAAGAGCCCCAAGGCAATTTCCAAAGTCCTATTGACAATGAGTCAATAGGAAAATTTTAAAGTCCTACCGATGAGAAATCACTAAGCAAATTTCCAAATCCTTAAGCGAGAAGCCTCAGGTGTTCATGATTCGTGGGTTCATCCTTAAATCTCGAAATCAAAATAATCATCATAATCACCACCGCCATCAATTCACATTCTTGGATAAGCAACAAAGAGACACTCACAAATAGGTAAGTTTCTCTCTCTCAATCATTAAGAACCTCTGAAAATGTGTTTAAAAAAAAAAGAAAACCTTTGGATTAGATCATGAATTTCAAAAGCAAGATCTCTAATTAGTTATTGTGAAATTTCCATTAAATCAGCTAAAAATTCAGGTGTCATCTTATCTTTGAGATCAACCTTTAACGAGCTCAATTTCAAATAGGGGCAGCAGTTGACACTTGATTTTTAGCTCATTTTTTTCTATTTTCAAAAATCTCAAAATTAGGACTATGAATCTTGGCCAAGCATAGAAACCTATTTCTAGACCAAAAATAAAATTTTTTAGCATTTTCTGCATTTTTCCTTAATTTCCTTTAGTCAAATTAAGTGAGAAAATGAATAAAAATAGCAAATGGAATTAGAAAATTCAGTAAAAATAGTCATTAGTCTTATTTTAAATCCAATTTCATTAATGCATCATCAATTTTGAAAAATCTCAATCAGGTATGTGTTTTTCCCAAAATTGGGCAAAATTAAACTCGAATTGAACAAAAAATGCAATTAAATATTTTCTAGTCATTTTTAAGTTATAGTGTCTTCACAAAAAATGATTTTGGAACCTTGAATTACATAATTGTCAGTCCAATTGCACAATTTATTAGAAAAATAAAAAATCCCCAAAATTCAATTGGAAATTAGGAATTTTAAGTCCAAATTGGGAATCGTGTCCACTTTGAAATTGTCGAACCATGAGACCTTCATTTCTAGGGTTAATTAGATGTGGGTAATTCAATTTTGGCACCAATTTTACCTAATCAGGTCATTAGGCCATTGAATTGAACAAAACCCTAATAACCCCGAATATAAAAAGTTACAAATCTTGGACATGTTTATGATAAAAATTGGGAAAAATCACATATTTGGGTTCAAAATGTGATAAGGAATTCAATTTTGGGGTTTAATTTTGAAAATTGGGTCAAAATCGAGCTTAATTTGTGAATTTAGACCAACCCGGGTCTGTCGGGTCGATCGAGTCGGCCTTCTTCCTTACCCAACCTACCCATAGCATTATAAACCAAGAAAAATCAGCTCGTGCCTGCCATTTCACTGAGTTAACACAATCAAATGAACACGTGTTTAACTCGACTGATAGTTGGAGAATCTACAGCTGTCGTCGGAGATCGGTTACAACCGATTGAAAGGCAGTGGCAACTGATTTTCGATGGGAAATCAAGCAACAAAAAGCTGAAAAAAAAATCGATCATCATGAACGAAAGCTGCTCGAGGAAATTTCAGAGAGAGAACGAGCGCGAAAGAGAGAGAGATTGTGCTCAAAGGTGCATCGAGGTTCCAAGGACCGAGCAATCAACCTTTTTCTGGCAAGAAAAACATTGGCAAATCGGCTCCGACGGTGAACTTCCTCACTTGAGAAATTGTGGCGAAGTTGATCGCTGTCGCCTGAAACTCGAGCTCGGCCGGCATGTACAGACGTTTCCAAACAAAGCTAAAGTCATTAGATTGAAGTCCAAGTACCAAGGAAGAACTTCACGATCGCAATTTGCTTCGGAAATTTCATTTGATCCTCCACCGAAAAAGGTAAAGTTTGCTCCTGCTCATAGTTTCATAAAATTCAAATTTCATGTTTCAATTTTGTTATGTTTGATTGTGCCATTTTCTTCATGATTCTGAGTTTATTGATGACTATAACATGTTTTTGAATATATTTCTCCTTGTTTGATTACATTTTGGGTCATTAAATGGTATAAAACCAAGTCGGCCGCCATTGTTGGACTTCGTCGAAGATCAGGAAATTTCGTTGGATTGCTCTCCATGGCCTTAGGCCATTCAAGTTAGTACATTCTTACCTTGTTTGATGTTCTGAAAGTCATCTTGATTGATGTAGATGGCTAGGGCAACTAAAATAGGGATTTAGAGCTTCTGATAATTCTAGGTTAGGATAATAGCATATTAGCATTTTCTGACCAGCTTTTCATCAGCCGGTGAAGGTCCAGCGACGAATCAATGGGCAGATAATGAAAGACAGTAATCTAAACTTGATATGGAACCTAAAATCCAACCTTAAACGTCAATAGAAGATAGCTGGAAAAAGGTTTGAAGTGGTGGCCTCAAGAGCTTTTAAGCTAGGTTCATGCCCACCACTTGTTCGGGGAATTGCCCCAATGAACAAATGGGTAAAACGGCGTCGTTTGGTGTCATGCCTGTCGGAGAAGGTGACCGGCATCGGCGCCGGCGATTCCCGATTCGACTCGGCCAAACCAGGTTGAATCGGGCTGGTCCGGTTCATTTTCTTTCTTTTTTTTTTGGTAAGGTAAAAATTGAATTACTTTTCCAAACACCATGTACAACCTAAGCCTGAACCAGGACCTGATCATAGAAGGACATAGAGATGTCCAAACATGGTCAAGATGGGAGAGGCAGGAACTATACAAGAGCCAAAAGGCCAACAAAGAGAAAAGAAGAAAATTGGATTAATTAGAAGACCGGTTTACATCAAAGATGGAAGAGGGGAGACCCCATTTCATTTGAAAAGAGCGATTCCTGGGAGTATCTTGAACCCCACCCATAGAGATAGCTTTATCTTTGACCACTTTGAGAAGATGCTTCTTCATGCCAGGAATGTAGATGCACTTGTTCCTAAAGATAGCATTGTTCCTTTCGGTTCATATGATATGGATTAGAGCACCGAAGGAAAACCATGAAAGGCATTGTGCAAAGGAGGGACCACTGCAGGCCTTCATAGCCCATCGAATGTGATCATGCCATGGCCGGTTCCTCCATGGAAGGCTACATTTTGTAGCCCAGAAAGAGGCCAGCCTTCTAATAGAAGGGCACTCTAAAAAGAGATGGTTCGCTGAATCGGGTCTGGAGCTGCAGTAGGCACAAAGTGCAGTGTCTATCCTGTGGTTTTGGAGGAGAAGGGCCTGAGAAGGCAGGCGATTTAGAGAAACTAACCATAGGAGGAAAGCATATCGGGGGGCGATGTGGCGGTCCCATATAAACGTGTGCCAAGGGGCATCACGCCCTTTCCTTCTAAGGTGATTCCATGCTGTCGCCACCGAGAAGGAGTTGGAAGGATGAGGCATCCAGCATAGCTCATCGGAGGTGTTATCCTCAAAGTTTGGAGGGGGATCCATCCAACTGAGAATAATGTCAAGAGTGTTGGAGGGTTGCCATCTATTATCATAGAACTTTCGGACCGTCGTATCTCTGGGGATCTGTGACTGGTATATATCAGCGTTACTAAAAATAAGGTATAGAGGACCTTGGTTGTGCCACCAGTCAAATCAGAAAGAGACCAAATGTCCGTTGCCTATTTTTCATCGGAAGAGAGAGTGTGCTTGAGCACGCAAATCCAGGATCTTCTTCCATGTCCAGGAGCAGAAGGTTGGTTTACGAGCAATCCAGAAGTGTTGACACCTAAATTTTACCGAACATTTAGTTTAATTTGCATAGAAAATTAGGGATTAAATTTTTAATCCCTAAACAAAAACATTTAATTTGCATAACATATAGTTTAGGTTCATTGCATTATTGCATCGGGTTGGCGATGGCGATCGAGCTTAAAATTCATCGAACAAAAAACGGGATGCTCGGGAATGCAAGGGCCAGGAATTTCACGTCACGCGGGCTCGAGTATTTTTAATTTGGGCTTGATTTAGTTTGTTGAATTTAATTAATTCAGCCCAAGTTAATTCAGCCCGTTTAATTTAATTAGATCCCAAGCCCAAGTTTGAGCCCATTAGGACATTAAGCCCATTTAATTTGACCTAGGGTTAGCACTATATATATTTCATTAGGTCAGAAATTTTGGGGGAGGATCACAATTGCAAGTCAGAAAAATTTTCGGGAAGAGAACACGTGCGAGAGAGAGACCATCGTCGCGCGGACCGCCTCACCGAACAGCCCCCTCCCAAACGAAGACAACGACTGCTGCATGCTTCTCTGATCAACGCTGCTACTGTTGCCGCTGAAGGAGTCCACGTTGTCGGTCACCCAGTCAACCAAAAAACATCTGGAGGAGTCTACAAGCTGTCCACGTTGTGCTTCCGTTGCTGTTGTGGCTTCTTCATGCCACGTTCTTCATCAAGAGAAGAAATAAAAAAAAAAAAGAACAGAAGGGGGAGAACGTGAGAACAGAGTTGGTCAACAAAGTCAAAAGAAGGAGACCACATAATATACAGAGGGGGGGCTTCAGAACAAAAAGAAGAGGATCATCGTGGCTTTTCCTAGGTGAGCCCACATTGTGAGAGAAAAAGAAAATCGTGAAGGGAGGGGGAACACACACGAGGAATCAGCTCCTTGCAGAGAAGAATCGGTCAAAGAGGAGGGGGATACGTGGACATACATATGAGTCAAAGATAGCAATTTCTCCGGAGGTCAGCGAAGGACACGCACGAAGACTTTCACTCTCGGTTTCCACTCCCTCACCGAGAAAAACTCGCAGAATTCAACAACAGATTTTGAAGTGCCACCGTCGGATACGCCCGTCGCGTCGCCGGTGCCGTGCCTCAAACCGTCCTCGCCGTGCCGAGCATCCCGCCGGAACAGCAACTTCCCCGCCGGCGTTGCCTCGTCGTCTCGTCGCCGTTCGTCGTCGTCCTGATCCGCAAGTCGATCCCGATCCCGAGCCAATTCGAATTTCTGCAAATTAGGTAAGATGATTATCCAGTAAATTTTCAGATATTTCAATTTCCTATTTTGAATTTTTTGGAATATTGCATGATTATCACGTTGGTAATTAGATATCTTAGGATAATGTTTTATCCGCGATATTTTCAAATATTCAAATTAGGAAAATTTTCTAATTTAGCAACGTATCTGGACGACTATCTGACTTTAACCCTAAAGTCCAATACGCGGCGGTACGGAGAATCACTATCCTATTCATAACCACTTGAATACGATAATGATTTTGATTCGCTTTCCAAATTTGAATAATCGATTATCCGTTAATATCTATAACCCCTTAGATATGACCGATAATTTGATTTTTGTGCCTAATTCGAGTTTGAAACAAATTTGGCGGATCGCGTGGATAATTTGAGTTTGATTGTTATCCTTGTTTAAATTGTTTTCCTTTTCAAATAAAAAGAAAACCCAAAAAAATTATGTTTTGTTAGGAATTTTGCATATCTAGGATTTTTGAATATATCCCGAAGGATAAGATAAATATCTAATTTAAATTAGGACTTAACGTGGCATGTTTCCTAATTTAAATTAGGTATTGTTTGAATCCTAACGGATTATTCACGTTATTTTATTATTCCGAATTTTCATACAAAAACCCCAAAAAATGGTGAATTGTTTCATGTTTTATTAGGATAGATTGCATTTTAATTTAAGTAATTTATTATTCCGAATTTTAATCAAAAATCCCAAAAAGAAATCATTCTAGGCTAGATTAAGTCATCATAGATTGCATGCTAACTTAGGTATTTTTAAATTTCGAATTTAAAAAAAATACAAAAAAATAGAAGTCATTAGTTTGCATGCTAATTTAGGCATATTTTTATTCCGAATTTCATTTAATTCCGAATTTCCTTAAAGAAAAATACCAAAAATATATCATTGCACGTCATTAGAATTAGGTCACGTCGTCGCGTGTCATATAGTTTGCATGTTAGGTTGCATTATTTCGTATGTCATATTTTTGCACGTCATTGCATATAGTTTAGATTTCATTTAAATAAGTGAAAATCCAAAAATTGAGTGAAGTGCCTTGCTAATTAAAAATCATATTAGGATTGTCTGTATGATTTTTTGCTAACAATGCAGATGCTTGCTGGATTCGAGGTAAGTAATTCCTCCCAACTTGCAATTTATTTAATGCTTTGATTTATGGGTGTTAAATTGGTGGTTTGCGCACTCGCATGAACACTTCACATGTTAGTGAATAAGTTAAAATGGATCCAAACTGCCTGCCAAAATATTTTTGAAAAGAAAAGGTACCGAAAGGGCGTTAGACTAGATCTAGCGTAATCAAGTCCCCGGGCTTAGAATCTTTGGTTCGTAGGAATAAAACATATCTCCCTATGTTTTATTTAGGTTTCTAATCAGCCTACCGTAAAATGATTAGTGGCGACTCCAAGCATGAAAGCATTTGCACGTTAAGAACTTAAACCCTAAGTTGCGAATTGGTAGGGCCTGGGAGGGCCCGAGTTAAGTTCAATCTTAATAATCCATTAGCCCGAGAAAAATGATCAAATTTTTTAGGGTCGCGACAAGAAGTTTGTTTTTAAGAAGGTTGAATGGATCTATTTACACCACATGGACTCTTTGTCAGTAAAGAGAATCCATATGTGCTTGAGAGTCAAGGCTCTATTATAATCAACAATTCGCTTAATCCCAAGGCCGCCTTCTTTTTTGGGTAGACAAACCGTATTCCAATCAACTTTAGCTCCGCCTATGCCTAGGTCGGGTCCTTTCCATAAGAGTTGTCGCAAAATGGACTCAATTTTATTCAGGACTGATTTGGGCAAGGAGAAGATGGTGGCCCAATACACTTGTATAGAGTAGAGGACAGAATTGATAAGTTGCATTCTCCCAACGAAGGAAAGGAATCTTTGGGACCAAGAGCGGGCCCGAGCCGTTATAGCATCAACTAATGTCTTGCAATCCTCCTTACACATTCTAGATGCGATAATGGGCACTCCAAGATAGCGGAAGGGGAGAGTGCCAAGTTGAAAGTTAAGACATTGAAGTATCTGGCTATGAAGTGCCGGCGTCCCTCTAGATAGGAAAATATTGCTTTTGCTGCTGTTAGGATAGAGGCCAGACCAGCTAAAAAAAGTTGGAGGGAGTCCTTGATTATTTGAATGGACCCCATGTGAGCTTCAAAGAAGAGAAGCACGTCATCGGCAAAAAAGAGATGAGAGAGGCGTGTTTTCTTGCAACGCCAAAACCAGTGGAAGTCCGGAGAATGAGTTTTAGTCTGAAGGATGCCTGAGAGAACTTCCATAACTAGTATGAAGAGATAAGGGGATATAGGGTCACCCTGCCTAATCCTGCGGCTACTAGCAAAGAACCCGTGTAGTTCTCCTTTAATAGATACAGAGAATTTGCTGGTAGAGATACAAGCCATAATCAGCCTGACGAAGGTGGGAGGGAAATTGAATGCCATTAGTGTCATTTCAATGAACTTCTAGTCCACTGTATCAAAAGCCTTCTTGAAATCCACTTTGATGGCACATTTGGGGAGGTAAGCCTCGTGATGGAAGTCTACAAACAACTCTTGTGCGATCATAATATTGTCACTTATCCTTCTTCCACGAACAAAAGCCGTTTGAGAGGGACTAATAAGAGAAGGTAGAACATGTGCAATACGCCTGGCCAAAATTTTGGATATGCACTTGTAGAGGGTGTTGCAACATGTAATAGGGCGAAAGTCTGACATGGCCGAAGTATTGGGGACCTTCGGTATTAGGGTAAGGATGGTAGTGTTGAGTTGTTTGAGCAGAAGTCCAGTCTCAAAGAAATCCCTAACAGCATTGAGAACGGAGGGCCCAACGACCTCCCAAGAAGCTTTGAAGAAATCCACATTGTAGCCATCTGGCCCAGGGGCTTTCCCTCTAGTCAGTGAAAAGAGAGTAAACTTGATTTCATCATCTGTTACTGGTTGCTCCAAAGAAAGTCTTTGGTTGTCATCAAGAGCGCAGCGAATGTAGTTAGCTATCTCCTGAGCTGATGGTTGTTCCAAGGTAGAACTACCATTAAGAAGAGTTTGAAAATGGCAGACGATGTAGTTGTGGACCGCTGATGGTTCGGTTAAAAGAACTCCTTCCTCAGTAGATACAGAGAGGATACGATTCTGCAAGCGCCGTTTATTGACGTACTGATGAAAGTATTTGGTATTCTGATCTCCTTCCTTAAGCCATCTAATTCGGGATTTTTGTCTGAAAAAAGATTCTTCCTGGAGTCTCAGAGCAGAGAAAGATTTAAGGAGCATCACTTCATTGTCAAGTAGCCTTTGATCAGAAGGTTGATGTTCCAATGCTTCTTGGACAGCGTATAAGTCGGCTCTAGTTTGAGCCGTTCTAGTGGATATAGCCGAAAAGGAGGTTCTGTTCAGCTGTTTCAGATTCTCCTTCAGCAGCTTGAGTTTAGCACAAATTTGAAACATAGGGGTGCCCACAACCGGTGAGTCCCAGGCTTGAGCAACTAGGACCATAAAGTTTGGGTGAGAAGTCCAAAAGTTGAAAATTTGAAAGGTTTGTTTGAACTTGCAGGCGAGAGGATTTTGACCACCATGGGGGAGTGGTCAGAAATACCTGGAACTAGGAAGGAGGCTTCCGAGTAAGAAAAGTGCTGAGACCAGAGGTTATTTGTGAGAACCCGATCAATCTTCCTTAGTTTTCAATTGTCCCCTGAGGAGTAAGTCCAAGTAAACCTGCAGCCCACATATCGAAGGTCATTCAGGCCCGCTTGGTTGAGGCAATCCGCAAATTCATCAAAGATTGGGATCCACGGGGTAGTGCTACCGAATCTGTCATGAGGGTCTTTAATGGCATTAAAATCACTGGCCACAATCCAAGGCAATTCGCATGAGGAAAGCCGAATAAGTTCAGACCATAAAGGGCGATGGAGCGTAAAAGTGTGCTCTCCATATACTATAGTCAAGAGGCACGGCTTATGCAACCTTAGAAGGATAAGCTGGGCGTGAATTAATTGGCTTGAGGAGGAGATGAGACTCAGCTCAATTTCTGTAGGGTCCCAACCGAGCCAAATTCTGCCGAGAGGGGAGAATTCATAGTTGGAACACCATCTCCAGTTGTGACATAAGCTCCTCGAGATATCATCAAAATGGGGGGCTTTCACTTTAGTTTCAACAATGCCTATGCAAGAGAGGCGGTGAGTCCTAATGAAGGTGCGGATTTCAGCTTGTCTTAGGGGATTTACTAGTCCCCTAATATTCCAAATGCCAAAAAACATCAAAAAATATTCATAGGATTACCTCTAAGAGTTCCTAGGTCTCCTCCTTTTTTATTTTTTCCTTGAGGAGGAGGGACCGGGAGCCTTGACAGGGAGTGCAAAACTAGGCGTTGAACCAGGGGAAGGTTTAGGGACTTCCTCCGTGGCACTAGATGCCATGGTTCTGGACCGAGTGTTGGGGGGTGAAGACTCCATCATTTCTGCAGGAACTTTGGGTCTGTCCATGATTGGTTGCGAGTTAGTGGAATCCTCTGTTACCGATTGAGAGGATTGAGAAGTTTCCCCATCCTGCTGATCTTGAGAGGCAGAAGCAAACAGAGCTGAAGAAGGTCCTAAACCAGAGTTGGTTTCAATAGCCTGAGGCAAAATAGGATGAAGAACAGCATCAGTGGCAGGGTTCAAGTCAGGAACAGCATCAGTAGAGGGGTTTAAGTCTGGAAGCTGAGGATCCACTTTCGACACATTTGAATCCAACTGGGGAGCTGAGTGAGTCTAAGTCTGAGGAGGTGGAACAGCAGTAGAGTTGCCTTTCTTCCGTCTGACCTGCTGCCATTCAGTAGCTTGTGAAAGCTGAGTAGAAACAACCTCCCGATGTGCAGGTTGTGGGGGAGCACATTCATGTCCATTGGATCCCATTTTGTGGCAAAAAATGCCACAAACCAAGCAAGCTAAGGGTTTCCATTCATTCTCAACACTGATCAGGTGGACCTCCCCATCCCATCGGATTTTAACAGAATCCACCCTTGGATTTGTGGCTTTCATCTCAATGCAAACCCGAGCATATGAGATCCTAGACATCAGCTCAGTTTGGCTATCTACATAAAGAGGTCTTCCAATGGCACTAGCAATGCGGTCCATACCCGCCGGAGACCATAGGGTGAAGGGGACATCTCTCAAACGAACCCAGATCGGGAGTGTGTCTAGCTTGCCTTTTCTGAGTTGCAGCTTAGGGTGCCACTGTTGCAGCAACATGGTGCTGCTAAAAATGGAGATCGGCCCAGCATCAATGAGTTTCCTACGGTACTCATCATTCGGCACTCTGAAGAAGTAAAAGCCATTTTCGTGTAGCTTGATGTCAACTACATTGTCACCCCAGGACTTCAGAATAGCTTCCTCAGTGAGTTTGAAAGGGATTTTCTTGCCTATATAGTTGCCCACAATACATTCCTTCCACCGAGGATTCTATTCAGCCACCACTTCAGGGGTAATATCAACAATGACTTCCCCATTTTCCTTCGTAGGTGGTATAAACGCTAGGTTGTAACCTTTGGTTAGTACCTTTGCAACATTGGCCCAAGATCTGGTTGTATGTGCAGCTGAGTTCCCAGAATTTTGAATCAACAAATTAGCTTAACCAACCTTTTTTTTTTAACAGAAGCTTAACCAACCTTCATAGTCCTAGGATCTGAAGATTTTGTAGGACCTATCGCAAGGCCTATCCTAATGGAACTGTTTCTATTCTTAGAACGGCCCCTACTACGGCTCCTACTAGCATTGCCTCTCGAGCTAAGTCTGTTTCCAGAGGAGGGGTTGTTTGGAAGAGTTCCTAAAGAGGATTTTCCTTTGGCATTTGTAGGTAGAGAATTACTAGCATTTCCAACTAATGCCATGGAGGTTGCTGCAACAGGGGGTTGTCCAGACAAGGGAGTCTCAGCATTGTCCATGGGGCAGGTTAATAGTCTAGAACACCACAACCACTAACCACAACCAGCCAAACTATATCCACAACATCGGGCATAGAAGCAGAACTAGCAGCAACAGCAGTAAATGATCACCAGACTACCAGACCCAGTCGACGTCTAGGGGAGGGAAATACACAAGGATGTTACCTGAAAAGAGCGTCCACCAAGAGCATAACCCAGCTTAGAAAACCGACGGGGTCAATAATCCAATGGCGAAGCCTCTCAAAGACCAGACGGAGTAGGTCAAGCGAAACTCAGATCTGTTGGTCCGCCCTCTAGACTTGAAGAGAAGGGGAATCAGTTGGAGGGTAGAGAGAGGAGGAATCAGAGGGCCTTGTCTTCGAATCTCAACTCCAACCGTCGTCGGAATCGCCTGGAATCAGAGGAAGAAATTCGCGTGAACAGTGACCGTGAGAGCACCAGTCGGGGAGAGCATCAGGCCCTTAATGGTCCGATTCATTTTCCTGACAGGAAAATTCAAAAAAATAATTTTAAAAATTTTAAAAATTCAATAAAAAAATCAGAAAAAATAAAAAATTTTCAGAAATTCGAAAATTTTTAGAAAATCTATAAAAATTGAGAAAATTGAGAAAATTTCGAAAATACAAATAAAAAATGTGAAAAATTTAGAAAAATCTAGAAAAATTCGAAAATTCGAAAATTCATAAAAATTTTCAAATATTCATAAAAATCAATTCTCTATTAATGAAATTCTCAGAAATTCAATTTCCAAAAAAAAATTGAAAATTTCAAAAATTCACAAAATGGTTTAAAAACACTGTGGCTAACCTTAGAAAGTGAAATTTGAATTTTTTTGAAGTGTCCAAGTGGCATTTTTAGAAAATCTCAAATTCATGGGTTATAATTCCTAAAAGACCCTGAAACTCTAAAACGACACAAATCATGAATGAACAAGCCTTTAGGAATTCATTAGGGTTTGGATGTTTTGATTGATTTTTAGTTGTAGAGACAATTTAGGATTTGTTGGTTTGATTTGCCTTGATTGCGCATTTAATTCTTGATTGATTTTCCCCGCAATTAGAATGGATAAAATTAGTGGGTAAGCCTCTAAAACTTGCATGACACGTTAAACATCGTATCGTTCTTAGGTACTGAAAGGACGTTAGGGATTTCAATTTAGGATCATTAGCGCAACCAAGTCTCTGTACTTAGAATCTTTGGTTTGTAGAATCGTGGTATTTCTCCCATACCCCGATTATATTTCTAGTCAATTTACCAATAATGACTAGTGGCAACTCCAAAATCGAAAACTTAGACTAAATAGGAAAATACCATCCGCTGTCATATGAGGTATGGTCTGGGAGAGACCCTTACACGAAAATACCTTCTTAGCATGCAAATCCCGAAAACCTGAAAAACATAAGCGCGGCGCAATAGACCAGCGAAGCAGACAGCTAAGGCCGCGACGCCCTCGCAGATCCTAGCCTATGGCCAGTCGCCGGCACTGGCGACCGGCCATGGCCAATGAAGGGAAGGAAAAAAAAAAGAAAAAAAGAAGAAAGAAATATTAGAAAATTCAAAATATTATTAATAAAAAGAAATTTTGTGTAGTTACCAAACGCATTTATATTCTTTTTCTATTCTAAGAATAGAAATTTTGGGTAGTTGCCAAACGCGTTCAAATGCTTAGAAATTGTTCTCAAGCAAATAATCAAAAAGAATCATTTCTGAGCAAAATCAGTTCCCGGACACAGAATCGTTGCTATGCGCACCATAGGTACAAAGATGACTCGAATCTCTAGCATATCCATTTTGACTAACCCTAATTTTGAGGCATCAAGATTAATCACCATGCATTATAGAAAGAAATATAACGCGGAATTGAAATGGTGGTAAAAATATTGGAACGATACAATCAAACTTACCGCGAAGAAAATGGCAAACACATCGACACATCGCATGAAAACATGTGAGATCTTGATGCCTAAGGATGGAATTCTAAAGGTTCAAGGTCCCCACCTTGATTAGAAAAGAAGAGTTTACCCATCGCTACTAACATTAGCTGTGCACTTCTTACTAATCAAGATGAGCGATATTAAAGAATGGATTATCACATGGATTCACATGTGTATTACACTCTTAATATCTCCTAAAGGTGCCCTAAAAGCGATCCGGGATTTTAGACTTCGGGACGTGGGTGCATCGTGTCGTGCTAAAGCAAGTAAACATGTGTTTAAATTTAAAGCAAACAACACTTCAATATAATCTCATACATTCGACATACATCCAAACGCCAACTACAAAACAATAGGTTTGCATTCACTCTACCCCTTATATCTCCCACCTACAAAACCATTTAACATGTGGTTAGTGGACTAACCTCATTTTCCATGCGACTTTGACATGCAGTCGATTCTACAAAAGGTAGACAAGTGAGATAACAACCAACAAATTTATTACGGCTTTAACCACTTAAGTTTATAACTTAGTCCCCAGCAGAATTGCCAAGCCTGTCGCGATCTACCTCTCAAGGGTCGAACTCAATGAAGTAAGTTTAGAAGTAAGTGTTCATGAAACACTTCATATGACAAATCATAAAAGACGGCTTATCGAAGCGTCAATCTTTTGGTCATTCATGCGATTCGTATGGCACATCATAAAAGACGGCTTATCAAAGCATCGATCTTTTACTCATCCATACGGCCCGTTATGGCATATCACAAAAGACGGCTTACCGAAACGTCGATCTTTTAGTCATCCATACGATCCATTGATCATGAACGAGGATTTTCCCTAAATCTATACCTCGCATGACATCATATCGATTTTTTTCTTTTTTATGAGTCGCCACTAACCTAGGTCAGGGGTCGGCTAGAATACCCAATCGAAACGCAGGAATTTCATTTTGATTTCTAGAAGAACCGAAAATCATGGGTTTGGAGACTAGCTTACATTAATATTTCTATTAACATCCTTTTGGTACCCCTAAAATTATCATGATTGTTATATAAGTTGTCACACATTTGTTTTTACTTTTTCATGTTAGAGTCTTAGTCCACTAGGTGATTATGCATCTTGTTTTTGTGTTTTTATTTAAGATTCTAAACTAATCATATCTTAGTCTAAAAAAAAACAATTGTATTGAAAAGTATTGCATAAAGTAAACACTCAAGGTATTAAAAGAACTAACTAATTCTAAGTGCCAAAAAGTAAAACCCGTAACTCGTCGGGTGTTTATTATAACACAAATTAAAAACCGAAGACATGATCCGGAACGAATGAATTGAGTACAAATCGAGACCGGATTAGACATCGATTTATCACCATCGTCTTTAACAACTTTGAACTATCTCCTTCATGGATCACCTCTCGGGTATCGGTTTTTACATCCATAAAATACATTTATGACAAACAATGTACAAATGAACAACCAAGGCAAGGCAATAATGCAAACAATTCACTAATCAAACACGGGTCTCGGGATCGGCCTTTGCTTTGCATACATTTCGATTTACCCGCCCACTTAATCATCTAACATTATTTGATTAATGGTTAATGATAACGAGCTACCATTTGCATTCATAAATTGACAACTCATATCGGTTAACCCCTAAAGTCAAGTTCTAAGTGACCACCGTAGGCTACCCGCCGAACTTGCATTGAGCCTAATATACATCTAACAAACACATGTATAGCAATGAGTAAAGCATGCATTCAGGCCCACGGGCCTTGTTTTTCAATCAATCAAATAATGAGAAGTAGGCTTCATAAAAAGACCACTTATTCAGTTGTTATTATCAAATTCGGATCCCTTCTGTTCAGATGTGATTACTCAACTTAATGATATCCAAATGATATTATTCAGGTGTCATTAGAAAGCTTATATCATGAGGATCAAAAGTCAAGCAGACCACTTTTCTTAATTCCACACCGATTTTCACGAAAATGACCATTTTATGCTCAAGGATAGTTTGGACTCGGTTTGAATTTAAATTCAAAAGAAAAAATTACAAGAAAAATAGTGGCCATTATCAAAACCCCACCAAAAGTTTTTTACAGTTATGATTCTCTGTGTGTGATAGCTTTCATATTTTGAGTTTTTGCTAAAATCTCTCCAAATTTTTATAAAATTCAGTATTCCCCAAGGACTCATTTGCAAACCATGTTTTAGCCCGAGAGGACTTTATCTAAGACTTTTAGCAAATTTACCTACTAAAAATTGCTATTAGGTCCCCAAAATTTCCAGTACACATAATAAGACCCTAATGAACAACTTTTTAGTTTTGAATTTTAGCAACGAAGGACTCTAACTTTATCAAATTCGGAGAAACATATTTTGGATTTCAAAGAAAGGAAAATCAGATTTGGACATAGATACTGACTATATCATAAAAATTCGTTTGAAAATGCACATGAACTCTGATTTTGATAAAATTAATGTCACTAAAGCTCTTGATCTCAGTATGAGCTTTCATGAAGAAAAATTTTCCATATTTTGAATACACAAGTTTATAAAAATGGAAGAACACATGAAGGTCAGTCAGAAACTCATCTATCACAGGAACTGAGCCTAGATGACATTATTAATCGTCCTAACCTAACACGCTTGGAATTTTATGAAATTTTTACAGTGGATATATCTGAATGTTCTTGACAACTTTTATGTAGGAAGTTTCCTTAAATAACGAACATAGAAAATCAGAAAAATCATCCAATTGAGAAAGATCATTCGGTATTACAAAAGTACAGAACACAACATAATCATTCCAGATTCTGATCTCAACTTTCAAAAAAGTTTTGACCAAGCAAAAGATGTCCGTTTAAGGTGTGCAATCTATCAAATCGAAGCTCAAGATGTATTCTACAACTCTCTGGTTCATCACTTCGCAATATTCCAACATTTTAGAAGTCAAATTCATCACCACAAGCAATCAGGTCATCAGGATCGAGAATGACAAATTTGAACTCAACTTGTGTAATGATACTTTGATACACAACCGAGTGATCCGGCCTTCGTATTCAGCCCAAGGACAGCACAGAGAAGTCTTGGAAAGCTCAACAAACCTATGATAATCGAGTGTACAAACTAAAATGAGAACCAACTCGGTTTTGCATAAATGCACTATTAATGGAAATCAAGTAAAACGAAATGATTCGATGGTTGTTCAGAGGGAGTCCAGCCACCATAGCCATGTGAGAACGCTAAGGAAGGTTGCTGAGGCTCGAGATTGTTGAAGGGGAGCCATCGGATCTCCAGAATCACCATGAAAGCAGGCTAGATCAACCATTGGCTCAGTTCCCGGTGATGTAATCAAGAGAGAGATGGAGCTGATCGAAGGTGCTCCAGCCACCAACAACTATGGCCAGTCTTGCGAATGGCTCTAGAATGTTCGGGGGGTTACCGGAGTGGCGACAATGCGCTGGAAATCGGCCGGCAAGTGGCTAGCATGAGCAATGAGAGCTCCCAGCCGAGAGTAGAGAGGGAGAGAACGTGAGATAGAGAGAGAGAAAGAAAGAAGAGAGATAAACCAGATCTGAAAATGAGAGTCCTTATCAATTTTTGGAGGGAAAAAGCTTATATACCTCCACAACTTTGAATCCTAACCCTTAAATCAATCTAATGGCCTAAAATGCATCTTTAATGATTAAGAATACTCCTTAGAAGTTAAGGATAAGTGACATAGCACTATGGAAGGACATGATCTATTCTAAATGAATGGTCATCGTTGATTTGCTTAACCCCTAAGTAATTTATTTAATCCTTAAGTAAGGGCATTTTGGTAATTTTATTTTAGAGGCGTTTTTGTAATTTCTGTTTAAGGACATTTTTGTCATTTTTGAGTCGACATCTGTGTGTTTAAAAAATGACAAAAATGTCATTTTGCGAAAACATCTTATCAAAGTTGTGAATGATAAAGCCATGTCTATGGGGGGAGTACAAGATCACCCAGGAACCACTTATTCCAAATAAAGTGGGGTCTTCCTCTTTCCATCTTCGATGTAAACCGGTTGTCTTCTTAATCCAGTCTTTTTGTTCTCTGTCTTTAGTTCCCTTCTTAGGCTTGTTATATAGTTCATGTCTTTCCTTTCTTGACCATGTTTGGACATCCCTATATCCTTATGGGGTTAGGTTTTGGTTCAGGCCTAGATTGTATATGGTGTTTTAGAAAAGCAATATAAATCCTTACCTTACCAAAAAAAAAAAGACATTTTTGTCATTTTGAGCACAAAGGGATGTGGCTGGCCAGAATGAATAGCCAATCACTGGATTCTTGACCGAAAAACGACCGGTCCAATTGGACTGGTTCAATTCCAGTCAAACCAGGTTAAATCGATTGGACCGATTTGACTTGAGTTTGACTGGATTGAACTATTTTAATTCTTGGCTCAACTTGTTCCAATTTTGTACAATTTGATACCTATCATGATTGATTGACCCGATTAATATTGAATTCGATTAAATTGGATTGAACCAATTTGAAATTTAAGCACAAATTGATCTGATTTAATTTGTTTAACCCAATTGCTCTTCAATTTGAGTTAAATTGCATGGCCAAGCTAGACTAATGAATTTAATTGAAGTCCAAATGACCAAATTGAGCTTGAATTTATCAAATTGGATGTTAGTCTAAAATGGGTCAAGTTAAATTGCACTAATTGGATCAATTACTCTTAGATTTCTCAATCATTGGATCACTAAGTTGGTCAAATTGGCTCAAATTCATATGAATCTTTCAAAATTGATTTATAAGAAATTAGACTCATTCGTGTCTTATCTGCTCAAATCATGAAAAATCGATTGAAATCACTGATTATGGCCTAAATTGGGGGGTTTTTGCTCTTGGCTTGGAATTACAAAATTGGCTCCAAAATTGAATGTAATACGACCTCTAGATCAAATATCGTGAAGGAAACTATCCTAAAAAAATAACTAGAAATGAAGTAATTTCATTTTTTGCCGATTTGAACCAAATTCCGCAAATTGGTGAAAAGTTGATTATGAACCGATTTTTGTAAAATTGGTGATGCCAAACTGAAATTAAGTTAAAATGACTTGATTTAGGGGTTTGGAAATTTTTGAATTTGTTTGGATAAAGTGGTGACCAAAAATCAATAATTTAGTACTTATATACTAAAACGTCAATTAATGTGTCAAACTTTGAATTTTTTAAAAATTGATGATGCAAGATTGAAATTGACACTATTTTGGGGGTTTTTTTATGCAAAAAACCAAAATTTGACTTTGGGTTAACTTTGATCAAAATTTGACCAAAAAGTCAACTTAAAAGTCAACTCTTTGACTTTTTGAAATTGAAATACAAAAAGCTAGAAAATAAATGGCTAATACTAATTCAAATGCTAAATGACTTTTTTTTTTATTGAGAATTGGGTTCTGTCGCGATCAAAAACCCTATTCTTAAGATTTTACCTGTATGACGTGTCGGCTAAAAATCAGGTGTCAATATCGACGATACTATGAATTTGAGAAAAAAACGACATTAGTGCCACAACGTTTATATAACGTCCGCCTCTATGCTAAAATTTTTCAAATGATCAATCTAAGTGTCACAAAAAAAAATGATTACTTAAGTAACTCCAGTGATTTTGTTTGCAGAAAAATCTGACGTAACTTACTGGAGACATGGATAATTTTAAAAAGCTTTGGCACCAAAGTGATCGTAACTAAATTTGTCATTTACAAATTTTTTGCTCTGTAATTTTAAAATTAGAAATTTGGCAAAATGGCCTCATGAACCAAAAGCAAAAATTACAAAGTAGAAATTCGAACTTTGCCACTATTTTTCTTTATTTTGTTAGACCCAAAACAAAATCATGGCAAAGTCAGTCTATCCATTCATCAAAAATCACAACTATCTATTCCTTTTCCTTACAGAAATAGAAAAGTATGTAATATTGTCTTCACCTCTCCTAAACTCACACTTGTTTCTTCTTTGACCGTGCTCTCTCTTGAGATTGAATAATATAGAGCTTGAAAACTTGTGAAAATGAACTACTTCTCTTCGATCAACTCTGATGATCAATGCTAGGGAACGTTTGAGAACTACTTTAACCTAAATTTCTTAACTTGTGAAAGATCGATGCATTGAACGATGTTGTTTGAACATATATTACAGACCACAAAATTTTAAAATGTTTTGTACCCAAATTCTAAGAATCATTACTTTAGTGCCAAAACTTTATAAACATCAATTTAGTGTCAAAACTTTTTAAAACCATCCAATTAAGTTACTTTGGTGAGTCATATCAGATTTTCCGTCTCCGGAGCTGCTTAAGTGATCTCTCTTTGAAGTTATGACACTTTGAGAAGTTTTAGCATCAAAAGGGCACCATACAATAGTTATGGATTCATATCATTTTTATAAATAAATTTCTTCATTTCCTGATCACATGTAACGTTCACTAAGTCATAGAAAAACTTATCTTGAGCCAAAAAAAAAGGGAAAAAGACATTAGTGCCATAATTTTCGTATGGCGATCACTTCGATGCTAGAATTTTTCAATCAATTACTTAAGCGTCATAATTTTTAAAAATGTTCATTTGAGTGATGTCGAAGATTCCCCTTGCTACAAAATTTGAACAGGCATTAAAGTCTTTGGCACATGAATGTTTTCTACAAGTTGTATCACTTAAGTGATCAATTTAAAAAGTTGCAACACCAAAGTGAGTTATGACACTTGTGGCGTACTTAACTTCGTCCATATAATTGCAATAGGCAGAGTCCATGCATCCATTGTCATCATGGCATTGCTTTCACGTATCATCTACAACTCCCAACTCCCACATCATGAGAACGCTGAAATCGAACACCGCTCGTACCACACCACGAAGCTCATTGTCGAGCTGTTGGATGACGAGCGCAAAGCTCCAAGAGACCTTGTGGAGCATGGAGTAGCAGAATCCCCAGTGAGGCTGCGGACGGATCTGCTTCTCGGCATTTCTCGCCGCCATCTTCAGCTTCAGCAGTGGGTAGAACTCATCTGGACGCTTCAGAATCTCTCCCAATCTCCCCATTTCTCTCTCTCTTTCTGGACTCGTGGTCTGAGAAAACAGAGATCGAATCCAGTAAACAAAGTATGGGGAGGGTTTTGTAAGGTCCTTCAAACTGAATGGTGTAATGCGGCCTCTCTGGGATTGGAACAAACAAGGTTATATTGTCCTCGAGGTCTCCTGTCGTGTCTTCAAAGAGCCGTATAGGAGATAACCTCCAAGCCTAGTTTGGGGAAGATCTAGGAACTTCAGGCATGACTCTGGGGTCGACACAGAGAGATTTCTGGCGAGGCCCCCAACTCCTTCATCCAATGTTTATTTGCCAATAATTCAATGGAAATGACAACCGTTAGAATAATTAAATATTAAATCACGTATTCATCCAAAAGAAGTTTTTAGAATAGTTGACAGTGGTTTCATCAAAATCTCACATGA
Source organism: Syzygium aqueum (assembly GCA_031216185.1). Taxonomy (NCBI): domain Eukaryota; kingdom Viridiplantae; phylum Streptophyta; class Magnoliopsida; order Myrtales; family Myrtaceae; genus Syzygium; species Syzygium aqueum. The sequence goes on along the minus strand of CM062237.1, from coordinate 18,075,242 downwards.
TATCAAAATTGAAGGTCCTAAGTTTAAATTTTTCCAAGCCCCTATTTGCCTCCCCAATTAAATATGTTCATATTTAGTACTAGTCAAAAAGACCAGATTAAACGTAAGGGAGTGTTAGAATAATTAAATACTGAACAATGCCTTCATTTAAAAACCTAAAATTTTAGACCAATTGATAATGGTCCCACAAAAATCTCACAGCAACTGTCGCTCCCTTAAGTGAATGTAGAAAAATGAAACTATAAGTTAGAACTGACTTGCAAAAGAAAAACAGCTTCCCCTGTGCTGTTGCCCCTGTAACCCATAGTTTATCTGAATGACAAATAGTATGGAAGAGGCAATTTCGTGCTTTTCTCGTGCTAGATGAATATGAAAGATAGTGCAATAAGAATGCCAGAGTATTTTGATTTGTTGTTACTTGAAATCACACGTCTTAAGTTATGTTGATCTTTACAGGGAAAACTATTTGGAAAGTATTCAACTTATAACACTTTTGCCAATTCAGTTTTACACTTTTAATTGTACCAATTGAGTTTTATAAGTTTTCATGTTTTTCGAATTGATTCCATCTGGTCAATTTTGATCGGAAATCACTGACGTTGAAGTTTATTCTAATATCTTTTTAATTTTTTATTATTTGTTATTCTTCCTTTTTTTTATCTTTTCTTCTCTTTTCCTTCTTTACTTTTTTACTTTTCTCTTATTTTCTTTTTTTCTTTTCTTTTTTCGTTTTTCTTTTCCATTTTTCCCTTCGCCTGCCGCCAAGCCCCGTTGATGGCCAGCGACTTCGCCAACCCTTGGCGAGGTCGGCCCTCACCCAAGGGCGACCTTTGCCTGAGATTGACGAAGTCGCCGACCATCGACGAGGCCTAGTAGTGGTCAGCAAAGGGAAAAGGGGAAAAAGAATAAAAAAGAAAAGAAGAGAAGGAAAAAAGTAAAGAAAGAAAAGAGAAGAGAATAAAAAAAGGAAAATAAAAAAATATTAAAAAATTATCTACATCCACGTCGATCGTGCTATGTACGCAGTCGATGTCCACGTTAATGATTTTCAATAAAAAATGACCGAACAGACTCAATTGATAAATGTAAAAAGGTTTATAACTCAATTAGCACAATTAAAAAGTTTATGATTAAATTAGTAAAAGTGAAAATAGTCTCGTTAGAACGAAAATCAAAAACACTTTTCTAACCTGAAAATAGTCAACTTTGAAAGTCCCATTTGCATCACTTTGACCTAACCTGTTTATTCGTTGTTCCAACGAGCATACACCCCACCATTCAGAAAAGTATTTTTAAATATATTTAAATTGTCAATTGATGGTGGGTATAGTTTGGCGTCCACACCAAACCTATGGGCATTATATTGGCCTCTTTAGTGCGGCTAGCCCGCATCAGCAATTGCCTTCAAACATGTCATGCTAATTTGAAATTTGGCAAGAGTAGTACACCTTCAGGTCCTTCACACCGATAATACTTGTGTGATGGGGAATAAGAGGCAAATCTGACACTCAATATTCCGGATAATTACTTAAAAAGTCTTAAACTCATTATATGGACGTTAGTTCAATCCCAAATTTTGAATTTGGCCATTTCAATCCTAAAATATTTTTCCAATGTAGCCCTTCCGTCCTACGAGGCACAGTTGATACTAAAGTGGACGCCTTTTGCAATTCTTTAAAAAAAATCAAATTTCTGATTTATTATTTGAATTTCTTTTTTTCCACTATGGCCAAAGAGGTCGATGGGACCTCGGCAGCCACTAGGCGAGAACCTGCAAGCCCTTGCCGGTCGCTAGTGAGGGTCACGGCCCTCGCCGGCCACAATGAAAAAAATACAAGAAAAGAAAAAAGAAAATAAAGAGGAAAAGAAAAAATTTAAAATCAGAATTTTTTTCAAAAATTATAAATTATCCACATCAACACTGCCCATGTCACGTTAGCTATTTCCAGTCAAAATTGACCCAAAAAACTACATTAACAAATTGTCAAAATGATTTGGATTGAATTGCATTCATACAATAGGTGACTATTTTGGTAATTTCCTCACAACATCCCATCCAAACTCAAATGCTAGATTGGGGCAACCCTAACAAGGTTTTACTCAACTTAATATTTGTCCGCTGTGCTTGCCACTCATCCAAACCCTACCCCTTGGAAAGACGTCGCGCCAGCTTTGAGTTCATCGACCAGTGCAATAGCTCAAAGTTGGAAGACGTAGAATTAGAGAGACATTTAAAACGGAACAAAATAAGCGGGCTTATGGTTTTGAAATTAAATAACGCACTATTAAATCATGATAAGAGAAGAGTCTTCCTAACTTTTCAATAAATATAAAAGAGAAAAAGAGATATTCAGAAAACATACGCCACACTTGGTGCGAATTAATAAAGTGACCAAAGAGTTTCGACCTTTAATCTCTGCTCAATAATGTGTGGCAGGCCACAAAAGCCAAATTAAGTCATTACACAATAGTGCATTGGCTAGTGTGTTAGAAAAGTATTGTAATCAATAATATCGCAGAACCCAAATAAGCAAAAACAATTGTCATTTCGATAAAGTTATATTTATCATATTATGCATTAATCAATGGTACATTTCTTTATTAAGTACAGTTAACGAATGCTCCCAAAATACTTATTAATAATACATTGCAAAAACAAATCTTATAAAAAAAAATTTATTTGTTTGTCCAAATATAGTTCTCAACATGCACCACCTAGGAATTTATAAATAGATTTCACCAACAAAAAATACCAGGTACTCTTTGAATTAATAGTTATTTCTTCCAGGCCTCCCCTTCTTTAAATATAAAAATAAAATTTGAAGGAAAAAATAATAAAAAATGCCAACTAGGAAAGAGAAATTAATTTTAAAATGTAGTGTCAGCATTTTCTGTTAAATCAATTGACGGTGTTAACTTTAAGACTCGATTGCACCAATTTGATAAATTTTAGAACTTGATTATACTTTTTGAAAGTTTTAGACCTCAATTGTACTTTCGCAACAAGTTTCAAAACTTTTAGTGCACTTACCCCTTTTCAAATCTATACTTCAAATCCTCATATTTTAACACCCTTTTTGTCATTTACCACAGTTACGAAAATAAAAATGGGTAATTAATTCAGCAATCGAAAGATAGAAAGTTTGTCAAAACACCTAACTCTCTAGAAATTAATTGCAGACGGGTGAGGTATAGTAGCCTAAAATTGACTGAAATTACATTAAATTCCCACGAAATACAGGATGCTAAGAAGGGTAGACTCAGTTTGACATTGGGATGGTTCGAGATCATGGACTTACAGGAAAAAATTTTTTGTTAATAACCATCAGATGTCCCGGAAGAAAAACCATCTGTCAGCAGTTGCAACCATCTTGATAATCATGAATAGGAAAAATTGTCCAAAAAGTACTAAATCTACTTTATAACGGTCAATTTAATCTTAAACTTTTTAATTTAACTTATTTAATTCTAGACCTTTTTAACGATTTAACAATGTAATCTCGTGAAAATCATTAATGTGGCCACCAACCAGTCCTACACGGCACAAATGACGCTGATGTAGACGATTTCTACATTTTTTAACTTTTCTAATTTTTTTATGAATTTCTTTTCTTTTCTTTTCACTATTTACTTCCCAGAAGGGCTGCCAAAGGTTGCCGGACATCGGCAAGCCCCTCTGACCAAGCCCCTCTGACCCTTCTGGAATTAGACCTTGAACAAAAGAAGATAAAAAAATTCATAAAAAATTGAAAAAATCATCCTCATTAGCGAAAATAGCAATTTTCGACCAATTTTGGCCATAAACACTTTATTAGCAAATTGTCAAAAAATTTGAGACTAAATTGATCAAATTGAAAAATTTCGAATTAAATTGATCACTTTACAATAGGTTTATGATTATTTGTACAATTATCCTTCAAGAAAACAGGATTTCATCCATTATGTTCCACACAAATAATCATCATGGATTTCAAGCTTCAAATAATTATCCATCATTTGCCTTTCTAGCAGAAGAAATACCATATGATCCTGTACCAGCTCAAAGATGGATTTGCCGAAGCAAGGGAGGATAGATCGTGGAATTAATAAGTTGGGGCCAAAATAAATTTTCAGAAAAAAATGATAGGCTGTATTTATTTCGGTTTCTTTGAAGGGGAAGGACAAGGTAAATTCTCTCTATTTTCACAAAGAGCAAATCACAAGATATACATCAAACATTAACTCCTCAATACATGCATCTGCATCAACCCAATCTCTATTACTTGCTGGTGTTCCCACAAAGCCCATCCTGCACAAAAAGCAAAGAACTAAAAGTTGTTAAACAAATGATGAGAGAAGTTTGTGGCAATCGTAGGTCCAGCGTATTGTGCTAATAAAACTCACCCTAGTTGCTTGATTGGCTTGCTGAGAGTCGAGCTAAAATTATTGCCAGAATAATGAGCAAAACGACGACCTGAAATTTAGATCAGAATGAGCGATTGTTCGTTCTCTTTTGTTTGGGTTACTGTTCAGCCCGCTGTTCTTAGACCAGCCAAACAAGGCAAGATTAATGGATGTAAACTCACCAGGATGGGGCTGTATCGGGACTCACTTGCAAGGATGTAAGATTTCCTGTCAAAATTCACAAGAAGTTTGTTTAAGTAAAAGAAACAATCCAGTGTCTATACCACCGACAGAGAGGGAGAGAGAGGAACCTTTTGTTTAGGAGGCCAGAATCTCTGCAGGCCTTCTGCGAAGCCTCGATTCTGCTTAATGTTTTTGTAGCATTAGGATCATTCTTGTCAACCTACAGGAGCCAAAAGCATAATTTAGTGAGCAATGTCTCAGCCTGTATTAAAAAAATCAGAGCGTGAAAGGCATGGAGATGGAAAAACTGGGTAATCAATGAAAGCATCAACTACTATTGCAGCCTAAAGTTGCAATAACTGATCATCAAGCAAGTTCCGCCTCACCAAAGGAGAAGTGGTTCCCCAATATATATGTCTTTGCAGAAGACAACTTCGGTTAATTTTATCATTTCGCTATATAAATGTCTTCCCAGAAGATAGCTTCAGTTCATTTTATCATTTCGCAGGACATGGCAGAGTAAAGTTTGTCAGGGATATTTCCACAACAGAGTAAAGTTCATCTCTCTCTCCAACAGAGTAAAGCTCATCTCTCTCTCTCACGAGCAATGTACAGAGTTCTCATGGTATACCCCAGCCAACCACCTTAGTGTTCTGCTGGCCTAGTGCTAAATAGGGGGATTAACCCTTCAGTAAGAAATATCTAGGGAGACACGGGCTGGTCCAATAACCCTAAGACATTGGGAAGACTCGCCAGTTTGGTTGCTGGCAATGTCCTAAGCAGGCCTCCCAAATGTTACACAGACACAAATTGGGAACATCAGCAGTTTCTTTCCAATAAATCAAGTCTAATGCAGGTCTTAAGGTTTAGTTCATTTTCAAGAAGAAATAACTAAAAATATATAAGAAGAGAATGTGTGCTCAAGAGTATAGAATACAAGAAGTGCATTCCAGTTTTTGACTTTCATACCTTGGATTTCAGCATACAAGAAAAATCATAGAAAGCACCATAAACATCAGCCATTGTTTTTGTGCGATCAATAACTTTAGCAGTAAGACCTGAAAAGAATAGGTAGACAGATGGAATCACTGAGTGAACATTATCTAGGAGCTACTACAGAACATACACGAGTATAAAGGCTCATGGATAGACACTGCCTTGAACAGATCAATTGTGAGAATGCAAGGCCCTACTTAGAATCTTAAACTGATTAATGGTATAGTCTTGCAGGCTATATTTCCATCTTGACTTGATCTAGTTCTTCACTGTGCCTCATTATTTTCTCATGCAGTAAAATTATTTTATGAATGCGTCGTGCCATTCAAGTTCTTTAGTATGCCTAATCATTTCATCGTGTCTAGTATAGTTATAATTTCAATGATAACAGAAAATATCAACAAATCGTATTCTTACCTCGCCTCATCTTTACTACACCTCTGAAAACTTCAATGTTGTTGTAGCATAAAGCTAATGTTCCAATTGCCATTATCTAGAAAAAGTAGAAATTGTTGGCAAAGGAGCTTCTCCCGGATAATCAATAAGTTAATGGCATAGACAAGAAAATAGCAATATTAAACACCACAAAGCAAAAGTGACATGTACAGAAAATCTTAAGATTATGAAAAGCTGACAACTGATTGTGGTACGAAAATATGGCAAAGTCAATGTGTGCAACCAAAAGCAGAAGCAAGAAGCAGAATAATGCAGAGAGTGGGCTTGTAGAATGTTAGTGAGAAAAACTTTCAAACGAAATCTTTGGAGGAGAAATTTTTGAGATTTAGGCAACAACTCTTGGTCCGGGTTAAGAACAGTGTTGTCTTGAAGAATTGATCATGTACCTGAGGAATAGCACAAAACCGGAATATAGCAGGATCCCTTAAATCAGACATGTATGTCAAACAGTCTTCAACATGTGTCAAGGCATTTGTGACCATGTCATTCAAACATTGCACTGCCTTCACTGAGTTCTCCTCATACTTCAAGTCCTACATAGATGGGGCCAATCACAAAAAGAAAATAAGAATGTGCATGCAATATGATACACAGCGCTATAGGTAAAAAAATATCTTAAATATTCATCTGCAAACTAGGTGATGGGAAATCCAACTTCATATGGTAAAGGGGTAAAGCAATCTACGTAAGCACTTAATATTCATGAATCATGTTGAAGAGGCATACCTCAAGTTTGTTTACATATTTACTCCAAATCTGACGAGGCCAAAACATGCGTGACTTTGGAATCTCATTGATGTCCTCCAAATAATCTCGAATAATGTTTGTTTTCTGATATTGACAATCAAAAGAATTGTTAAGAATCGAAATATATATATAAAAAAAAAGGTGGTAATGCACATTAAACTTCGTAGTCTTTTTAAGTACCTGAAGAAACAAACCCATCGAATTGGATAGAGAATCAGATGCCAGATCTTCAGCTCCAGAAGCATGGAAAAGCTTTGACAGACCTAAACCAACGAGTCCAGCCACGTAGTGGCAATATTCATCATAATCATCAACTGTTTCCACCTGCAATGAGGAAAAAATTAGTAGAACTCTTTTGTAGCAGCATGACCTATTAAACAGCTTTATCTCCACTACAAGCAATTCTTCCAGAAGGTGCAAGACCACAACTAGCCTTAAAATGTTTGTGCAAAAGAACATTGCCAGCACCTAAATCCTCTTGATTAGTATTTGGTCAAACTTGTTCCAATTCAACCAAATTGGTTACCCTAAACAAGATGCATAGTAGAGTCAACAGTCAGTTCACAAGCCACTCAACCTTGCAAGGTAGAAGAATGGTCATTAAGGTCAAATGCTAAACTTCTAGATGCATCCATTCTTTTCTATAAGCGAGTGAATCCTTTAAGGAGTTGTACCAAAGAGCTAAAGTCAAATCCTTACTTCACCACGGTTATAGTAAACAGCAGGATGGGCTACCCATTGTGTCAGCCATTAAACTAATTAAAGGTCGCTGGCACTAAACAATATCAACAAACACCACCAATTTATTTTCTTTCCACCGGAGGCAAATTCTCCTCATGTAAAGCTTCTGCACTAGCTACATATTGACCTAGTCCAAGCACAACCAAATACCATAATCTTTGTAAGAGTTCCTTCAGCTTGGCTACGTATTACGTTAAGGTCTAGGAAAATATCAGAAGTGTCACATGGCAGATCACAAACCTCTTTGCAAATAAATTTTGCCATTCCTGCTCCCATTCTCTTAGTAATATCATCAATGGCATCTTGGTACCTGCAAGTACAGTCAAAAGCCACAGTTTATAAAGGAAAAGCAGTCAACCTATCAATCAGCAGAAACAGTGCGCCTTAATATCGAGAATCAGTTGCGAAACTATGATGGTTAAGTATGTTTGTAAAGCAAACACACACAGTTAAGTTGAGCGGCTAAAGAAGATCAGGTAGCAGAAGAGAATATCCTACTGTCACATAAGATGTTCACATCAAAATTACAAAGAAAGTCATAAGTTACTAACCCTTTCCTCAGCTCCAGGAAAGCCGTTGAAACATGATGAAATTGATCCATTAGAACCTTGTACTCCTTTGTACCACCTTAATACAACAGAAAACTCAAGTCAGTACACTCACTAAAAATTCTGGGCGACTGAACAGTTCAGAGCCCAGCCCGACTTCTTCTAAAATGAGGTAACACAGATCACTGGATAAGCACGCTTCACAGATTGTCTGTAAACTAAAGCAGCAAAAGAATATAATTACAATAATAATAACTACAAGGTACCAACAGTCGCAACTTAAGACAGCTTCCTAACCAAGTTCTGGATGCCCCAAAAGTTGCCAGTTGGAGGAAATCAGCGGCATGATGGCATCTAAATAACCTAAAACCACATGATTTCCCAACTTGACATCGGGAACAAATTTGACAATCTATTACCCCATGCTGGTAGTCCAATTTCCCCATATTCTGGAATTATCACAAGACTATCTTACAGCAAGAGAGCGTTCATTGTACTTTAGTATAGTTTTTTAAAAAAGTTAGTGAAAGATTGCACAAAATAAGAAAAGTAGATGAAACTGTTTGTAAAGGTTCTAATGTAGAATCATAAAGTAAATGCAAAATATTGTTGATCTTGCTCTACTAGACGTGGTGTTGCGAAAATAATTCAAGTCAATTTGAAGTCAATTTCAAAAAAAATATCACAGATGGAACTACTCCTCTATGATTCTAGATTTTGAAGAAAAAAGTGGTAAAGATGTACATTTGCTACAGGATAACGTTAAAGATAGGATCTCCGAGTAGCTTCAAAGCCCATTCTTAATGCAAAACGTGGACAACATCCATTATTTACACATATATACATACATATTTATACCAAGGAAACCATTAAGAGAGAAAAGTCAAACAAATTTTCTTTTAGAATACGTCTAAGTCATGCTTCCTGAATTTTATGTAAAGGTATGGAAAGGGCATCAATATTGAACCAAGCCTTTAAATACTGGAAAACCAGTCTTAGATCACCAAAAGCTTTAACTGGCAAGAAAGAGGTAGTAGGATAGCATGTCTAACTCACATGAAAAATGCCACTCCTTATCATACACATGCTGATGAAAAGCTTTCAGGATAGGCACTTTGACATCAGTAGGTACGCTTGTGTCATCCTCTGGAAAGGAAACATTAGAAGAAATAAGATTCCAGCACAAAATCACGTAATAATGTCATTATGGAGCTGGAAACAACTATATAATGAGATACTAACAAGAGTTGGCAGAGGAACTAAGGACTAATCCTGAAACTGATTCTTTTATGTATTATCCAACTGATTAAAAATATATATTAGTCCATGTTTATCAAACTATGAATCAGCATTGGCCTTAACAACTAGAGCAGAGTATACCCCACTTCCATTTATGATGGATAATGGTGATAAATAAACTAAAGTCTAGATGTGAAGAACGCAATCTAACCTACACAATAACATTCCCATAAATGTTATCAACATAAAAAGATAAATCCAATGGGTTCACAATATGGTTAGTCTTTGATTGACAAAGGATAGCTGGCCCAGTTCACCAACCAAAAAGTGCTATAGATAAGTGTTGCAACTTTTCATAGTTGAAAGGATGCTTAGAAAAAGAAAATATTGATATTTGAAGAGGCATAGGTTTTCGCCTTTAAAAACACAGAGACAAGGAAATGTAGCCTGAACTCCAATTCCTTATCCAGATATGTAGAAGTTTGAAGGGAAAAAGTAGGGCTGCCAACTGGATAGATACATTTGAAATTAATTGGGTAAAATGAATGTCAAGGTTTAACGCCACCCAAATGGAATGACAGCAATTTAGGACAAACGCACTATATTTGATAAATGGCATAATATCTTGCAAATGCAAGACAGAGAATTAATACAGAGTTATGGGACAAACCAACTGTATCAAGTGCTCGCAGGACCAAATAAAATATGCACACCTGCAAAAATGAAAAAGAAGAGTTGAAGAGATAAAAACACCTCGCAAGAAACTAATCTAACAATTCCATTGGAATTTGCATTGGCTACTGCTGAAATTTGAGTTAACTAATCTAACAGTTCATCAGATTTCTGCATTTGGATTAGCAGACAGTAGATGTCCATAGGAGAAAGTATCAAAACAAGGCAAGAAGTAACCACATTAATCTAGGTAAGAGGACAGCATCCGCATCAACAGTAATATCAAGCAATTCCATTCAAGATGATACTCAGATGTAGTTCAAGTCAGGAGAGCCTACAGCGCTTTCTTTGACTTTTCAATTTTAACAGTTGTATAGAAATATGTACTTTCAACAGCTGATATTCTAATTTCTGAGAAGGGAAAGAAATAAGCTCCTGCAGCTGGTTCACGAATACACGCATCATGTCTCGTATATAACCAAGGCATCGTTATATACTACAGTTCATCAGAATTGTTGGATCTCCAGGTGCCATGTGTGCCCCATGCATGCTATCAAATAGTAAGAAACACTCCAAACATCAACTCACGATACATCCTCCCTGCAGAATCTTTCTTGAGAAAGAAGAAGAGGGAAAAAATCTATACTTTATTTAGCTCTGAATTCAGAATCGATAATACTAAAAACACATAAACCTTAGGAGGAGGAGGATGGACTCGAGGAACCTCCTCCCATCAACTAAATGCCACATTCATGAAATCCTTGGGCTCATGCCAACCATCCGACGTGTTCTGTGGACTTCTCATGGGTACTCACATATATGAGAGAGAAAAGTGTATGCTTGAAGCATTCTTTCTAACGTCATCATCTTGCATCGATACCATGCATTGATCCTCTAGTAAAATGCCTCATTAAACTGATTCAGGGCCTTTCAGTAAGTAAGGGCAACCCACTCAAGCCACAACATACAGAATCATCGAACCCGAATACATCTTTGCAGAATAAATCGATCCATGGTATTATCTAAGCCGCAATGCCCTGCTATCTCCGGCAGGTGGTCTAGAATTAGCAATTTTTCCCTGTATCTTCCTCATTTCCCCTCCTCCCCTTACAACATCATGAATTTGCTCATTTTTTTATGCTTAACAGAAAACAACTTCGTCCCATTTAACAGCAACGGGCAGACTCAATGCATCCAAATTCATCACGGCATTGCTTAATTACAAACGAACAGAACAGATGAAATTCAGCGATCAAGATACCACAAAAAGCACAAGAACACTCGACCACGACGAAATTATTAGAACTCCCACACGAATTAACGGCAGTTAACGCCACGATCGTCCAAATTTCTCGAGAAAAAAAAAACAAAACAAAACCCAGAAAGAAAGGAAAAAAAAAAAAAGGCACCCCAAATCGCGATAACGGCGAAAATCGAGAGAGCAGCGCGGGACCGCTCACCGCGTCGCGAAGCTCGGTGCCGAGCTGCTGGATGACGAGGGCGAAGCTGCGGGAGACCTTGTGGAGCATGGAGTAGCAGAATCCCCAGTGGGGCTGCGGGGGGATCTGCTTCTCGGCATTCCTCGCCGCGATCTTCAGCTTCAGCAGCGGGTAGAAATCGTCCGGGTTCTTCAGAATGGCTCCCAAGCTCCCCATCTCTCTCTCGCTCCCTCGCTCGCTGAACTCGACGAGATCGGGAGGAAGACGGAGATCGAAACGGGTGAAAAAAGGCTTTTTTGTAAGGGCGATGGGAGGCCAAATGGTCCAATGTGGCGTCTCCGCGATTCGGGATAAAACAATGTTAAATGCCGAAATTATTGATGGGGAGGGAGTTCTATTGCGGACAAGCAAGAGGAGATTTTTGTGTGTCTATTTCTACGAAAGCGACCCGGGTCTGTCCCGTGCGATTCACTGGAGCGAGTCAAGACCAAGAATTTCCGGAGCAATAATGACGAGGTGGACGGTCTGTATTTTTTTTTATTTTATCCACTCTTTATTTAGTTTTTTTTTCCGTCGCCTTTTCCTCTTAGGCCACTATTATTTTCAAGAGTTTTTATTTAGATTAACGTCACAAAAAAAAAATTCAAACTAGTACACTTATGATAAATTTACTTCAAATTAATTTTTTAACCACCAAAAATCCTAAATTAATACATATGTGACAAATTTACCTTCCGTTAGATTTCATTAAATTTTACTTCCAAATTACTGAGTTGGATGACACGTTGAAATTGACTGGTATATTAATGTGGGGTTTACCTCCGTTTGTCGTAGGTATATTAATCCAATTTAACGGAAACTAAGATAGAGTAAATTTGTCACAAATATACTAGTTTCGAATTTTTTGCGATAAAAAAATTAGTTTTGGATAAATTTGTCGCAAATGGACAAGTTTTGGGCTTTTGATAGTCAAAAAATTAGTTTAAGATAAATTTATCACAAGTATATCAGTTTAAAGTTTTCCGCGGTATTAACCATTTTTATTTTGTACGTCACGTTCTAATTTTTCAATAGTAATTAGTTTATAGAGGGAAGAAAAGGTTTTCTTTGGCTAGGAAAAAAATGGGAGATTGAACTTTTGCTGTTTATTTAAATGTTCTAAGGATTATACATCATTCAATATACTAGAATAAGCAGTGGATTATCGAAAGTTTTCATGAAATATGCTTTCTTTCATTTTCGCAGAACAAGTTAGGAGTGATCTCTATCCAATCTAATTAGATGGAATTGGTGACTATAACGTTCTCCTTCCAAACAAAAGCACAATACGAAGGAGAAGAAATTTAGATTGGAGAAGTTCTACTAAGCAAAAAGCAAACACCAACAATTACAAAGCTTAACACTATGGATGACACGAAGAGATGAGAGAGAGGAGTCTGAAGAATAGAAATTATTCATATTATGGTTTACTTAAGCTATTCTTTGAGAAATTAAAAAGAATTCTAATCGGTCTAGTCCAATCCGTCAGTCCAATTGCCACCCTGGAATTGAAAACCGAATTAATAGTCTCTAGGATCGTCCAGTACCATCTAGTCTGGTCCTGATAGTTCCCAATTTAGGTGATTCCTGTTGCACACCCCTAGAAAAAGCATTGGATTTTCCGAAATTCAACCTTAATTAGTTTGGTTGAAATAACTTATTCCCCTTTAAATCTTTTATTTACATTCATATTTCACATTCTGTAAATTTCGCTGTCCATCAAACGCAAAGCACTCAAAATAACCTTGAAACTTATCCCATTTCATTTACAGCAATTTGAGATTTAATATATTTTTAAAATGTAATAAAATAGAGATTTAATATACCTATATTTAACCTTTGGCACTTGTCCAAACGGTCGAATAATTTCCACTTCCGCCAAGAAATGATTCAATCGAGTGTCGTGGAGGGACAACCCACGAATACTCCCTCCCACCAACCCCTTACGGCACTTAATTTGTCAGCTTGTTCAGATGGCAAATTGTTCAACGTGTGAGAGTACAGTGTGAGTGTGACCTCAACAAACACATAGCTGCTTCAAGTTGACTCCATGAATAAAGGTTGGCCCGGAAGGATTAGTTTGACCATACATGAATGGTGGAGTTAGGACCGTATTCACATCGGAATTCAATGCGCTCCCTTTTGTTATTATGATAAGAGGTGCTCCGGTCAAAGTCAGTGCGTGGCATGCTGTAGGGCTCGCAAAAGTTGACCGTGTTATTTTGAACCCAATAAGAAAGGGGAAGGAGATCAAAAAAACATGGTTGTCAAAAGGATGGCTTCTCTGACTCGCCTCGTCGGCCCCGACTTTGGTGATATCGAAAAGGGAGCACGTGAAGTTAACCCGGCTTCGCCAATTGGGTTGAGGCATTCGAAACTGAAATTTAATGGAGCAGTGTTGTGGGCCCCGCTTCTTGTGCCTACCATCCTTGATATTTTCGCGCTTTGTGTACATGGGCCCCGCCTTTTGTGCCTGCTATGTGTTTTTTCTTTTCATCTCTTTACTCTGTATTGACAAAAGGGCAAATGACACAATGGTACGTGCAATGTGGTGCAAGAACGGTAATTTATTATATGCATAGTTTACGGATTAAATTAAATATATATCAAAATTTTAGATATTATATTAAATAAATTAAAAATTTATAAATTATGATAAAATTTGAAGATCATATTGAACAAATTAAAATTTTAAAAATCGCGTTACATTTTAAGATAAAATTTATTGATCATTTGTGTAATTATCCCATTTTTAATTGATTCTTCATGGGCCCCAAGTTGGATGATGTCAAGACGGAACACGTGACATTAATCCAGTTCCACCAATTATATTCAACTATTGAAACCGAAATTATTTAGCAGTGAAGTAGGCCCCCTCATCTTCTTTGTCTTTTGTCGAAAGTCCCCCTCCCCTTCTTATGCCTACTATCCTTGATATTTTCTATGGTGTGTACGTGGGCCCCATCTTTATGCATGTTATTGTTTTCTTTTGAGGTTAATATCATGAAAAACCTTAAATTGGTACGTTTATAATAACTTTACTACAAACTAATTTTTTTATCACCAAAAACTCCAAACCGATATACCCGTGACAATTTTACTTATCGTTAATTTTCGTTAAATTTCATCTTTAAATTATTGAATTAAATAACACATGGTAGTTAAAGTGGCAAGTCTACATGGAAATTCAAAAGGTTAATGCCACGAAAAACTCCAAACTAGTACACCTTTGATAAGTTTATCTTAAATTGGTATACGTGTGATAAATTTAACCCAAACTAATTTTTGGGTTACAAAAAACCCAAACTAATATACGTGTGACATATTTATTCTTTATCAGATAACGTGGCAAGTCCACGTGGAAATTCATAGCACAATTTTTTTTATCCCTCAGAACATGAAAAAACCCTAGATTGTCTTCCTCTTCATCGAATCCTTCATCGTTGTCTTTGTCTAAGGTTGTGAAAATTGCGAACACCATTTAGCAAGAGCTCTTTACCGAAACTTTTCTTGATAAATCTAGGTCAATAAACGAAGCAATCAAGTAAAAGAAAAAAAACCCTAACGCCATTGACAAAGCCTTTTTTCTTCTCGGTAAAATTTTGTACTGAATTAGAAAGAAAAAAAAATTCGGGTATTGATGATATAGAGGCAATGTTAGAGAAATTTGGAAAAGAAAATTGATTGCAAATCAAAACTTGGCCCGATTGCTTCGTTCATAGACCTAGATTTATCGAGACAAGTTTTACTAAAGAGACTTGCTAAACGGTGTTCGCAATTTCCATGGCCTTGATAAAGACGACAATGAAGGACTCGATGAAGATGAAGACAATGTAGAGATTTTTGTGTTATGAGGGAGAGAGAAATGGTGTTATGGATTTTCACATAGACTTGCCACGTTAAGTTGCTAACTAATCGAAACTAATGAATGCTATATATGTGTCACATATGTACCAGTTTAAAATTTTTTGTGATCCAAAAATTAGTTTGGAGTAAATTTATCACACCAGTTTGGGAAAATTTTGTTACGTGTGTACCAATTTGAGGGTTTTTCGCAAAATTAACCATTTGGATTTCCACGTAAACTTGTCATGTCAATTGCTATTTGTTATCCAATTAGCAATTTGATAGTAAAATTTAATGAAAATTAACGGATGGTAAAATTATTACAAGTGTATTAGTTTAAGATTTTTAGTTATCTAAAAATTAATTTTGAATAAATTTATTATAAATATACCATTTTAAAGTTATTGGAGATATCAAACTTTTTTTTTTCGTCTCGCTCCTCTGTATTTACCAAAAAAAACAGTTAGGTATTTCTTACTCCCAAAATGGACACTGACAGCTCATCCTGACTTTGCTGGCCTGGCTATTTTCAACGGTGGTCCCTCTGCCAAATTGTCGGTCTATTTCATGCGCATGGGACAGACCCCTTGGTACAGAACAGAATAGTACATCAACAACTCACAAGAATTGAGGTATGGATCTATCAATATAAGCTACAACCACAAAAATTGCTGAACCTAGATGAGATGGCTATCCTATTGTGGCTGATTTGGAAGGCAAGAAACGAATTTGTGTTCAGAGGAAAACCCCCAATACCGAGTTCCATAATCCAGTCAGCAAGACATATATTGCAAAATTACAGGAAATGGAACCATCACAGTCCCAGTCGGAGTGCAGAACAGGACCCTGTGCAGCGGGCAGAACAGAATCCTTCACCCCAGTACTGGAAACCGCCGAAGAGAAATTGCCTCAAAATCAACATAGATGGTTCTTACCTTGAAGATGCGGCAACAGGAGCGGTTGCTGGAATCCTCAGAGACGAAGCTGGATCTCTACTGGACGGCTTTGCCAAGACAGTCCCTGCCATCTCGCCGCTGCACACCGAATTGCAAGGTCTGCTGCACGCCTTGTCCTTCCTCGGGGATAGAAGAACGCAGGAACTGGTGATCGAAACAGACAGCCGTGAGGTAGTGCAGAAACTGGAGAACCACACAGAAGTCGGCTGGGAAGAGGAAAGCCTTATCAGAGAAGCGCACATTCGGATGGCCCAGTTCAAGCACCTGACAGTGGCCCATTGCAACCGATCCGCCAATCAAGCTGCCGATTGGGTCGCAAAGGCCCAACGGACAAGTTCTCTTTTTCCTTCTTGGCTAGCCTATCCCCCTCAATCTTTATGGGAATTGTTGTGTTTTGACGCCCTTTTAGCGGGTTGTAGTTCCTTGAACACTTAATTTCAATCAACTCGGTTCTTTCTGACCAAAAAAAAAAAAAAAAAACTTCATCATCCTAGCTCTCCGCCCGATGCGGCTTAAACGATGGGTCTAAAAAAGATGCTTTCAATTAGAATGATAGGGGGCAACTAACGGCGGTAGAAGATCAATGTATTTAACATTAGAACTGTCAGGTCAAATGACTACTTCTCGACCTATATTTGATAGGTTAGATATGGGCTTGAGCCAAACTTTAAAAAGTGGCTTGCATGGATTTAAGCAACGATCATATAGCAAAGACGACGTGAAGACAACGGAGAAGGTTGGGGCGAACCTGCTCGGCCAGCACTCCGGCGAGCGAACTCAACTTGCAAGCCCAACTCTGTACTCGAAAATCAGTCCTCTCGAAAACTAGGTCTGGGCATCGCTCCAGTGCTCTAGTGCATAATCTGTTACTTTTGCCGCAGCACGACATTCTTTCACGCGCTTTAGTTCGCCATTCTCTGTTTTTCCCTTTCAATCAAACTGTTGATTTGGGTTTTTTGTTGTCCTGATCAATGTGGGGGTTTCACGCGATAAATCTGTTAGTGATTTGCTCTAAGAATCAATCAAGGTTGGTACTTTAATATTAGTTGTGGATTAGGTTGTGTCGGAAAATCGACCGTCACTATACTTAGGTAGTCATAATGTCTTGCTAGAAACCGCTTATGACTTGTGGGCCAAAAAGAATTTTAAGCACACTGCTAATATTTAGTGAACCTATAAGGTTGCATACAAAAGCGAACTGAATTAATATTTTTTGTACGCCGGGATCTACTTAAAATAAGAAGTAGATTTTAATTTATTCTCTTATTCAACTTATCTACGTGGTTGTGCGCGTTATAAGATAACAATTAAATGTACGATTGAAGATGGATGGTTTGGCGGACCCAAATTGCCTGGCCCATTTCTTTTAATTTCGCTGGATAATGAGGCTATATAAATAGATAAAGAATCGTTCTTTGTCTAGGGTTTTTTTTCGATAGAATATCGAAAATCAAAAGGCGTTGAAGAAAAGGAACTCCAAGATTTTTAACTAGCACTTGGATCGTTGAAGACTTTTGTTCGTGTGTGTGGATACCGGTAGAGGCGCAATGCTTAGGGCGCTAATCCAGACACAATCAATTGTCAATTTACGTTTGATTTGCAAAAGGTACATATTGAACTTCTGTCTCGATTTCAATATACACATGAATCCTGTTTAGGGTTCTAGGGTTTTGGTTTACAAATATATTCCGTTGCGTTTTAACAATTATGGAACCCTACGTCGAACTCTACAAGATCGGTCGAGACTTGGGTAGGATCTGATTTGGTGATGTTTCTAATAGTATCATTTTGGAAGGTTGCTTCGGTCATGGGTTAGTTTGTCTATTCAAAGTCTTGTTTTTTTCTTTTGTTAGGGGATGACTTGAGTAAAATTATAAGATAAAATATTTTGTCTATGACTTCGTGTGATGATATGGAGAAGTTACGGGCACTTAGGGCCCGTTTGGCAAGTTGCCAAACAGTGAAAAATTATGTTCTTTTATTTCTAGAATCAGTTTGAAAACATAAATCCGTTTGTTAAATTTTTTATTCCCGAGCATAAATTTGCAAAAAATTATTCCCAAAATCAGTTTTGGA
Source organism: Syzygium aqueum (assembly GCA_031216185.1). Classification (NCBI taxonomy): domain Eukaryota; kingdom Viridiplantae; phylum Streptophyta; class Magnoliopsida; order Myrtales; family Myrtaceae; genus Syzygium; species Syzygium aqueum. The sequence continues at coordinate 18,056,921 of CM062237.1, read as the reverse complement.
ATAGAATTAAAAAGCAAAAAAATAATTTCTTGATTTTGGGAACAATTTTTCTATTTTCTGATTCTTCTTGGTTTCTTCTTCCTTCTTGATTTGTTCTTCTTCTTCTTCCTGGTCGACCGTCAGCGACCGGCCATAGGTTAGGGCTGGCAAAGGCAAGGTCGCAACAACGAGGTCGATGAGGGCGAGGGCCAGCGATGCGACGCCCTCACCAGATCTGGGTGAGGTCGAGCCTCTCCCAGCCAAGCACGAGGCCGACTTTGCCGTTACGACCCAGCCAAGGGAGATGGGTAGCGACGGCGAGGTCGACCTTGCCTTGGCAGGGCGAGGCTCGACCTCGCCCAAATCTGGCAAGGCCAACCTTGCCGTCACAACCAGTGAGGTTGGTAGTGAAGGTGGCAGAGGGGGCCGCGACGCCCTCGTCGGTCCTGGCTTGTGGCCAGTTGCCGACACCGGCGACCAACCATGGCCAAGGAAGAGAAGGGAAAGAAATAAAAAAAATAAAAAATATTAAAAAATTCAAAATATTATTAATAAAAAGAAATTTTATGTAGTTACTAAACATATTTTTGTTTTTTTTTTCTATTCCAAGAATATAAATTTTAAGTAGTTACCAAACGCCTTCAAATAATTAGAAATTATTTCCAGACATAGAATCAAAAAGAATCATTTCTGAGTAAAATCAATTTCTAAGCACAGAATCGTTACCATGTGCACCCTTAATTCACTCAAAAGGTGAATTTTGAGCTGTTTGTGGAGTAGCGTTCTCTAGGGGTGTCAATGGGTCGGGTCGGGTCGGGTCGAGTTTTTATTATACCTGACCCGACCCGAAACAATGAATATGTGTGCTTGGCCCAACCTGAAACAAGACCGAACATGATATAACCACACAATCAGGTCGGTTCGGGTCGGGTCGGGTTCGTGTTTTGGAAAAAGAGAACACCAAATTAGATATATAAACCAAAGCTATGTCATAGTGAAACTGGTCTTTTGTTAGTACATTTCAGTTCTGGAAACCGATCATCTTGATTGTTGGAATACATGTGACTTATATGTTTCTTGACTGGTCTTTCGATTACTGATGGTTTTGGCTAGGCCTTTGTTTTCTTGGTCAATATCGTTTCTAGCTCTAGGTCACCTGATTACGCTTACTGGAGCTAGGCTGAGCTGAAATAAACTAACTCTTCATGCCATGAGCGAAGTATGTTTTCAGAATGAAATGAAAAAGAAAGAACAACGAATGATATCGATTCCCTTCAGCGATATTAGTTCGGCTCAAAACGAATAGACCGGATTTATCTGCATAAGGCAAAGAGAGAAGAAGGGTCCACTTTCTGGCGAATACTTATTTAGACCAGGCCCTTGATTGAACCATTCCTGACCTTATGCAGAGAACTAAATTGCCTCTGACGGACCTCTCTCTAGGCTTATTGAGGCCGGTTTGCCCTTTACTGGAGAGTGAATGAATGGGTTATGCCCTTCCAAGTTGGACGAAGCTATGTGGATCAATGGATCAATCTCAAGGTAATGGCCAATGGTTGAACCGTACCATATATCTCGAGTGGCTGTCAAATGTTCCGGTGATCGGTTGATCAAAGGAACGAAGCATTCGAGGTGTTGTATTCTCGTGTTCTTCACTGCTCAAAGGCTGAAACATCTCGGATTAAATTGTCTTAACTCGTAACAGACTTGTGCATTCAACTGTATAGCAAGAGCAATGCTCATGGGGCCCCTGAAAAAGTCCACAATAGTACTGAGAAACAGCCTACTTTGGACTGCTTCGGTTTTGATGAACCACGTCCTGGAAGCAATCATCAGCCGCACACCGCGGTGGTGGGGGCGGCAATGGAAGTGTTGATTGAATTTGGAAAGTATCGATTATAAAAATTTACAAAGAGCAGAACAAATCAGAAAGAAGAGGCTAATCAGTAACCGCAATCATTTCCGTTAGGACATAAAGGTCGTTTGCCTTATGCAAATGGCAGTTTCACTATGACATAGCTCCCCCTGGGCGGCACCGGCCGCCCCGATGCCATCGAGTAACAAGTTTTCCGTTTGTGCCCCCCTCTTTGTCTTGGCTTCCCCCTCGTCGGATGGGTTTCTTGGATTTGTCGTCCCTCCGGTCGGCTTCTGCCAGCGGTCGTCGTTGTTGACTTGTGCGACTCCCTATTAGGAGCTAGTGATACGCACAAGAGGCGAGAGAGTGAGAGAGAAAAGTGGAAGAGAGGTGTTAAGATTTCATTGTTTGGATTATTGTTTGGGTTTGGCTCAGGTACCCAAGCCCAATAAATCCAAACAATACCCAATTACTTTTATTGTTACCCAAACAAGTTGAGACATAACCCGATCTAATAAGAAAATTTCGTGTTCGGGTCGGGTCGGGTCGGGTCGGTTCGTGTTTCAGTTCGGGTATTGTGTTTGGTTTTGACACCCCTAGTGATCTCTAATTCTCTATGAGTGCTCCATGACTTTGCATAATACTAGGCCACCACCAAGTGTTTGATCTACTGTTTGATAGAAATATAGTATGTTGTCTTTTCTCTCACTATATACAACTTATTCCGATTCATATATTTTTTTTAAAACTAATTAGTTGACATGTCAAGATCTAACAAGGATATAAAAAAAATTTTCAACTACCAAATGATTGGAGAGATGCGGAGTTGAATCCTTAGTTCATGAGGATGAGGAAAATAACTTTATTTGCTCTAAATGATCGAAAAGATGCACTTCGGTTATATGGTCTTGAAAAGCTGATTGGTGGTGAGGAATGGCTCTTGCAAACCTTTTTGATGAAGGGCAAGCAAACGACGTCTGATTAAGGAAAACGCATTTCTATCGATATACTTCGAAAGATGTGTGATTTTGGTCCTAATATTATGTTTCATGATGATGTTAATCTTTGTATTATTATTTTGAAAATGATTTAAGTACTCTCTCATTGATAACAATGTAAGATTTGCATTCATTGCTAAACAAGTATGACCTACTTGTCAACTGAGATGTGAAATTTTGGAAAATGATAGAAAAAGGTAAATCAATATAGATTTATGTTTGTTATGTAAGAAATGTAAGTCGTGCTTTCATTAAGCCCAATACATTAAGATCCTTCATCTATATATAACCGAAGACCAAAGTCCAAACCAATTTCATTATTTACATTTGACATGGGCAGAACTTTCACCACCACCTTCACACCCTGGTCCATAACACAATCTTTAAGCTTCCTCACTAACTCAACAAGTCGGTCTATGAAGTCACCCATTCTTCAAAACAACAATTTAAGGAGAAAAATTGCAGAAAAAAAGAAGAATCTCGGGTCGGGTCGGGAATGAGTATGGTCGCTAAATCTGTATTGATTAAATGGATTAAATACCAAGAATTTTAGATGGGCCTTAGAAGCCCAAAATAATCAGAAGTGACATGTTCGTATCCAGTCAATCTTGAATTTTCGGAATCTTCGAGCCTTGGGGGTTATCAAAGGTTCGGACTTGGAAGCCGCCCAAGCCCAAGAACAGATTTCACGGAATTCTATTCGAAGAATATCAAAGTTGGGAGTATGAATATCATTGAGACGAAACTAGACGATGGGAATTGGGAACAGCATCTTATTTTTCACATGACAGGCAATTTATTTATATATTTTTTTTTGGGTCTGGTACTATCCTATATCTAGTTTACAAGTCACTTCGTGTGTTATTTGTTGTGCATAGGTTGTGAAACCCTAATTCCTTACGCATGTGTCTCCATTCCAATCCCTCCAAAAGGTAGGAAATCGAACTCCCTACCTTTTACTTACCAAGTGAAAAGGGTCACTACTGAAGCAACCCCTAGTGATTGTCATGCCATGTGACAAGTCAAAAGGGGCAGCTCAGGATTTGGCTACCATAAATAGAAAGATGAGAACACAAACCAGGAAGTGTATTAGAACTAGCTTTCTTGATTTTTTTTTTTTTTGGAATCTAAAGATCTTCTGGCCTAAACACTTTCTCTTGCTCCTCGTTTTTTAAAGAATGAAATCAAATTTTGAGGTGTGAATATACTGGTTTTAAAGAATTATTTGCTCCACGAGGTTGTTAATGGTTATTAGCAAAAATCCTCCAATATATAATGAAGTCTCGAATGAGAATACCATATAACAATTTTGGTATTTTTCTAAGAACCCTCAAAATGAAACAATCGGACAATAAATACTGTATTTTTTTAATAACTGCTAAAAAAAATAACCGTAAATTGAACATATACACACTCATATCTTTTCATCAATTGAATAGATATCATACACTCATATCCTTTTGTTGTGGGACAATGCACCTTTTTCTTTGTTTTACAAACAAACTATTAACAATCCCTCACTTTGTTTGTAAAAAAAAAATTACAAAAATAAAATTAAAAAAAACAACCAAAATTTCCGTGAGACTAGTTATACATACATAAAAGTCTTTTTCGAGTTAAACTTTTAGTTAGTGCAAGTATCTCAACATTTTATAAAAGTTATAAATAGTTATAGCTCTAAACTTTGCTACTTTAACAATAAATTGAATATACTACACATATACTAACCTTTTGTTTCAACGAGAAGATTTATAATTTACTTAGTGCTATTATGGCCTCGTGTTTATTCCTGTTTCACAAGTTCTCTAGAAAATAATCCTAACGTTTTTAAGAAGCGGTACCACTTTTAAGCTCATTAAGTGAAGTATGTACCAAGTGTTTCTATTACTAGTAAATACATTACTAAATTGTATTATACTTCATTAAGAATATAATTCAGCCTATAAAAACATTAAGAATATAATTCAAGCTTCTCATGTCCAGACTAATATCAATATCAAACAATTGCTGTTAATAACTTGTTTTTACCCATTAAACCTTATAACTAGTAATATCCAACTAGCATCACTGTATCTTTCGAATACAGCTGGATAATCATTACAAAACAATCCCAAATTTTTAGTTCTCTTGAGATAACAAAAAATTCTGGTAATAGCATTCCAATGTTCAATATTTGGATTACTAGTGTATCTATTCAACTTACACATGGACAAAGAGATATTGGGTTTAGTAAAATGCATTGCATACATGAAAGACCTTATAACACTTACATATTCAAGTTCTGCTACAATAATTCCTTAAAATTGTTGGGAAAAAAATCAATGGAGAAAAATATAATAAGACTTTGAGGCTCATACATTGTTTTTAAGGAATAATTTTCCTCACAAGGATGCGAATGGTTACTAGTAAAAACCCTTCAAGATACAACGAAGTGTCGAACGAGAATACCATATAATAATTTTAATATTTCTCCAAAAATTCTCAAAAGGAAACAATTGAAAATAAATGTTGCATTTTTTTATAACTGCTTTTTAAAAATAACCACCGAAAAAAAATCATCAATTAATAGATACACACTCATATCTTTTCATCAATTGAACATATAAAAAATATTCGTCACGTACTCATATCTTTTTCGTTGTGGGACAATGCACCTCTTTATTTGTTTTACAAACAAACTATCAACAATCAGTGCCGGATGGCTTGCTTAGCTCGTCCTATGCCTAATATAGGATGGGCGAATTTGAATGAGGATCTTAGTAAAAATTCTTGACCCAATTATCCTTTGCTTGGGCCGACCCTTTTTTGCAATGGACGGGCTTCGTAATAAAGTTCAACTTCACTATGTGCCCGACCTTCCCACGTGGCAAGGGCGGCCGGCAACCCCCAGGGTTGCTTTCGTGTCTTTAAAAGTGCCGCATGGTTGTTTATGGTGTTAAAAACATCCTTTTCAATGTAAGTCCTACACAATCATTGATCAAATGTACCAGAGCTCATTGTCTTCCTCGGGCCTGAGTCGACGGACGTCATGTGCCACCTTCTCAGGTGGTTGCCGCAGCCATGTTCGCGGCAAATGCACCATCTCCACCTCCTTGTTTATGGAACCATGCAAGCCACTGCGCGTTTCTCTCATCATCGTGTCAATGGACAAGATCACAGATCTCAGATTTGAATAACAAGTTGAAGCTCCTCATCGTCCATGGAGACGATACGAGATGTTGGCAAGATAGAGATATGTGGCCTCGGGATTCATTGCCGTCTTCTAGGACTCCATCCTTTCACAGCATATCCGTCTTTAGTTTCAATTCCTTTCCTCCCAACTCAACTTCACCACAGCCCTCTAGTTTGTGACCCCGACTTCGGTGCTGGTGCTTTGCTTCTCGGCGCCGCCTCATCGAAGAGTCGGGGCTAATGAGAGCAGTGCGGGGATCGCCTTCTTTCTCCTCACCGGCACCGCATTAATTGAATTGCTCGCGACAGTTGGCAACCAATCTTCACCGGTGAATAGAGAAGAAAGGCAAGGGGGGGATTGAAAAGACGATACCAGCCACCAAAACGACTTCCCTTTTCTTTTCTTATAAGTAGAACGAGAAGCCACGCAAGCTAACACACTATAACCTTGCATCGTATGGTTGGTCAACGAGTGGATCTCCGAGGCGGCAGATCATGCCTTTCTGATATCGTTCGTCATCGAAACGATGACCTGCAGATGTGAAAGTACTTGTGTTTTGCTCTCTTGTTTTGTCCTTTCCTGACCAATTTGGTGGATACACCAAGAAAGGAAGGTGCGCTCGCTTTTTGGGAACCTGTTGACCATGAATTGCTGGCTGGGAGTGCGTGTTAAAAGGATCTGACCAATTCGCAAGAGCCACGAAGACCTTGTAGGATCCAAATTTTGAAGCAACCGGTGCCAGCTTCCCATCCTCGCGAGTCCATTTTATCTCGGCTATTAAATCACGTGGGTTTCACGTGAAGACTGAAGTGGGCTCACGAACCCGGATCGTGCATAAGAATTTTTCCGGAATTTGAGTCAATATTGAGTGCGTCGTATGATAGTTGGAGAAGTTCACTGCCATCCTAAGGGCATAAGGTTATTCGATTAAATCCATCAAAATCAAAGACAGTGGCACGCTGCCATCGGGCTCGTTGGTAGGGTGAGGAACTGTCCGAGTTCTAATCGGCGAACTTGGCTTTGAGTGGGTAGGTTCGTGGGTTCAAAACTTGGGAACTGACTAGGTTAGGTTTGATCCCCATATTGTCTCAAATACATCATTCTACGCATGGATAAAATTGAGTGGGTAGATTCACACATAAAACCAATCAAAACTAGTTTTGAATTAATCAACATATCTATATATATATACTTTATAAAAATTGCTTTATTAAAAACTTAGCAACTCAAAATAAAAGAAACTCACAAACACAAAGTCATAAGTGAAAATAAAAAACCGATTATTTAATTTTTATTACACTAAAAAAATCTAAAAATGGAGAACGGGTTTTTGGTTCTATTTATGAATTGATCTCAAAAAGGCCAGTTCAGTTCAATGCAAATTCCAGGGTAGATCGAATCAGTTCTTGATTTCAGCTCTAGAACTTGCACCTGGACCATGCTATCACTTGCTCGTTTGTACCTGCTACACTTATGATTTACTCTTGAAATTTATCATAAATAGGGCGTGTAGAATTGAGGGCGTGTAGATTTGAGGTCATTTAATTGGTGAAAATTTTCGACGTTCATTTTTGCGAAAGAAAAAATAGTGCAAGGAAAAATTTCAATTTAGTTTTTTGTTTTCTCCTCAACAATATTGTGGGTGTTAAGATTGATTTCCAAAAGTAACTTGTAACGTAAAGTAGCACAAACCTAAACGACCATTTAGCTGAATAATCATGTCATATCCAAGTCTAAAAAAAAAATAAAGCAGCATTTCGTAGATTGATATTATATGCCAATTTTAGTGTTGGAGCATCATTCTTTTGAGCATATTTGATTGCCAGATATTTAGACCTCTTGATTTTCGTTTGCATTGAAAACAATGAAAATAGCACGAAACGTTTTAATTTATTTCTTAACTCAATTCAAAAATTAATTGGGATAAGTGCACTGAAAGTTTTAAAACTTATCACCAAAGTGCAATTTAGTTCGAAAACTTTCAAAAAGTGAATTAAAGTCCTAAAACTTGTTATGAAAATGTAATCGAGTTCTAAAACTTTCGAAAAGTGCAATCGAGTCCTAAAATTTATCACGAAAGTATGATCGAGTTCTAAAACTTTCAAAAAAAGCAATCGAAGGAAGGACTTGATTGGATCAATTTAACAAATTTTAGGAATTTATTTTCATTTTAGAAAGTTTTATGATTTGATTGCATTTTTTGAAAATTTTAGAATTAAATTGTACTTTTATAAGAAGTTTTAAGATTTCCAATGGACTTATTCCAAATTCACTTTCTTTTATCAAGCACGTTCTTGTAGATTTTTCATTTTTCAACTCCAATTAATCAAGCAAGTAGAAATTTTAACTCGTGCGGGCTGCGGACCTTTTGGTCTTTCGGGGGAGAGGGAGGCACCGCTTGGAATTGCCGCTGGGCACGTGCGCATCGGCGCGTGGCCCCCACGCTCCTCACAGTTAGATACCGGTTCACCGCCGAAGGAAAGATGTTAGTTGGAAGAGCAAAGCCGCCGCCGCCCGTCGGCTGCCAAGCCGAGCTCCTCAGTCACATCGATCTTCCCAGCTCCCCTTCATCCGTACCCGGCCGAGCCGAGCCGAGCCACCCTCGAGCCGTTCCAGCTCGTTTGAAAATGGCTGCTATATAGGCCCGCTCTTTTTCTCTCTCCAATAGTCTCTCTCTCTCTCCCTCTCTCTCTCTGCGCATCAACGGCAATAAACGCAATGCAAATCAACACGCTCGCTCATTCACCTACCTTAATCCACCGCAATGCCAATCTCAGGCAACTCCCTCAGCCATCCCTGGTTCGACTCCGACCGCCGTCCCTCCTACCTGCCTTGCTCGGAACTCCATTGTGCATCTCGCTGCCGCCGACGCGCCCTCAGCGCCCCTTCACCGCTTCGTGCCTCAGCAGTTCGAGCCAAGAGCTCCTCCACGATGAGCCCGTGGTCGCCACCGCCAGGAGCGACAGCAATGGCGTGCTGGTCGTTCCGAGTGAAGAAGGAGAGCTCGAAGCGGTGGGAGTTGGCACTGAGGAGGAGGATCTGGCGACGAAGAGCCTGTGGAGCCAAATCAAGGAGATCGTGATGTTCTCGGGGCCAGCAACGGGGCTGTGGATCTGTGCTCCGATGATGAGTCTCATCTCGACGGCCGTGATTGGCCAGGGAAGCTCGACGGAGCTTGCCGCTTTAGGTTAGTTTGATCGATTGTTGGAGTTCCTCTGAATTGAGATCGATTCAATTGGAGCTCCATCGGTTTCAGGGAAGAAAGCAAGAAGCTTGCTTATGAGTCTAATTATCAGTGTAATTTTTCGAATGAACAGGTCCTGGGACGGTGTTCTGCGACAACATGAATCTTCTGTTCATGTTCCTGTCGATTGCTACTTCGAATATGGTTGCCACGTCGCTTGCAAAAGGGGTAAGCATTCCGAGCATTCTAGATGAATAATTTCTTGTTACGCAGTAGTTTAAGTGCGGTTGGTGACATTTTAGATTTGAGAGTGTGAGAATGATATGGTATAGAGTTTAGAATGATTAACATGCCTGCTTAACAACAGCATTTCTCACAAAAGCTCAATGCTGAAACATTTATGCCTTGTTTTGTTGGCTCCGACTGTGGTCATGTGTCAAAAGCGAATTTACATCCTGCTGCTGCGATGTACAATTGCTTCCAAGTACCTTCACGCATCTGGTTGCGATGGATGTAATTGTATGTTTAAGGGGTTCATCTGGTACTGAATTTGCTCCTCCGAGTTAACCGGATGAATTCATTGCAGGACAAAAAAGACGTTCAGCACCAAATCTCCATCTTGTTGTTCATTGGATTGACATGTGGGACGCTGTTGCTTTTGTTCACCCAATTCCTTGGATCACAAGCACTCACTGGTAATAAGCTGGTTTTCATTCTTCCTTGTTAAAAATATGTAGTAGACTTCGGCATATCATGCATAAGAACTAAGGAACAATCAGCTGCTTTTGTTATGTGTAAACTCGTCGCTAAGACAAGAAATTCAGTCTCCGAGAAACAGGGTAATGCAGTGAATTGACGAGCCCAAACTCGTATACTTGCAGCTTTTGCAGGGGCAAAGAATGTGCACATTGTACCTGCAGCAACGAAATATGTTCAGGTTCATTCATTTTCAAGCGTCTTTTCTTTTTGTTAACCAATTGTGATCATTTGCTAGCTTGTCATCTTGTATGCTTCTAAATTACAATAATTTTCAACAATAGTTCAATCGATCCACTCTGTGTCGGTACAATCTCTAATGAGGAGAAATGGACAGATTGAGACCATGGCAGATGATCCTTCCAAGTCCCCAAACTAGGTTCATATGTTTTGCTAAATCTATACAAGCCGGATTGATCTAGATTTGAAGTTTTTGGCTTATTGAAGCATAGTGTAGATCTCATGCTCCTTGTATCTAATCACCTCAAGTTTGTAATTTTTTCACGAATTCATAAATGACTGCAATCATCTTCTTTTGATAGATCCGAGGACTAGCATGGCCTGCCATCCTTTATGGATTGGTTGCTCAAAGCTCGAGGTGGGTACTTCATATATATGTCCTTGTTTAGCACTCTGCAGCCTGTGCTACATAAGGCATGTCGATAAAGCACTGTGTGCTGATTGCTGACCAGATTCATGTATCCATGTTTGAATGTGCTGTTCATTTCCTAGCAACCGTTGGAAGACTCCTGCATTAGTTGTTCTCCGAGGATCTTTAACATTGTACAATATGTACCGAGGCTCTGCAACTCTAGCCTCGTTTCATATGGAAAGATTTTAAACATCGTAATGTTACATCGGGGTGATTGCGATATCATGCAGGATGAGATACTTTAGTACAATAAAGCTATTCCTTAGCATCTAGGTCTTTATTCTTTTTCTTGATTCTGTCCTCTTCAGGCATCAGCTGCGTGCCTTTTACTGTTCTGAGATATGCGATAACCACCTAATTTTGAGTCCTGAGACTGGCTGAGACCTCTCGAGCTAAGAATATGGTTCAGATGCTTGTAATTTTGGCTGGCATATGATGACCGGCATATCTTGCAGTTGTTGGATATCATTTTTGTCCACGCTTGTGAATCTAGTGGTACTTGATTTATGTGATGACCGACGAGGATGTGCTGTGCTGGTGATTGGTTGTGATAAAATAGATGAAATCACTCAAAATATTTTCTCATTGTTCTACTTCTAATGGCTTCCTAATTTTTCATTTCAGCCTTGGCATGAAGGATTCCATGGGCCCCTTGAAGGCTCTATTAGTGGCCAGTTCTGTAAATGGAATAGGTCACTTAGTCCTGTGCAAAATGTTGGGTTATGGTATTGTTGGTGCTGCTTGGGCAACAATGGCTTCACAGGTATCCTCAAAGATCATTTTCTTGTTACTTTTTGGTGCTATCAGGGAAGATCACCCAGAAATTTGAGAATGAACAAACAGAAATTCCCCTTTCAGCTTATATTTCACTCAATCCATGATGATCTTCCTTCTTGATTATCACTCACTGGTAAATACTTGACCATCCAGATTGTTGCAGCATATATGATGATCGAAGCTCTGAACAAGAAAGGTTTTAACAGCTTTGCTGTCTCCCTTCCATCACCCAGTGAATTTCTACACGTATTTGGGATTGCCGCTCCAGTTTTTATAACCATGTTTTCAAAGGTCAGCTCCATTTTACCAGAAAGATTGTGGTCTGTCGTACTCAATTACGAGGCTGACGCATTTGAGATGTGTCAACATTTCAGGTGGCTTTCTACTCGTTCATTACGTACTATGCCACGGCCATGGGCACAGACGTGGTTGCGGCTCACCAGGTTAATTTTTAGTGCATTGCATAAACTGCTTTGCTTGTCTACCATTCCAATTTTAGTGTGGCATTGATGAACTCCATGCGTATACTGTCAGGTCATGATACAAATGTACGGCATGTGCGTAGTATGGGGTGAGCCTCTCTCTCAAACTGCGCAGTCATTTATGCCTGAGTTGATGTATGGAAGAACCCGAAGCTTAGAGAAGGTATTTTCGCTTCCACCTCCATAGATTCTGACATGTCGATGTACTGCCTTTCCTCGCACTTCTTGTTTGAGTTGATTTGGACTGCCCTGAAAAAGATATCTGTGCTAAAGGGACTTAAAAAATTCTCAGGCCCGAGAGCTGCTGAAATCTCTTATGATTATCGGAGCAATTCTGGGACTAGTAATATCTGGCATTGGAGCTTCTGTTCCTGGTTTGTTCCCCAATATTTTCACAGCTGATCCTAATGTCATACAGCAGGTTAGTGCATTTTTTATCATATCGATGTCGTAACCTCCCTTTTCTTTTTATCATTTTACAGGCAACTATGTTCAATATGCTGATTTTGATTCTGTAACACACTCATTCTACCAAATTTTGGCATCAATCATTTATTTTGTCTACTCGGCATTTGTTTTTAGCACGGCAGGCAACACAATAATGAGAGCAAGGTGCAATTTAAGCATCTCAGTAATTTCTTCTGCTTGTTCTTGCAGATGCACAAAGTCTTGCTTCCGTTCTTCATTGCCTTATTTGCAACACCTTGTACTCATAGCCTTGAGGGAACATTGTTGGTAAGTCGCATTGCTTTCCAACTGTCTTCACTTCCTCAGTACATTTTAACGGTGACAAACGATCTCAAGCGCTCTGGCATGTTAACAATCAACACATGATTGGCATTGATCCTGGAGTACCAGATACTAATCGCCTGCCCTGTTCTTCAGTGTCATTTAATTCACAGTACATGAGAATAAGAAGATCAGAGAGATCTAACCTCAGAACCCATCTATTTACAGGCTGGAAGAGATTTCAAATTTATTAGCTTGTCGATGAGCAGTTGCTTTTCTCTTGGCGCCCTCCTGCTTATGGTAGGGATCTGTTCCTCAAGTTTCTATAACTCTGATTTAGGAGTTATGGATTTTTTCTCCAAAATCTTTATGAACTGAAGCATTTTCCTTCATTCTCTTCAATATCAGCTTGTAAGCAGCAGAGGATACGGTTTGCCAGGCTGCTGGGGTGCACTCGTCGGGTTTCAATGGGTAATTCTTAGCAATTGTAGATATTTAAGAACGTCCCCCATTCTCTCCTTATGCACTATTGCTCAAGACTTGTTTTCGGTTTTTGTTATTCAGGCTCGATTCTTCCTTGCTCTCCGGCGTCTCCTCTCCCCTACAGGGATACTTTACTCCGAGAGCTCGACTCAGTTTCAAATGGGGAAGTTGAAAGCTGCTTAAGTACTGAACTATCCCCGTGAATTTAGCTACAAATTAGTGAACCTCGAAGGAAGAGCAAGGACGGGTTCTTGCGTTTGCTTCAAGACCCTGAATCAACAGCTTCCTGGGAGGCATTTGTTCTCTCCAGACTCCACAATGGATCAGGAGGTACTCATTCTTTAATGCCGGATGGCCAGGAGAAGACCACAAGTGAGCACTGCTTTTGGGCCTGTGCTTTTCTCCTGCTAGGAGAGTACAGTATTGATAGATCCATTGGTTTTTTACTGTCAATTTGTTATGCCCAAGTGCATTCTCTTCTGTAAGGTGCTCATAGGGAACAAAAAAAATATACTAATTGTTCTTGAAGAGGAGGTGCTCGCAGTTTGCTCTGGAAAGTAAACCTTGAACCATGGATGCAGTCAGAAGAAACTTCTGATGTAGTGGCAAGCGTAGGAAATGAACATTAACTGATAGAACCATGGAGTACATTCATGGATATTAGCTAGTAATTAGTAGATGGTCATAAAAAATATTAGAGTAAAGATGTAGCTTCTAAGTATTTTCTTTCTCCCTCTCTCCCGATAATTCTAGAATATTTATATAGCATCAAAGTTGCCAAGAAAGAGGGAGCCAAATTAAAACCCGAAATTTACTTTTCTTCTTGCCGTCAGTCTTAAAAAGAAAATGAATAATGACCCTTTTCCTCATTGGTCAATGTCTCTTTGAACTTTTTTATTTTGCTTAATGTCGTGCCTGAATTTTCTAGTTTTTATATGAATGTGGTGCTTCTGTTGATGGTTTAACTTTAACGAATTATGCTTACGTGGTCGTTAAAATTACTGAGTGGTGAATTTTTTTTTTGTTCAATTTAGCCCTTGACTGTTATTTATTTGATCAATTTCATCCTTAAACTATTATATTTTTGTTCTTTCTCTCTAAGAGCCTCCACTTGAGCATGGCGAGGATTATAAAATATTCTACATGATAAATTTCGATGACCCTTATCTAAAACTAATAATTTTCTTCACAACACATTGACAAGATACACACTACACGTGTCAATGTGTTCGTAATTAGCGTAATCGTGATGAATAATAACCATGACCGGTATGAATTAACTGTTTACCTATTTATGGCACACTTGTACTCATTTACTAAAGCAATTTAAAATTTTATCGTGTTACATAACATGTGCATTTTGATAATTTTACGACATGTACAAACAGGTAAACATTTTTACATATGAAAATTCATATTTAAATACTTTGTATCGTGAAATCCAATTAATTAACCTGTTATGTTTGGGTTTTAGTGATGTGACATAGTTAATAAACATTTTATGTTGGGAATAAATCTAAATCTGACATGGTGCAAGAGAGAGAATAAGAGAAACAGTTTAAGCACCGAATTAAAAAATAGAGTACGGGGAAGAAATGGGCGACTTCCCACCTTGATGTTACGCGTATCCATTTCCAAATGTGAATGGCTGAGTAATTTGTCCAACAAACAATTATAAGAGTAACTAGATGTAATTGCAGAACAAGTGAATTCTGGCCAAAATCATTGCATAGCTTCACATTGATAATAATCTCTCCCTACAACTACCCATTTGGGAGTGGAGAAGAGGTAAAATAGGATAGGAAATGATAGAAGACAGTGGCGCTATGTGCACATTGGCATCTCAGATTAACAGCAGTTTCATCGCTCGAAGCTGATCAGAATCCTACAAAGGCAAACAGCATGATATGATCTCATTTACTTCCCCATAAACCCAATTAATGACCACACCGTTGCATGTTTGGTCTCGCGTCGAAACAAGCACTCCCACAATCCAGATGGCACTCCAAGATGTATGTTGCATGAAACTTCCATTTTTATCTATCAGAGAACCTGCCATCATAGAATTAAGCGACGGAACAAAGGATGATGTGTTTGCTTAGATGTTCAAGAGGGATCATAGACCAAACGATGAGCTAGATCTTAAACCTGGGGCCTGCCACGATGACCACGTCCTGCAAGTCTTGACGGTTGACCTTTCTTCTGCATAAATGACCATGAAATGTTAAGGAAGGTTCTCAAATTGCTCCCATAATTTGCAATAGGGATAATGTTGTCGAGTAAACTGAGAGAATTTTAAGATTTTCATTTTACCAAGAGCAGCAGATGGGGGTCAGCTCCTTTTCTAACAAACACCCTGCGAGCCTGCCTCTTCTTCTCCTCCGCCTGCATTTTGGTAATGCTGGGCCTGTATATGATAATGGTCCTACCAATCTGACCAACAACAACTGATCCGGTGAGCAACTCCAGTTGCTCCACAACCTCATCTAGCTCCCCAGGACAAGTCCTGTGTATTTTGATCTAGCAAGAAAATTTGAAACAAATTACACCTGTTCATCCGAAACTTTCAAATTTATATACCTGATCTAAAACACTATACATATGAAAATGCATACAACACCGTGGAACTCTGGAAATATTCTTTTACAAAGAGAAATCTGACAGCCACTTCGGATTTCGGAGACATAGGAATTGTTATAAACACCCTATTGACCAATCAAACTAAAAAAATATCCACTAACCACACAACTTCAGGCCATTGCATAAGTTGTTGAGAAGCAGCCAGTAACTAACATCGGGGATAGGTCCAAAGTGCTCATCCACGACTGAAGAAATAGAAGATTAGTCAAAGCAAAAAATTGGGTTTCAATCCCCCAAAAATGGAATTCAACTTTGAAGGTGATATTGTCAAATCTTTTAATCCCACTCAGAAGGATCCCTTACACTACATAACAAACCAAACTAATAGCTACAAACATGAAAGGCCCAAATACCCAATCAAACAGCAACTATGCACGTCACATGACAAAATGAAATGGTGAAACGAAGAAATCTTGCAGAAATAGCACGATTTTCCTATACAAACAAAAGATAGGAAATGAGCACTCAAATACATGAAATTTGACAAAGGTAGTATACAAAGAATCCTCAATCAGAAAAAACAGTATTCCAAGACCAAAAAGTAGGTGCTTATGAGCGATGATGTCCAACCAGAGTCCAGAATAGAAATATGCAATTCGTCTCATCAGTAACAATTCTTCACCAAAACCCCCAGTCCAAGAACCCAACCTCTCCAAGTTTAAGACCAAGAAACCGTGGAGATGCATAAAATCACACTTGAAGTATGCTTCCACTCTCAGATAAAGAAATAAATCCCACTCGATAACACAGATTTAAACAAAACTAGCTAAAACAACCGTCTACTTTTTGCAGATGAAAACCTTCCCTAGAACTAAAAAAACCCGAAACCCATGACCATTGAAGATCTTACCCAACAATTACCCCCTCAAAAACCCACTGAGCGAGTCATGGTTATTAAAATTGACCACAATTTAGTGACAAGAAGAAAAAGAAGTTGCACATTTCCATGTTCAACATACCATATGCTCTTCCACACCACTGTGAACTCAACATACAACAAATCTCCAAGCAAAACAAGTAACCTAAAGCACAAAACACACCTCATCTTCATCCATCCCCAAAGTAATCCCATCTCAAAAACACACATCGTCGCTCCTCACTCCACATTCAATCGGTCACAAATCAACAACAATTAAATCGTCGCAACAACAAGGGAAGAAAGGAAAAACAGGTACCTTGAGAAGCTCGTTGGCTTCAAGCGTCTCGATAAACGACGCCGCCACATTATCGGTGACCCCCGACTTGCCCACCAACTGAGACTTGAGCTTCTTCCCCAGGCTGTGCGCGTACGACGCAAGCTCCTTCTTCTCCTTCACGCTCAGATCAGGCACTTTCCCGGCCGTCCTCGGCTGCCGATGGGCCGGTTCTGGCACTTCTTCTTCTTTCTCTTCCTCTTCTAGTTGAAGCTCGCTGCCCTCGTCTCCGTCGTGGCCGCCGCCTTCGCCGGAGATCTCCCCCTCAGGAACCGCGTCGGCCGAGGCCCCCGGATGCAGGGAAGGTGTTCGAGCGAATGCCGCAACGGACGAGGAGGAGGAGGAGGAAGAGGAGGAGGAGAGAGGACGAGAGCAAGCGAGGCGAGAAAGGACGGAGGAGAAGGAGGGTGGAATGGAAATTAGGGCACGGAATCGGACGGCGGAATTCGGGTACGACGGACGTAACGAAAGCGCGTTCGACTTGGCGGCGGCGGAGGCGGGGCCAAACCGTGGATTGAGACATAGAGAGAGGAGAAGAGGAGGGGGAGGGGCCGGCGGCGTCGGCGGCGGCGGCCGGCGAAGTTGGTGGAGGAGATGAAGCGACAGAGAAGAAGATGAAGATAGAGTTGCTGCCGCCATTTTTGCCAGCGTCTTTTCCGAGTGAGCTGTTCGTTGCAGACTGTTTGGTTATGGGTTGGGGAAAAATATAAAGAAAATTGGTAAAATAAAATGACACCTGACATCAAAGAGGGTGTTTGGTCTAGTGGTATGATTCTCGCTTCGGGTGCGAGAGGTCGCGAGTTCGATTCTCGCAACACCCCGTTATTATGTTTTTTCTTCTCTATCTCTTTTCTTGTTTTTCTTTTCTCCCCCAAAAATTTGATTAATAAATGGGATTATATGGTTTTTATAATGAATCATGACCAATATATTTGATTAATACCACAAAAAAAACCCATAAATTACTGAAATTAGTACGTCTATGATAAATTTACCCAAAACTAATTTTTTGATCGTCAAAAATTTCAAACTAGTATATTCATGACTAATTTACCTTTCATTGATTTTCGTTAAATTGGATTAATGCCACAAAAAATCACAAATTGGTAGGTCTGTGACAAACGGAAGGTAAAACATAAAATCAATACATCCGTCAATTGTCGCGTGTCATTTAACAAAGCAATTTGACAGTACAATTTAATAGAAACAAACATAGGGTAAATTTGTCAAAGGTGTACCAGTCTAGGATTTTTGGTGGTCAAAAAATTAATTTATATAAATTGGTCACAAATATACCGATTTTGGATTTTTTATAGTATTAATCCTATAATGCAATACTAAACTTTGCTGATGTATTGCAAATCTAGCTTTGGTCATACCATGTTTCAATCGAGTTGTGCATTTAAACTATAAAACCATTCACGTATGTTATGTATTTATAAGCAATCGATGGTTTCATGATTCGATGTTTTTTGTTGTTTTTACTTCTTTTAAGAATTTGGGTATATTTTCTCTTTGACTAATCCTCACAAATGCATGCAAGTTACCTGGTTCGCATATATCAAATAATGCCTCACTAGCCAAATGACAATATGAGCGTAAAGGTAATTGTGGATGAACCGCTTTCTTATCAATTGAATTTTCGTTGGACTGTTTGACATGACTAGCTGTCCTCTTGCCTCGACCATCGCTCGATGCTTTCACCTCGACCACCTTATCTTTTTTGTCGCAAGCACGGGAGTGATCTCGCCCTTTTACCATCAGGCAGTGTCGACTCCTTGCATGCCGCCATCCTTTGCTCACCCTCTTGCCTTTTCACGAATTTAACGTAGCCGTCGGACACTGCGATTCCTTTTGCATTCGTCATCGCGCTTTCATGTTGCTGTCGCCGTGCTACCGCAACCCTATGCTGCCTTTCCTATAGCTCTTTCGAGCTTTATCGTCATCGTTTTCTTCGGCCACTCCAAGCCAAAATTAAATGAGAACTACTAAAACCCGTTCAACTAAGTCACATCACTAAACAGAAACAACAACAAAAAATCAAAAGTAGAAATCATAAAAATAGAGACACTTCCACTCTAACCGGAAAAAAAAAGACAGTTGCTTAAATTTTCCCAAAAATCTTTTGAACACCAAACATTTCATCGTAATAAAACAATAATCGCATTAATTCTCTTCATCGACCCGCTTTGTAATTTACTGTTCAGCATATTGGATTCAACATTCTTCCATATGCGTATAATTTGGTAAACTGTGTATCAATTAGTTTCCTTTTGCATTTAAAATTGTTTATTACTTTCCTTTTCGATATCACTTCAACGCAAATTAGAAGTTATTCCAAAATTCGGAGGATAATTTTATTAAAATTCTGGCGTAAAATTATTCCATATATTTTTTACAGCATCATAATTAACACTTTTTACTGTTCATATGCATTTGTTTGGGAATTATTATTAAAATATTTAAGTATTAAATTATACATTTATCTAAGAAGTTAAGCATTTTAAATAGTTAATATTAGTCCTACAAAATCTCAAATGATATCAGAACACAAACCCCTAATTTTGCAGCGATCTTATAATAATCCCTGTATCCCTTACAGAAGGGTATGATATCCTAAATAACTTCTAACTTTAATTTCAATCCCAATTCTACCCTTAACTTTTTTTTTCAATAAAACCACTAACTTTTACTTGAGTATATTTGCCCCCATACACCCTCCTTCCAAAATTGCCCCTTAGTGATCCTACTTGGCATTTCAATGTCATTGTTCTTGTTTTATTTTCCCAA
This sequence comes from Syzygium aqueum, assembly GCA_031216185.1. Classification (NCBI taxonomy): domain Eukaryota; kingdom Viridiplantae; phylum Streptophyta; class Magnoliopsida; order Myrtales; family Myrtaceae; genus Syzygium; species Syzygium aqueum. Next base: position 18,037,231 of record CM062237.1, on the reverse strand, counting down.
ATTTCAAATCCGAGAAGATTTCTTTTGGAGATAACTTTCCACGTCTGCCGAAACGATGTCTTCTTACATATGAAATTTGGAGTAATTAGGGTTGGCTTTCTTCAATGCTCTTACTCCTAAGAGAATCTTTCCTTCCATCTCACTCAAAAATCATCAGTTCGCTTAATTTTTAATCTCTCATGCTTGGGAATCTTCCATCTCTCGTGATTGGAGAGCTTGCATTTGGAAAGCTTGTGTTCGGGACACTTGGCTCGGGGTGCTCTAACAGCTTGCACCATGGGGTTTTCCATCTCCCAATTGTCAACAATAAATTTCGGAAGAAGGGTAAACGGTGACAAATTTGGGACTTAAGTAAAAGTTTGTGGTTTTTATGAGATATAATTGTTTTTGGGTAGAATTGGAATTGGATATAATGTTGGAGGTTTTTTAGGGTATTAGACCCCTAACCTTACAATTAAAGATGTGGCTTGTATGCAATAAAATACCAAAATCTGTTTCATAGAACTATGCTTGGATACTATTTTTTCTTTTTGAGCATTTCAATTTAAAATTCTAAAGCCTTTTAAAATTTACTAATAAGAACATGAAGTTCGTCTTTAATTTATGGCTAATTTATTATTCTAATTTTTTTTAAGGAAAATACATACATTTTTCAGCATTTCTCGTATAGATACTTCTTTCTTCACGCGCTTCAACTGTGAGTTCTATCAAGTTTTCTTTGTCCACGCACTATGCAATATTAATTGCGTTTCGCGAACATACACCGTTCATTGCATTTCGCGAATAGACCCTTCTTTTTACATATAGTTCTCTTCATGGATGTTAAAAATAAATTCTTCCAAAATAAAAAAAATATCAAATAATGTCCTATGAAATATTTTAAAAACCATGAAAAAGTTTATTTCACAACAATTTCAAATATAAACGTTGAAATTTACATCACTTTTTTCATAACATTGCAATTTATGTTGCATAAAATATAATGAAATAGAATTACATTTTGCATTATCCCATTCATCTTGCCTTCAATTTGGCCATGTCGCGACCCTAAAAAAATTTGATCGATTCTCTTGGGGTTAATGGATTATTAAGATTAATCTTAACTCGGGCCCTCCCAAGCCCTACCAATTCGCAACTTAGGGTTTAAGTTCTTAACATGCAAATGTTTTCATGCTTGGAGTCGCCACTAATCAATTTACGGTAGGCTGATTAGAAACCTAAATAAAACATAGGGAGATATGTTTTATTCCTACGAACCAGAGATTCTAAGCCCGGGGACTTGATTACGCTAGATCTAGTCTGACGCCCTTTCGGTACCTTTTTTTTTCAAAAATATTTTTGGCAGGCAGTTTGAATCCATTTTTAGCTTATTTACTAACATGTGATGTGTTCATGCGGGTGCGCAAACCATCAATTTAACACCCAAAAATCAAAGCATTAAATAAATTGCAAGTTGGGAGGGATTACTTACCTCGAATCCAGCAAGCATATGCGTTGTTAGCGAAAAATCATACAGACAGCCCTAATATGATTTCCAATTAACAAAGCATTCACTCAATTTTTTTGATTTTCACTTTATTAAATGAAACTTAAACTATATGCAATGACGTGCAAATATGACATGCGAAATAATGTAACCTAACATGCATACTATATGTCATGCGACAATGTGACCTAATTTTAATGACGGACGAATGAATTATTTTTGGTATTTTTCTTTAAGGAAATTCGGAATTAAGTGAAATTCGGAATTAATGAAAATCCCTGAAATAATATGCAACCTAATGATTTCTATTTTTGGTATTTTCTGTTTAAAATTCGAAATTCAAAAATACCTAAATTAACATGCAAACTATGATGACTTAATCTACCCTAGAATGATTTCTTTTTGGGATTTTTGATTAAAATTCGGAATAATAAATTACTTAAATTAAAATGCAATCTATCCTAATAAAACATGAAACAATTCACCATTTTTTGGGTTTTTTTATGAAAATTCGGAATAATAAAATAACGTGAATAATCCGTTAGGATTAAAACAATACCTAATTTAAATTAGGAAACATGCCACGTTAAGTCCTAATTTAAATTAAATATTTATCTCATCCTTCGGGATATATTCAAAAACCCCATACATGCAAAATTCTAATTTAAATCCTAACTGATATTTTTGCATTTTCTTTTTATTTGAAAAAAGCAAGAAATTTAAACAAATAAGGATAACAATCAATTCAAATCAATCACGCGATCCGCCAAATTTGTTTCAAACTCGGATTAGACACAAAAATCAAATTATCGGTCATATCTATAGGGTTATAGATATTAACGGATAATTGATCATTCAAATTTGGAAAGCTAATCAAAATCATTATCATATTCAAGTGGTTATGAATAGGATAATCATTTTCCGTATCGCCGCGTATCGGACTTTAGGGTTAAAGTCGGATAGACGTTCCAATATGTTGCTAAATTAGGAAACGATTCCTAATTTGAATATTTCAAATATCGCTGACATCAAACATTATCCTAAAGGTATCTAATATTCCAACGTGATAATCATGCAATATTCGAAATACTCAAATTAGGAAATTGGAACATTCAGAAAATTTACTGGATATATTCAATTACTTAATTTGGATAACTTCCAAATTCGAACGTCTCGGGATCGACTGCGGATTAGGATCGACGTCGAATCCGGTGATGACGACGGCGAGGCACGGCACCGGCGCGGCGGTGCGGCGCGACGATGCTCCGAGCTCACGAACGAAGCGGCGACGGTGGGCTCACTCGACTCGGTGAACTCATGGTGTGCTTGACGGCTAGAGCTACTCACCGTGGTGATGCTATTCGGTTCGATGTGTACTCCATGTAGCCACGATGATGAGAAGATGGCGAGGTGAACTCCACGAACCTGCAAGAAGCAACAAACGCCTGCTGGTGGTTCTGCCGATACACGTAAGGCGTTGGCCTTTGCTGAGGGATCTCACGGGATGCTGTCAACAATGGGACTTGGACTTTTGTGTGGGCGTTGATAATTGCAGGAATAATGTAAGGCCACGGCAGCAACAAAGTCCACTTGTGCAACTTTGACTTTTCTTTAGCTTTTTTTCCTTTCTTCACGTTCTCCTCTTCTCCCCTGTAGGTGCGTCTTGCATGGGAAAACGTCAACAGAAGGAAGAACGTAGCATGGGTCAACAAATCAGCAAAGAATTCTTCTCGCACGTTCCCTTCCCTTTGCGTCTTCAGCGTAGGGGATCGTCGATCGTGCAAAGGAAAATGTGGCTGCAGCAGTTTTTCTTCCAAACCGTGGTTGTCGGTCTGTGCAGGAGGGAATTTGGACGTGGTGCAGCAGCAGCTGAGTTGGATCGTGCGTCGCGGCGGTGATGGCGTCGTGCTCGGAGGGCGGTTCCATCGCGCCGCGAGGACAGCAATGCGACGCGGCGAGGGTGGTTCACCGGTCTTCTCCCTCTCTCTCACTTGGATTCTCTAATTTTTTCTGATCATGAATTGTGCCGTCTCCCCCAAAAAATATGACCTAATGTTGTTTATATAATGTTAATCTAGGTCAGATTGGATGGGCTTAATATCCTAATGGGCTTAGGCTTGGGCTTAGGTCTAATTAAATTAAATGGGCTGATTTAACTTGAGCTGAATTAAACTCAAATTTAAACGACGGAACCCGTTCATCTTGAAATTCCCGGCCCTTGCATTCCCGAGCGATCCAATTTGTTCGATGAATTTTAAGCTCGCTCGCCATCGTCGGTCCGACGCAAAAAAATGCAATTAAACTAAAATGAGCCTAAACTATATGTTATGCAATTTAAATATTTTTGTTTAGGGGTTAAAAAATTAACTCCTAATTTTCTATGCAAATTAAACTAAATAAATTTCGGTAAAATTTAGGTGTCAACAGGCCAAAAAAAAAATGACACATGCCCTGAAGGGAACGCACGGGCTCAATGTCATATGCTAACTCAACATTCGTAGTTGATTTGTTTCCATGTTCTTGCTATAAATCCACAAACTGTGTATGACAGAAATAGTTTTTCCTATTCTAAGTAATAATCTGTTTGCTTGTTGATTAAGTATACGGTTCGTTTGCCAACATTCTTTTTAATATTTCTAGTAAATGATGCACAAAAAGTAATTTTCTTTCATAAACTATTTCCTGATATTAGGTAATTTTCAATTATTTCTTATATCAGTTATAATGCTATTTAGCTCTTTAGAAGATTACTATATAGACCCTTATTTCAGATTCCTCATGGCGCATGATATTCGGTTGGGGTTAGTTATACATCTCTTTGGAGAAAAAGAGAGTTATTAAGAGAACGAATTTTCAAGTTAGTGATGCTTATTTATGCTTGATTGGATTGAAACAATTAAATATTACATTTTCCTTTTTAAAAAAATATATTAACAAAACTCTCAAGATAGTATCTAAGGAAAGAGACTGATAAAATTAGAAAGTGAGGTGGCTAGCACTATCTCCTAGAGGAGGCGAAGAGGTGATTAAAACCAAATTTGACAAATTAAAGCAGTATTAAAAATGTTAAAATTAATATCACGTGAAGACAAAGTTTGAAGAGAGATTATGCTATAATCAAATTCACTTGTGTGCAAAATACTATCAAATATAATAGTAAAAAATTAAGGAATACTGAAAATTGTTTGGCTTATTACAAGCCTACGTCTACTCTCCACGCAGACAACCTATTAGCAAGATTTCCCCAGTGAATCAATTGGAGATTACAGAAGTGAGTGATAATACTCAATCTTGATAGGTTTCACTATCTCAGAGTCACTTTTTTTACACCTCTAAAAAATTACAGCTTTGAAGCTCACTAAGATAAGTTTGTAAGGTAGAAGCTCTCTTGGACTTTGGAATTTCGTACTCACAACCTCTTGTTCTCTTCAGTACCATAATCTCCTTTTATTCTCCTCCACTTCAAATCTAACTTGTCACGCCTCGCACCCTACGAGATCGTAATATCCCACTTGGTCATTAAGTATGCGACTTCCCAAGACTAGTCGCCAACCCGATACAAACGAACTAAGAGTAATACATGCGAAAGTAACTTGAACACTCCATTCAACATTCAATTAAATGGGATAGTAAAGAGACAAATGAAACAGAACAACAAATCACTTTATAAACATAATATTACTTACAATGGCACACCAAACAAGCCTTACTAGAGGCCTCCACTACAAACTACACACATACTAAAAAAGGATTGGGTGGTTGATCTACTTAACTTTTCTACTTAAAAGAGGGCATCCAAAAGACATGATCCCTATCTTCATCTATTGAAAACTCTGTCAACATATGCTCCATATCCATGGGGACCCCAAAACATTGCAGAGGGCCGTTCATGTTCATGGTAGGGGGTTTGAAAGGTTTGAATTACAACATTGAGGATAAATCTCAATAAGTAAACTCCCTAAGCCTTGCTTAGGGCAACATGTACCTCCATATCACCCTAATCATGCAATCCTACTAACATAGCAACTCAATAGTAAAACCTTTCTTTAGAACAACCAACTTGTAAAACATGTTCTAACAAACACCCAACAGTATCACCATTAAGCCATATGATTAACATCAAACCACATGATTAACCACTAATCATCCATACGCTAATCAGCCATAGATCATCTCACAATTAGCCACTAATTAGCCCACAATTAACCACTAATCAACCCCTAAACTGTCCATTATTCATCCATTAACCTAATCAAGGTTTAGGAAGTTGCTTACCACTAATCCTAAGCCCAAAGACCAACTAAACCAGTAGCAACAGCCGGCGGTCGGTGCAGACGAACGGCGAGTGGCGAAATGGCAAAACGACGAATGGTGGCTGGTCACGGCTTGAACGACGGTTAGGGATGGTGGCGTGATGGTGTTGGCGGTGGACGGTGGTGGCTGGTCAGTGTGGTTGGGTGTAAGTGACAGTGAAAGTGAGTGAAGAAAAGGCTGCTCTGAAAAAATGATAAAGAGAGAGAGAATGGCTGAATAACATCATCCAAATGAAGGGTTGAGATCACTTCTTGATCCCTAAGTCAAAATTTAAAGGCTAGGGTTGATTCTTGAAAAGGTTTCTAGAAGGGGCAATTAGAAAAATAACCAAAGCAAAAAGGGCAAATTTGTCCATGAAATTCGAAATCACTAGGGGGTATAAAGACTAACATGCCCTTCCACTTAACTAAGAAGTCCTAGAACACTAAGGGGTGAAAGGGTCTTTTCCAATTCTCCAGCCAAAATTCACTTTTTCAAGAATTTCCGAGCAAACCGATAACTAAGCGAGCTTAATGAGGCAACGTCAAATATAAAAGTTTTGATATTCTTGAAAGTTTGATACCCAAGTTCGGATTTCAATTCATGGCCAAAATCGATCAATTGCAACTTTAGTGTATCTCAAACTAACATGCAGCTTTTAGGTGTTACGTGTATTCAACCCGTGGTTGATTCGATATCAAGCTATGATGACCTCAGTTATCATGTAATTGCGAGGGTCAATCACTATTTTTGAAAGACACAATCGTTATAAATTGATTTAGGAATATTCGTAATTCAAACAATGGCCAAAAGGAATCACCCATGACCCAATTATATAATATTGGCATATCGTTCCATAACCATCCTTGGATCAGTCTATAATGGCCCAAAATATCGCATTGTCAATCCTTATGGTCGAAATGTCAATTCAGGGTCGAGTTCTTAGGTTGTACGTACTTAATTCCTAACTAGACATTCCCTAATGGTTAGTAATCTAATGAGTGATTAATTTATAGTGAGATTTAACTAAAAGTGCATCGATAAGATAATCATTTCATAAATCCTGAAAAATGGGTCAAAATTCAGAATGTCATAATTCTTTCTCCCTTACAAAAATTTTGTCCTTGAAATTTACAACCAACTCAAACTATTCAAATAAATGAGGGTGTTGACGCCTGATGATTTCTTCGCTTTCCCACGTGGTTCCTTTTGTTTTGTGATGTTGCTAGATTACCTTAACTAACGGAATTGTCTTGCTTTGCAAAACTTGTTCTTTTCTATCATTTATCCGAATAGGTCTCTCTACGTACGACACCCTATCGTCCACGTCTAATTCTTTATAGTTCAGCACATGGGTTAGATCTGGCTCATACTTCCTTAGCAGGGACACATGGAAGATGTTGTGAACTCTAGACAAATTCGACAGCAAGGTGAGTTGATAGGTTGGAATTCCAATTCGTTCTAGGATTTCAAATGGACCTACGTACCTTGGACTTAACTTTCCTATCCTGCCAAATCAAGACATTCCTGGCATTAGTGTCATCTTAAGGAAGACATGATCTCCCACTTAAAATTCCAAAGGCCTACATCGTTTATTTGCATAACTTTTCTAACAACTCTGAGTAGTCTTAAGCCTTTCTTGAATGATCTTAACTGCCTCGAATGATTGTTGTACCAATTCTGGACCCGTTGTACTCCGTTCCCCAACTTCATCCCAACATGCTGGAGTTCTACAAGTTCTGCCATACAATACTTCAAAATGGTGCCATTCTAATACTCTGTTGATAACTGTTGTTGTATGCAAATTTTACCAAGTGTAACTGTTCTTCCTAACTTCCTTTAAAGTCTATCACATAAGCTAGTAACATGTCGTTGAGCATCTGAATTGTCCTTTCAGATTGGCTATCTATCTACGGATGATAAGCTATGCTATATTGCACCTTCATCCCCATAGTCGTCTGAAGACTTTTTCAAAAGGTTGCGGTAAACTTGGGGTCTCTATCCGATGTGATTGTAACTGGCACTCGGACTATTTATCGCATATATAGCTCGGCATACTTATCCATTACGAAATCCTTTCGCACTACCAGAAAATGCGATGACTTAGTCATCCTATCGACTATAACCCAAATAGAATCATGGCTTCTTTAGCTCCTTGGCAAACCCATAACAAAGTCTATAGTGATATGTTCCCATTTCAATTCTAGAATTTTCAATGGTCGCAATAGTCCACCAGACTTACAATGTTGCGCTTTCACTTATTGGCACGTTAGACACTCAGTTACGTGCTTGGCTACATCCACGTTCATTCTGTTCCATCAATAGTGGTGGCGTAAGTTCTGATACATCTTAGTGCTGCTCAGATAAATACTGTAGTTACTACGATGAGCTTTAACCAAGATTTCTTACTTAAGCTCAACATCATTGGGAACGCATAATCGTCCATGAAACTTCAAGTTCCCATCCTTGGATACTTGAAAGTCGGATTTTCTCTTATTTGTATCCATACTCAGAATCTTCTGAATTTCGAGGTCCGTAGATTGTAATAGTTTAATCTTAGCCTGAATCTCCAGTTCGATCCTTAATGTGGCTAACAAGCTCGAGAGGTGACCTACCTCAAACTTGAATTTCGAGTCATGTACTCTTTCAAGTAGAATCCATTCCTTAACTATCATTTACACGATGCTCGATTTCTGACTAAGTTCATTCGCTACTTTGTTAGCCTTCCCAGGGTGATATAGAATGTCGCAGTCGTAATCCTTGAGAAGCTTCGTCTATCGGTGCTCTCTCATATTCAACTCCTTTTGGGAAAACAAGTAATTCAAACTTTGATGGTTCATGTAGATTTGAAACCTTTTTTTTACATAAGTAGTGTCTCCAAATCTTCAGTGCAAAAATAATAGCCGCTAGTTCCAAATCGTGAGTCGAGTAGTTTAGCTCATAAGGTCTTAACTGCCGCGATGCGTATACAACGACTCTTCCATGCTGCATTAAAACACATCCTAATCCCTTTAGCGACCCATCGCTATAAATCTCGCATCCTCTAGGACTTAATGGTATTGTCAACACAGGGGCGATTATCAACTTATACTTAAGCTCTTGGAAACTCCTCTTGTCACGCCTCGACCTCCTCGGATTGTTATCATCGCCTTTGCGGTCTTTCTTAGTGCAACGCTCCCAGGATGCATTACCGACCCAACACACTCAGAGAATAATACACATGCGAAAGCAACGTATATAAATAAATATATACACCTGTACTATTAAAATAACAACCATGAATAGAACAATCAACTAAGATCAATCTGGTTAAAACATATTACTACATTGTCATAAAATATTTACAACCAACAAGTACTTTAATAAAACAAACGATATCCTAAAGATGCCACACTATGAAATAGCAAAAACCGACGCTTAGCAGCCGTTACATCAAAAAGGAGCATTGGTTGGGAGAAGGTCGAGAGTTACAGGTTAGGTTAGGTTGCTAACAAAAAGGGTATCTATATCAGAGGAGTTAAGACTGAGATCAGGGCTCCCAATTCGGATCAGAGTATGAGGAATATCCTCGAGGCTCAGATTCCTTCGAAGAACTCTCTTGGGGCTTAGACTCCTCCGAGTCCGTAACTAACGCTGCAGCTCTTTCATCCTCTTAATCCATCTTCAACTCTGGATCAAGGTATAGCCCAAGCTCCTTATCGTCATCCAATTCTGCAACTCCTTCATTTCTAGCTTCATCCTCGTCCATGGCTTCCGGGACTTCGGCTTCATCTACTATCTAGTCCTGATCCTCCACTAACATGTGGGGTTCATTATCCATTGCTTCATCATAAGCTTTTCTAACTGGCTCATCTTGAGGGTCTACTACCTCGCTATCAGCAACAATCGGCGCCATCAGGCCGTGCTCGTCTAAAAGGGAGTCAACATCTCGGAGACACCAAGCAACGTACTCTTGAGTCTGATTAACGAACTCTCCCACGTCCACGGAAACTGCAGAACGATACCTAACATATGCTTCTCCATTACCTGTAAGAAACACGCTCACGAATTACTCTATTTGCGTCGGGATCCCAAAAAGTGTAGGTAGTAGCAGCATTTCAAGGGCGAGAGTCTGAAAGTTTAGTTTAAACACCAATGAGAACACTTCTAAGTGAGTGAGACCCTAAACCTAGGCTAGGCTAACGTACGATCTCCCGACCAATAAAAACAATACAAACACAACAATGATCTAGGCCCCTAGGTCCAGAACAATAATCATTCTGACCCTGCAGGTTAGGCAGTTCAATAGAATATAATCATGATACATACGTGACACACCTCATCACACGTACACTACACACATGCTCACATTTCATTGAGTTAATGTCTCAAGCCATACACCGAATCTCGCACATTAATACGACGATGAATGTAATCATATGCATGTAAATGCCATTCACGTGCCATAACCTCATTCTGAATCACATAGCACACTGGCTCGGCGTCATATTCATTATTAATATTCGACTCGAAGGCCACAATTCGAAGACCTGATTCGAAGACTACAACCCGAAGGCCCGACCTGAAGGCCAATACAACTTTTCACGGCCCGCATATAGTGTATTTGGCCCAATGTCTCTAGCCCGCGTCGAAATGCTCTAGGCGCAACACTGATCTTCTCACGGACAATGCCGTCTTCTGGACGAATCGGGCACGACCCGAAGGCCACGATCCAAAGACCTTATTGTGATCACATGGCATACAGTCCATTTTATTTGAACCAGCGTAAATGCATTGGGCAATTATGGTGATCACATGCTTATGTCAGGCACGCATTCCCGCATAATGTAAGTACATACCTCCTTCTCGGCATATGAAATATGTGGCTAGGCAACTTCATGTAGTACGTCATGAGCATTAAATATACACAGGCACTTAGTCAAATTGATATTATCACACAGTGCTCAATTCATAACAAAATGCTTAATTGGCCAATTAATACCGTGTGGCCCAAAATATACTTTATTTGTAACATCCCAAAATTCGACTCAATCTCTGGAATGAATAAAACGAGTATTATTCGATATTTCATTTTCATAAGTCTCACCCAGAGCTGATCACTCTTGGGATACTGACCAAATGGGAATGGCCAACTAGGAATAGATACGTAGACCACGGACCCGATCGCGAGTCAAGCCTGATTTAGAAGAATGACGAGGAAGTATTTTGGGCCAGTATGGACCGATTTTCGGAACTCGAGCCGGGTGATCGTGTCCTCGGAACTAGCGATAATTCCTCCCGTTCTCTCGACAATCGAGCTCGTCACGAATCGAACAACCGAGGTCGATACGCGTAAATCCTAACCGGCCACCCGTTAGTGAGAGAATTGGAAAATGAGAAATTGATAAATTCGATCGTGGAATTTAGTCCGGGCTTCGAGGTCAATTTTCGTGGGTTACGGGATGATTTTTCTTATGGACGACGTCAAAATTGTGCTGGCCACTTAGGTATAGGTCTTGTATGGTCGAATTTTGGCAAACCGACCCGGTACCGGAACTTAATGTCGGTTTTGCCCCTATGCCCTTTGGAATTCCAAATTTTGGAGTGTCTAGACCTAGCCTTAGGGTGTGACACTTGTCACTCTAACCCTTTCCCATGAAGCCCATCATTTTATCCAAAGTTTCATCCTACCTCTTGGCATTCCCTATGTTCATCATCATTACCTCTCACTTCCCCCTCTTTTCTTTTCTTTCTCTCTCTCTCTCTCTCTCCCCCTCACTCGCCCTCTCTCCTTCACGCCGGCCATCTCCTCTTCTCCTCCGTGCACCCTCTCCCTCTCGGCCTCACGCCGCCGCCTACTGCCCGCCGGAACAGTCACCACCAGCCGCCACCGCCACCGTGCGCCACCCTCTCTCCCTCTCGCCTCACCCCGCCAGCCGTCCGTCCCCTTTTTCCTCCCCTCTCCGCCTGTATGCAGTGAGGAGCGACGCCGGTCAGCCAAGGAGGGATGAGCCGTTCGTCCACCGCTCGTCGAGGAGTACTGCCGACAGCCGCCCGCCGTGGCCGCCGTCGCTGCTGCCCCTCGCCGCTGTCTCTTCCTCCCGCTTGCATGCACGGTGGAGTGCCGACCAGCCACGCCATCAGCCACGCCGCCGTCCCTCTCTCCTTCCTCTCCGTCACGGCTGCATGCACAACTGAGCCGCCACTGGAGCTGTTCGCCGTTGCTGCCCCCTCGCCGCCGCTGCTCCCTCGCCGCCATCCCTTCCTTCCTGGTGCATGCACGGTTGAACGCCGGCCAGCCCTCGCTGACGTCTCACTCTCTCCCTTTCTTTCCTGTCCGTTCCCGCCGAGATCGAGCCAGCACAGTCGTGTTGCCGTCGGACGGCTCGCTGTTCACTGCCACCGTCGTACACCGCCGTGAGCAGCAGCCGCTTGGAGCCACTCAGCCACTCGTTCGGTTTTTCCCCCCTTCGCCGTGAACAGCAGCTGCGCCGACCGTGGGACGCCGCCGTAGTTGCTGTGGATCGCCGGACTGCCGGCCACTGCTCCCCGTCGCCCTTAGGACTTGTGCCGCCGGTTCTATCGTTCACCGATGATCGGTCGCCATTCCCCGTCACCCGAGCTTGGAATTGGTGGGTGAAAACCTCTAAACCCTAATTAGGACGATTATGTGTTTTAAACGAGCTTAGGGTGTGTCGGTTAGTCGATTAGCGCCAATTAGGACTTGTATGGATTTGCATGCTAATGGTGGGTGTCGAGAAACTAGTAATGGATGACAAAACAGAATTTTGGAAGAGAATTAAAGGTTGAAACAAAGAAGATTAGTTGCTGCTCGTGTCGGGATTCGGCGACCAAACTAACGGTAGGTAGTGGATTCATTTGATTGGAGTGCCGGGATGGCCGGGATGGTTGAATTGTGTGCTGGAGTGACAATCGTGAGGAATCGAGGCTACCATGTCGCATGTTCATGTGATCGACCAATGTGGAACGTGATTGGTGAATTGTCGATGTACGTCATAGAGCCGTATTCACATGTGATGCCCCGAGTTATTGATTGGGCTGACTAAGCATATGACGTGGATCACCGAACATGAAATTGTGGCATTGAATTATGTGGACATTCTGCTGTGGTACATTGCACCAACATTCGTATGCAGAATTGCATGGCTACGCATTACGCATGCCGAGTATGAGGCTTGTGGAAATTGTGCGAGAATGCGTGTGTGCCATGGACATGTGATCACCTAATTATTGTCACGCCCCGACCTCTTCGGCACGCGACAACCCGCGCTCACGATGGTCGATATAGTACGACGTCCCAGGACATGCCGTCGTCGACCCAAATCCCAAACAATTCATAATACACATGCGGAAGCAAAATTTGAGAGAAACACCCAGACAATAAATATGAGAACACGGGAAAGCAACACGGAGAACACTGAGGTAACGTATACATCCATAATCCCAAAATTTGCCTGAAACATCCTTACATTAATTCAAATAAAAAAAAAAGACAACAACAACCGAGACAAGCACAATAAAAGAGTACTGCTGGTGGGTCAAGAGGCTAGTAACAAGGGGGACCAACGGCTAAACAAAAAGGGTCCAAAATCCAAAAAGGTGTCTACCCTTGCAAACCGACTAAGCCTAGCCTAGGGCTCCCAATCCGGGTCAGAGTCGTCGGACTCTGATGAACTCACGGATATCTCGGACTCCTCGCTGGAAACCTCCTCCTCGGATTCTTCGGTGTCCATCGGTTCGGCTTCATCTACTTCCATTGGCTCCACTTCTGGGTCCTCTACAACTGGCTCGTGATCCACACCTCCTAACTCCTCGTCCTCAGCGGGCTCGTACCAAGCAAAGGGACCTATAGCCTCGTCCGAATCCATGTCGGACTCCACGACCTCACCACTCGGGCACTGCGGGTCAAGCTGGCCTTCTATGGTGAATGGAACGTCCATCGTGCGGAGGGGTCCGAACTCGTCTCCCCAACGGTCTCGAAAACACCAGGCTACATACTCATGGACTTCGGGATGTGTCGCACCTACATCTACGGTAATCATGGTGTAATGCCTCAGGTATACCTCATTGTTCGCCACCGGGAATTCAACCATCGTATGCTCATACTCTAAAGGGATCCCGAAGCGAATCGGAATGGGCGGTCCGAGTCCGATGGCTCCGATCCGGATTGGGTGCCCTAGGCTAGGTTTAGTCTTGTTGCAAGGGTAGACACATTTTGGGATTTCAGACCCTCTACTTTTTGGCTGTCGTCTCCCTTGGTTGCACCTCATTTCTAATGTTGCTTTCCTTGGAATGATGTAAGGATGTTTCTGGCAGTTTTTGGTTATGGATGTGTACGTTACCTTAGTTCTCCTTGTGTTGCTTTCCCTGGTTCTCATATTTACTCTGTCAGGGTGTTTTAAAATTTTGCTTCCGCATGTGTCTTATATTCTGCTTTGGGAAAACGGGTCGATGACGACGCGTCCTGGGACGTCGTACCACGATGTCGACCACCGAACGGGTTGTTGCGTGCCGTGGAGGTCGGGGCGTGACATTATTAATCACAATCAATTCATCCACATTCGTACGTGACACGGAAATATTGAAATTAATCCCAAATAAGCACCAACAAACACCAATTCAATTAATCCGGCCGATCTTATCAATTATACTAATAATTTTCCCAATTAAACCATTCTAGTCCAATCACCCCTAAGCGGGTTCCCTTTTTGGTTTCCAATTTAATTACAAAAATTCACCAATATTATTTGGGTGCTAATGCTCACCAATCGGTTCAGTAATTATTCCTATTATATACTGATAGTACCCAAGTCAGTCCAGAATGTACCAATAATACCTAATCCGATCAAGGAAAAATGTACTACCAGTCCTAGTTAGGGTTTAGGGGGTTTACTCACCTAATTCAGTCCACGACGACGACAGAACAGCGGCCGATTACTGGTGAACAGTAAAACCGGCGGCGGCGTTCCCGACGGTACCATACGGACGATGTACGAACGGTTGTACGGACTGTACAGAACCGTACATACGGTGACTTACGGGGCAGCTGGAGGTCACGGCGGCAGCAGCTCTGGCTGATCAGGCCTCGGCGCGGTGGCGGTGAGCTCCAGCGGTGATGTGGCCAAGAGAGAGAAAGAGAGAAAAGAGAAAGAAAGAGAGGGAAAGAGAGAGAGGCGGGTGAGGGCGGTGAGGCTTGCGGCTGTTGGAGGTCAGGCGGGGCTGCAACGGCGGACGGTGGCCGGCGTGGCTCCGACGAGCTTCGGCCAAGAGGAAAAAGGGAAAAAAGAGGGGTTTCGGGAGAGAGAGAGAGAGGAAGGATGATTGGCTGGGAGGACAAAATGGGGGAGGAGAGAGAGAGGACCGGTCAAATAAAGGGGGCTTGGGGCGCCAAGTGTCGCCAATCCGGTCGTTTGACGAAATTACCCTTTAATTCGACGGTCCAAATTAATTCCAGCCAAATAATTGAGGGCAAAATGGTCTTCTGGCCCAATAATTGCAGCTGATAAGCACACTTAATTATCCCAAATAATACCCTAAAAATTTGGACGAAAAATACCCCAGAGGCAAAATTGTCATTTTTCCGGTCCCGAGTGGAAATTCCAATTTTTGGCTAAATCAATCCCAAATGAGCGTGGCCAACATAATATGGCGTCGGAATCGTGAAAATAACTTCTTAAGCCTTTGAAAATCGACTGCAAAGTTTCGAGAATAAAATAATATTATTTTTCACTTCCGAGCCAAAATTCCAATTTTCGACCGAAACCACTCCAAATGTACGTGGCCACTTCAAAATGACACGAGCCTCGAAAAATAACCTCAAATAGCCTCAAAATCTCAAACCAACACTCCGAAGGGCAAATTCGTAATTTTTCACCCCCGGATTAAAATTCCAATTTTTAACCATACTTGCTCAAAATGTGCGTGGCCAACGTAATATGACATCAGATTTCTAAAATTAGTCTCTTAAGCCGTCGAAAATCGACATTAAAATCCGAGCTTAATTTCCTAATCAAAACTCGCTCGGTTTCCGATTTTAAGGTCTCTCACTAACGGGTGGCTGTTTAGAGTATACGTGTATCGCCCTAGGGTTATCCGAGTCACGACGGTCTCGTCCTTTGAGAGAATGAGAAACTATCACTAGTCCCAAGAATCACAATCATGCGGTTCAGGTTCAGGACTGGTTGGCCACGTGCACTTTCGGTTTTGCAGCATCACCAGCGATTCGATTGCACATCGTTGGCCTTGGCCAAACTCAATCCATTGCCTTTCCTAAGATCGGTTCATATCGGTTCAAAACATTTTCTCATTACTTCTTGAGATCGGTATCCAATTCGTGATCGGGTGTAACAGCCCGAATTTCGATGTAATTTCGGGATCAATGAAATCGACATTATTTCGCATTTCATTTTAGTAAGTCTCGCCCAGAGCTGATCACTCTTGGGATACTAACCAATAGGGTCCGGCTAATTAGGAAGTGGTACGTGGATTAGGGACCCGATTGCGAATCGGATACCGATCTCGGAAAGAGATGAGAAAATATTTTGAACCGATCTTAGGAAAAGCAATGGATTGAGTTTGGCCAAGGCCAATGATGTGCAATCGGATCACAGGTGATGCTGCAAGATCGAAAGTATATGTGGCCAACCAGTCCTGAGCCTGAACTAAATGATCGTTTCTCTTGGGGCTAGTGACTATTTTTCATTCTCTCAAAGAACGGGACCGTCGTGACTCGGATAACCCTAGGTCGATACACGTATACTCTAAATAGCCATCCGTTTATGAGAGATCCTAAAATTGGAAACCGAACGAATTTTGAACACGAAATTGGGCCGGGATTTGGATGTCGATTTTTGATGGCTTAAGAGACTAAATTTGGAAATCTGACGTCATATTACGCTGGCCGCGCACATTTTGAGCAAGTAGGATTGAAAATTTGAAATTTTGGTTCGAGAATGAAAATTTATGGTTTTGCCCCTCGGGGTGTCGGTTTGGGATTTTAAGGCCGTATGAGATAATTTTCCGAGGCCAATGTCATTTTGGAGTGGCCACCCTCATTTGGAATGGTTTCGATCGAAAATTGGAATTTTGGCTCGGAAGTGAAAAATAATATTATTTTATTCCCAAAACTTCGCAGTCTATTTCCGAAGGCTTAAGAAGCTATTTTCATGATTCCGACGCCATATTACGTTGGCGATACTCATAAAAGATTGATTTGGCTAAAACTTAGAATTTCGACCCGGGATCGGAAAAATGACAGTTTTGCCCCTGGGGTATTTTTGGTCCGAATTTTTTTGGGGCATTATTTAGGATATTTTGATGTGCTTATCATATCAATTATTGGGCTAGATGACCACTTTTCCCCTTAATTATTTGCGTTGAATGGTCTTGGACCGTCGGATCGAAGGGTAAAATCATTAAACGCGCGGATCTGCGACATTTAGTGCCCCAAGCCAGCCCTTTTTGATCGGTCCTCTCTCTCTCCTCCCTCATTCTAGCCCTCCACCCGAATTCTCTCTCCCTCTCCTCTTCCTCCCTTGGCCAAGTACCGCCGGAGCCACGTCGGCCGCCGTGCGCTAGTGCCGTCGCCACTGTAGCCTTGCCTGACCTTCACCAGCCACCAGCCTCACCCAGCCCCTTTTCTCTCTCTCCCTCAGCCTATTTCTCTCTCTCTTTAGTCCGGCTAAAGGCTTACCGGAGCCCTGCCGGAGCTCGATCGACCGAGCCGTCACTACAGGGACGTTTAGCATTGTCGTACGTAGCCGTCCATACAGGTGTCCATACACTGTCCGTACGGTCTGCTGGGAACGCCACCGCCGGTTTTACTGTTCACCAATAATCGCCTGCCGTTCTTCGTCGTCATAGGCCTAGAATTAAGTGAGTATAATTCCTAAACCCTGATTAGGACTAGCAGTACATTTTTCTAGACTGGGTTAGGTGTTGTCGATACATTCTGGACTGGCTTGAGTATTTTTGGTACATGTTAGGAATAATTATTAAACCAATTGATGAGGATTAATACCCGAATAATATTGGTGGACTATTGTGACAAATTTGGAGACCAAATAGGGGTCCTGGGGCATTGAATAGTGGCTGTCCGCTTAGGGGCGAGTAGGCTAAAATAGCTTAATTGGGGAAAATTATTTGTATAATTGACGAGATCGCCCGGATTAATTGAATTGATGTTTGTTGGTGCTCATTGGGATTAATTTCAATATTAACGTGTCATGTACGAATATGGTTGAATTGATTATGACTTGTAAAGTATATTTTGGGCTACACGGTATTAATTAGCCAATTGAGCACGTGTTTGTGAATTGGGCACTATGTGATAATATCATTTTGACTGAGTGCTTGTGAATATTTAATGTTCAATTGAGCACGTGTTTGTGAATTGGGCACTATGTGATAATATCATTTTGACTGAGTGCTTGTGAATATTTAATGTTCATGGTACACTGCACGACATTACATGACCATGCCTTTCGTATGCCGAGAATGAGGCGTGTACTGACATTATGCGAGAATGCGTGCCTGACATGAGTATGTGATCACCATAATTGCCCAATGCGTATACGCTGGGTTCAGATAAAATGGGCTGTATACTGTGTGATCACAATATGGTCTTCGGATCGTGGCATTCGGGTCGTGCCCGGTTCATCTGGAAGACGGCATTGTCCGTGAGGAGATCAGTGTTGCACCTAGAGCGTTTCGATGCGGGCTAGAGACACTGGGCCAATTACGCTATATGCGGGCCATAAAGAGTTGTATTAGCCTTCGGGTCGAGCCTTTGGGTCATGGTCTTCGGATCGGGTCTTCAGATCGTGGCCTTCGGGTCGAATATCAATAATGAAAATAAACGCCGAGCTAGTGTGCTGTGTGATTCAGAATGAGGTTATGGCACGTGAATGGCATTTACATGCATATGATTTGCGTTAATTGCTGCATTAATGCATGAAATACGGTGTATGACTTGAGATATTAGCATGATGAAGTGTGAGCATGCGTGTGGCGTATGTGTGATGAGATATGTCACGTATGTGCCATGATTATATTACATTAAACTGCCTAACCTGCAAGGTCCGTTTGATTATCCGTTTGGGCATGAGGGCTTGGATCATTGTTTGTGTTTATTTGTGTTTTGTGTTGTTTATATTGGTCAGGAGATCGTACGTTAGCCTAGCCTAGGTTTAGGGGTCTTACTCACTGATAAGTGTTCTCATTGATTTTTTAAACCAAACTTTTAGACCCTCGCCCTTAAAATACCGCCACTACCAACACTTTTTGGGATCTCGACATAAATAGAGCAGTTCGTGAGCGTGTTTCCTACGGGCAATGGAGAAGCATATATTAGATATCGCTCGGTGGTTTCTGTGGACGTAGGAGAGTTTGCTGATCAGAGATAAGAGTACGTTGCTTGGTGTCTCCGAAATGTTGATGGGAACATAGGTAGACCACTTAGGTCTTTTGACTCCCCTCTAGACGAGAACGGGTTGATGGCACCGATAGTTGCGGATGGCAAAGTAATAAATCCTGAGGATGAGCCAGTTGGAGATGCTTATGAGGAAGCAATGGATGATAAACCTCACATGTTTGCGGAGAATCAGGTTCAAATGGTAGACGAAGCCGAAATCCCGAAAGCCATGGACGAGGATGTAGCTGGGAACAAAGGAGTTGCATGATTAGATGATGATGAGGAGCTTGGGTTATACCTTGATTCCGAGTTAGAGATGGATTTAGAGGATGAGAGAGCTGCCGCGTTAGTTACAGACTCGGAGGAGTCCAAGCCCCAAGAGAGCTCTTCGGAGGAATCCAAGCCTCAGGGAGATTCCTTAGACTCTTATCCTAATTGGGAACCCTAATCTTAGCCTTGACTCCTTTGGTGTAGATATCCTTTTTGTCGTTACCCCAACCTGTAACCCTCGACCTTCTCCCAACCAAGGCCCCTTTTTGATGTATCGACTGCTAAGTGTCGGTTTTTGCTGTTTTATAATGTGGCATGTTAAAGTGTAGTTTGTTTTACTAAAGTACTTGTTCGTTGTAAATATTTTATATCAATGTAAAAATATGTTTTAATAAGTTCGATCTTTGTTGGTTATCCATGGTTGTTATCTTTATTGTACGGGTGTATATATTTATTTATATACATGGCTTTTGCATGTGTATTATACTCTGTGTGTATTGGGTCGGCAATGCATTCTGGGAGCGTTGCGCTAAGAACGACCGAAGCCGATGATCACAATCCGAGGAGGTCGGGGCGTGACCTCGGGTCCCTGATCCACGTACCACTTCCTAATTAGCCATACATTATTGGTTAGTATCCCAAGAGTGATAGCTCTGGGCGAGACTTACTAAAATGGAATACGGAATAATGTCATTTATATTGATCCCAGAATTACATCGAAATTCGGGCTGTTACAATCTTTCCCCTCTTACAAAAATTTCGTCCTCGAAATTTATAATCTATCATTAACTACTCAAATAACTAAGGGTGCTGATGTCTCATGGCTTCTTCACTTTCCCAAGTGGCTTCTTCGGTCCCGTAATGCTCTCAGACGACTTTAACCATCGGAATTGTCTTGTTTCTCAACACACGATTTTTTCGATCTTCGATCCTGATTGGCCTTTCTACTACGACACTCGGTCATCCACGTCTATTTCCTCGTACCTTAGAGCGTGAGTTGGATTTGGTTCGTACTTCCTTAACATTGACACGCGGAAAACATTGTGTACTTGGGATAGGTTTGGCGGCAAAGCAAGCCTATAAGCCATATCCCCAACTTTCTCCAAAATCTCGAACGGCCCAACATACCTTGGACTCAGCTTTCCTTTCTTACCAAATCGGGACAATCCTTTCATAGATGACACCTTGAGAAAGACATGATCTCCGACTTGAAACTCCAATGGTCTATGTCTTCGATCGGCATAACTCTTTTGACAACTTTGCGTTGTCCTTAGTCTGTCCTTGATAATCTCAATGGCCTCCACTGATTGCCGTACCAACTCTGGCCCCGTGATGTTCCGTTCACCAACTTTGTCCCAACATACTGACATTTTGCATGCTCTACCATATAGGGCTTCGAACGGTGCCATTTGGATGCTCTGCTGAAAACTGTTGTTATAGGTAAATTCCACCAAATGTAGCTATTCTTCTCACTTGCCTTGAAAATCTAACATACAAGCTCTCAGTATATCCTCTAAGGTCTAAATCATTCTTTCCGACTGGCCATTTGTTTGCGGATGATAGGCTGTACTAAACTGTAACTTTGTTCCCATGGCCACTTGCAGACTTTTCCAGAAATTCGCTGTGAACCTCGGATCACGATCTTACGTAATCGTTACTGGTACTCCATAAAGTCTGACTATCTGCCGCATATACAATTTTGCATACCTTTCTAGCTCAAAATCCTTTCGAACGGCTAGAAAATGGGCTGACTTAGTCAGGCGGTCGACCATCACCCAAATCGAATCGTGTCCTCTCTGGCTATGCGGCAATCCCGTTACAAAATCCATCGTGATATGTTCTTATTTCCATTCGGGAATTTCCAACGTTCTTAATAATCCTCCAGGTTTACAATGCTGTGCCTTCACTTGCTGGCAAGTTAAGCACTTGGCCACATGCTCGGCTACATCCTTTTTTAGTCCGTTCCACCAATAATATTGTCTTAAGTTCTGATACATCTTCGTACTGCCTGGGTAGATGCTGTAGTTACTGTGATGTGCCTCTCTTAAAGTTTCCTCCTTAAGTTTCGAATCATCAGGCACACACAATCGTCCTTGGAATCTTAAAACTCCATCCTCACTTACTTGGAATTCTGGTTTTCTAGTGGTGACATTGATTCTGACAATCTTTTGTATCTCTGGGTTCGTAAGTTGAAGTGCCTTAATCCTTGCCTGAATTTCTGGTTCAATTCTTAATGCGGCCATCAGGCTAGACATCTGGCTCACCTCAAATTTGAATTCCGAATCCCTGAGCCTTTCTAGTAAAGTCCACTCTTTGACCATCATATGTGCCATACTTGACTTATGACTTAGCACATTTGCTACTCGATTTGCTTTCTTGGGATGATACGTGATATTGCAGTCATAGTCTTTCAGAAGCTCCATCCATCTGTGCTACCTCATATTTAATTCCTTTTGCAAAAACAGATACTTAAGGCTTTGATGGTATGTATAAATTGGAAATTTCTCTCCACACAAGTAGCGCCTCCAGATCTTCAGGGCAAATACGATTGCTGCTAATTCCAAATCATGCGTTAGGTAGTTCAATTCATGCGGTCTCGGCTGACGTGACGCATATGCAACCACTCTTCCGTGTTGCATCAAAACACATCCAAGTTCTCTTAATGATGCGTCGCTATAAACCTCAAATCCTCCTGGTCCAGATGGAGTGGTCAACACTGGGGCAGTCGTTAACCTATACTTAAGTTCTTGAAAACTTTTCTCACACTTATCATCCCACACGAACTTAGATTCCTTCTTCAGCAATCGCGTCATCAGCGTGGCTATTGATGAGAATCTTTCTACAAAACGTCAGTAATAACCAGCCAATCCCGAGAAGCTTCGGATTTCTGTCACCGAGGTCGGTCTTGGCTACTTCATCACTATTTCAATCTTCATCGGATCTACATAAATTCCATCTCCCGATACTATGTGTCCAAGAAATGCCACTCTACTTAACTAAAACTCACACTTACTAAACTTGACAAAGAGTGCGTGTTCTCTCAAGGTCCGTAGTACTTTAGCCAAATGTAGTTCATGTCCCTCTGGGCTCTTTGAATACACCAAAATGTCATCAATAAATACTATGACGAACCTATCCAAAAATTCCTTGAACACCCTGTTCATTAGATCCATGAAGGCTGCAGGGGCTTTTGTTAATCCGAAGGGCATCACTGTGAATTCGTAGTGTCCATATCGCGTCCTAAATGCGGTCTTAGGTATATCCTCCTTCTGTATTCTCAACTGATGGTATCCTGTTCGCAAATCGATCTTGGAAAACATTGATGCTCCATGCAACTGATTAAACAAATCATCTATCCTCGACAGTGGATACTTATTCTTAATCGTCACTTGATTCAACTGCTTATAATCAATACATAACCTCAAAGTCTCGTCCTTTTTCCTTACAAACAAGACTGGTGCTCTCCACGGGAACACACTAGGACTAATGAAACCTTTATCCAACAACTCCTGCATCTAAACTTTCGATTCTTTCAATTCTGTCAACGACATCTGGTACGGCGCTTTCAAAATCGGCTCGGTTCCTGGTGCCAATTCTATAACCAATTCCACTTCTCGCTCCGACGGTAAACCAGGCAATTCCTCAGGAAAAACTTCGGGGAAATTGCACACTATAGGTACCTCTTCTAACTTAGGTTCTGCCATTGTTGGATCTACAACATTCACTAAATATCCTTCACATCCATCGTCTAACAATTTTGTCACTTTGAGCGAAGAAATCCAAGGGATCGAGGTTCCTCCTCGATTTCCCTGAAACTCAAACCTTGGACGTCTAATCGGATTAAATTGGATCGTCCTACTGCCGCAATCCATGACAGCTTTCTGGCTCACTAGCCAGTCCATTCCAATTATCACATCAAAATCGAACATGGCTAACACTAACATCTTATCGTTCATAGGCGTCGACACACACAACACAGTCTCAAGCAACATAGGTTCTAAACCAACCAGTGTAACAAACTGCTATGAAATAAAGGAATAGGTCGCTCCCGGATCAAATAACGCATAAGCTACATGACTATAGAGAGAAATGGTACCCATGACTACGCCTGGCGCATTCTCTGCATCCTTACACGCCACGGCATAGACTCGTCCTTGCGCTGGTGGTCGTCCCTGAATAGTCGGCGGGGGAGGTCCGGCTGGATTCTTGGTTTTAGGCAGTGGTACGGGTCTGGATGGTCCTAAGGAATGCTACTGTGGACAGTTCTTAATATGATGATCCAGACTCCCGTACCTGAAACACGCCTCAAATCTACCTTGGTGGGGACTTGGCTTTCCTATGTTCCTTTTTGCGAGCGGGACGAAATGTCTGTTTCCTGACATAGGCCTTTTTCCCAAACGACGGTTGTCTTTGCTCTAGGCAAACAGCGATCCAGCGGCTGCTCTCTCTTATTGATCCCTTTCAATTATTTGTACCCTTTCATACATTTCATCGAAATCCTTGATATTAAGCAACAGAATCTGACTTCAAAGATTCGGTTTCAAACCATCCCGAAATCTCCTAGCTTTATCTCGCGGGTTCTCAATCATGGTTGGTGCAAAACTTAGCCAACCTTGCAAACTCAGCTTTGTACTGATCTACTGTCATCTGACCCTAGCGTAACTTGATGAATTCCATCAATTTCCTCTCTTGGGCAACTTCAGAAAAGTACTTTCCATAAAAACTCTCAACGAAAACGGCCCAATTCAGTTCAGTGCCTTCCGGAAATACCTTACCCTTGGTGGCCTTCCACTAATCATTTGCCCTACTCTGTAATTGATATGCTACTAATGCCATTTTTCTGTATCTGTGCACCCTAGCACGTCAAATGCCTTTTCCAACTCATCGATCCAATTTGGGGCCACTTCGGGATCACCTTTACCATTAAACTTTGGTGGCTTCATCTTCAAAAACTACTCTACTAACTAAGGCATCCGTTGGACTACTACTGGCTGACCCTGTCCTTGTTGGGCTGGATTACCTTCATTGCCAGCAACTGGAGTAGCTTCAGCAACTTGGGCGTAAGCTATGGCCCTTTCCTGGGCTTGCAAACTAAATATGTGTCCCATTTCCAGAAGGTTATCCGTTACATCGTCAAACCTCGGATCTCTAGCCTCTTGCACCCCTTCACTAGACTAACCCTGAGGCTTTTTTCCTTTTCTCCTACTCATCCTTAAAGGCTTGGCTACTCGACTTAACTACCTGCTATAATTCCACCGAGGAATTAAAGACTTAAACTCAGCCAATCTATCCCAGTCTAAGTCCTAGGCAGGTATTTAGCACAACAAGCTAGCACTCAACATACATTTCAAACAAATAACACAAACTTCACCCAAGGAGACTGATATACATACCTCGGGTCCTGTCGCACCTGTATTAACATGAGTTACAACAAGCCACTTAAAACACAAACGGTCAAGAGATGTACTTAGCACACAAGGTCACTCTAAGGCTACCCATGGTCTTATCGCTCCTTATCACTCTAGGTTTCAACCGAAATGGACCGAGCTAACCTTGCTTTGATACCAATTAAACATAGCGGATGTCACGCCCTAACCTCCTAGGATTGTGATCATCGCCCTTGCGGTCTTACTTAGTGCAATGCTCCCAGGATGCATTACCGACCCAACACACTCAGAGAATAATACACATGTGGAAGCAATGTATATAAATAAATATATACACCCGTACTATTAAAATAATAACCATGAATAGAGTAACCAACTAAGATCGATCTGGTTAAAACATATTACTACATTGTCATAAAATATTTACAACCAATAAGTACTTTAATAAAACAAACGATATCCTAAAGTTGCCACACTATGAAACAATAAAAACCGACGCTTAGCAGCCGTTATATCAAAAAGGGGCATTGGCTGGGAGAAGGTCGAGAGTTACAGGTTAGGTCAGGTTGCTAACAAAAAGGGTATCTACATCAGAGGAGTTAGGACTGAGATCAGGGCTCCCAATTCGAATCAGAGTACGAGGAATCTCCCTAAGGCTCGGATTCCTCCCAAGAACTCTCTTGGGGCTTGGACTCCTCCGAGTCCGTAACTAACGCTGCAGCTCTCTCATCCTCTGAATCCATCTTCAACTCTGGATCAAGGTATAGCCCAAGCTCCTCATCGTCATCCAATTCTACAACTCCTCCATTTCCAGCTTTATCCTCGTCCATGGCTTCTGGAACTTTGGCTTCATCTACTGTTTGGTCCTGATCCTCTGCTAACATGTGGGGTTCATTATCCATTGCTTCATCATAAGCTTCTCCAACTGGCTCATCTTGAGGGTCTACTACCTCGCCATCAGCAAACAATTAGCGCTATCAAGCCGTGTTCATCTAAAGGGGAGTCAAAAGACCTAAGTGGTCTACCTATGTTCCCATCGACATCTCGAAGACACCAAGCAACGTACTCTTTGAGTCTGATTAACGAACTCTCCCACGTCCACGGAAACTATAGAACGATACTAACATATGCTTCTCCATTGCCTATAGTAAACATGCTCATGAACTGCTCTATTTGCGTCGGGATCCCAAAAAGTATAGGTAGTGGTGGCATTTCAAGGACGAGGGTCTAAAAGTTTGGTTTAAATACCAATGAGAACACTTCTCAGTGAGTAAGACCCCTAAACCTAGGCTTGGCTAACGTACGATCTCCTAACCAATAAAAACAATACAAACACAATAATGACATAGGCCCTTAGGCCCAAACCAATAATCATTCTGACCCTGCAGGTTAGGCAATTCAATAGAACATAATCATGATACATATGTGACACACCTCGTCACACGTACACTATACACATGCTCACATTTCATTGAGTTAATGTCTCAAGCCATATACCGAATCTCACACATTAATACGACGATGAATGTAATCATATGCATGTAAATGCCATTCACGTGCCATAACCTCATTCTGAATCACACAGCACACTGGCTCGGCGTCATATTCATTATTAATATTCCACCTGAAGGCCACAATTCGAAGACCCGATCCGAAGACCACAACCCGAAGGCTCGACCCGAAGGCTAATACAACTTTTCACAGCCCACATATAGCGTATTTGGCCTAGTGTCTCTAGCCAGCGTCAAAACGCTCTAGGCGCAACACCGATCTCCTCACGGACAATGCCGTCTTCTGGATGAATCGGGCACGACCCGAAGGCCACGATTCGAAGACCTTATTGTGATCACATGGCATACGGTTCATTTTATCTGAACCAGTGTAAATGCATTGGGCAATTAAAGTGATCACATGCTCATGTCAGGCACGCATTCCTGCATAATGTAAGTACACACCTCCTTCTCGGCATATGAAATACGTGGTCAGGCAACTTCATGCAGTACGTCATGAGAATTAACTATACATAGGCACTCAATCAAATTGATATGATCACACAATGCCTAATTCATAACAAAGTGCTTAATTGACTAATTAATACCGTGTGACCCAAAATATACTTTATTAATCACAATCAATTCATCCACATTCGTACGTGACACGGAAATATTGAAATTAACCCCAAATAAGCACCAACAAACACCAATTCAATTAATCTGGCCGATCCTATCAATTATACTAATAATTTTCCCCATTAAACCATTCTAGTCCAATCATCCCTAAGTGGGCAACCACTATTCATCGCCCCGGGTTCCCTTTTTGGTCTCCAATTTAATTACAAAAATTCACCAATATTATTCGGGTGCTAATGCTCACCAATCGGTTCAGTAATTATTCCTATTATATACTGATAGTACCCAAGCCAATCCAGAATGTACTAATAATACCTAATCCTATCTAGGAAAAATGTACTGCCAGTCCTAATTAGGGTTTAGGGGGTTTACTCACCTAATTCAGTCCACGACGACGATGGAACGGTAGCCAATTACTGGTGAACAATAAAACCCGCAGCGACGTACTCGGCGGTACCGTACGGACGGTGTACGAACAGCCGTATGGATTGTACGGAGGACTGTACGGACGGCTACGTACGCGAGACATATGGGCAGTTGGAGGTCACAGCAGCAGTAGCTCTGGCCGACTAGGCCCTGGCACGACGGCGGCGAGCTCCGGCGGTGATGTGGTCGAGAGAGAGAAAGAGAGAAAAGAGAGAGAAAGAGAGGGAAAGAGAGGGAGGCGGGTGAAGGCGGTGAGGCTTGCGACTGCTGGAGGTTAGGCGGGGCTGCAGCAGAGACGGCATCAGCGGATAGTGGCCGACGTGGCTTCGGCGAGCTTTGGCCAAGAGGAAAAAGGGGGGTTTCGAGAGAGAGAGAGAGAGAGGAGGGCTGATCAGCTGGGCGGACAGAATGGGGGAGGAGAGAGAGAGGAACAGTCAAATAAGAGGTGCTTATGGCACCAAGTGTCACGCCCCGACCTCCTCAGCACGCGACAACCCGCGCTCACCATGGTCGATATAGTACGACGTCCCAGGACATGCCGTCGTCGACCCAAATCCCAAACAATTCATAATACACATGCGGAAGCAAAATATGAGAGAAACACCCAGACAATATATATATGAGAACATGGGAAGCAACACGGAGAACACTGAGGTAACGTACACATCCATAATCCCAAAATTTGCCTGAAACATCCTTACAATAATTCAAAATAAAAACAACAACAACAACTACTGAGACAAGCACGATAAAAGAGTACTGCTGGTGGGTCAAGAGGCTAGTAACAAGGGGGACCAACGGCTAAACAAAAAGGGTCCAAAATCCAAAAAGGTGTCTACCCTTGCAAAACGACTAAGCCTAGCCTAGGGTTCCCAATCTGGATCTGAACCATCGGACTCGGACGGGCTGTCTGGTAACTCTGAATCCTCGCTAGGGGCCTCCTCCTCGGATTCCTCGGTGTCCATTGGTTCGGCCTCATCAACCTCCATAGGCTCCACTACCGGGTCCTCGACTGCTGGATCCTCCATCGGGAACTCATGATCTATACCACCCAACTCCTCATCCTCGGCAGGCTCGTACCAGGCGAAAGGACCTATAGTCTCATCCACACTCGACTCGGAATCCACGACCTCACCGCTCGGGCATTGTGGATCAAGCTGGCCTTCTATGGTGAATGGAACGTCCATCGTGCGGAGGGGTCCGAACTCGTCTCCCCAACGGTCTCGAAAACACCAGGCTACATACTCATGGACTTCGGGATGTGTCGTACCTACATCTACGGTAATCATGGTGTAATGCCTTATGTAAACTTCATTGTTCGCCACCGGGAATTCAACCACCGTATGCTCATATTCTATAGGGATCCCGAAGCGAATTGGAATGGGCGGTCGGTTCATGGGCGCTGGTCTGAAAGGTTGGGTTATGAAAACCGTGAGACACTTCTCAGTGAGTGAAAACTCCTAAACCTAAATTAGGCTAACATGCATCTCCTGACGGGAAAAACAAACAGCACGCATATATAACAGTGACTTAGGCCCGTAGGCCCAAATCGGCATATCAATGACCCTGCAGGTTAGATAATTCCATAATATTACAAATCACAAGCGGCATCCTCGACCAGGCGTACGTCACACGTATGCTCAAAACCTTTTTGTGACAATTCCAAATATGGTACACCGAGTCACACAATCCCGCACAATTTCTCATGCATTCAAATGCATGCAAATGCCACTAGCTTGCCATGCCCACAATCCAAACTCCTATGGCATCTCGGCACAACTACCATTCGTGTTCAGATTATAGAATGAAATCTACTTAGACACGTCCCATACCATGCCCAGCGAATTCCATCACATAATCCAACACTATGCATCACACGTTATCCGTTTATTTCAATTATCTCGACCCGAAGGCCCGATCCGAAGATCCGATCCGAAGATCCGGTCCGAAGACCAATCACAACACTCCGTGGCCAGCGTAAAGACGCCCCAGGCCCAGTGTCTCTAGCCCGCGTCCTTACGCATCAGGCGCAACACCGATCTCCTTTACAAACCAGAGCCCGCGTAAACGCATCAGGGTGGTTGTCTTCCGGACGTACCGGGCATCGTCCTGCTCCAAAGTGCATGAGGACGGCACACCCCGCGTATTCCGCATCAGGGCGAAAGTGATCACACATTCACACAGCCGATTTTATCTGGACCCCGCGTAAACGCATCAGGGCAATATTTAGGTGATCACATACTCATGGCATACACGCATTCTCGCATAATTTTCCACAAGCCTCATACTCGGCATGCATAATGCGTAGCCATGCAATTCCGCACGCGAATGTTGGTGCAATGTTCCATGACAGAATGTCCACGCAATTCAATGCCAACATGTCATGATCAATGATCCACGTCATATGCTCAGTATGCCCAATCAATTAATTCGGGACACCAC
Organism: Syzygium aqueum; assembly: GCA_031216185.1. NCBI lineage: Eukaryota > Viridiplantae > Streptophyta > Magnoliopsida > Myrtales > Myrtaceae > Syzygium > Syzygium aqueum. Next base: position 18,007,387 of record CM062237.1, on the reverse strand, counting down.
ATGTGAATACGGCACCCATGACGTACATTGATAATTCACCAATCACATTCCACATTGTCGCTCACACGAACATGCGACATGGTATTCTCAATTTATCATGATTTTCAAACCGACGTGCAATCCAATCATTCCGGCCATCCCGGCACTCCAATCAAGTTGATCCACTAATTTCCGTTAATTGGACCGTTAAATTCTCGGCATGGACAGCAGCTAATTCATGTCATATTAGCCTCTAATTCTCTTCTAACTCATGCGTTGTCACCTACCAATTGTTTCCCGACACCCACTAATAGCACACAAATTCACCCGAGTCCTAATTAACGTTAATCGACTAACTAACACACTCTAGGCCCGTTTTAAAGCGCATTATCGTCCTAACTAGGGTTTAGAGGTTTTCACCCACCTCGAATCCAACGCTCGGGCGACGGGGAATGGCGGCCGATCACCGGTACACGGTGGAACCGGCGGCACAAGTCCCAAGGGCGGCGGCTAGCGGCGGTCCGGCGGTTCACAGCCACCACGGGCGGTGGTGCACGACCGGCGGGGCTGCTGTTCGCGGCGAGGGAGGACCGGACGAGTGGCTGAGTGGTCCCCGGACGGCTGCTGTCCACGGCGGTGCACGGCGGTGGCGCGTGAACAGCGGCGTTCCGGCGACGACGCGGTGGTGGCGGCTCGGTCTCGGCGACGGTGGCCTGCTCCGGCGAAGGGGAACAGAACCGGGAACGACGGGGGAGAGGACGGCTCGGCTGAGGCGGCGACGGCGAGCAGCGAGCGGTCCGGCGGCGGTGAACGGCGGCGACCGGCGGTCTGCTCCGGCGAATGGCCGAACAGAACAGGAAGGTAGACGGACGGGGAATGGAGAGGAACGGCGAGTGAGACGGCGGTGAACTGCCACAGCGGCGGCGGCGAACAGTGGCGTGCAGCGGCGGTCAGCCCCGGCGGCGGTTCACCCCTGCATGCAGCCGCGGCGGAGAGGAGAGGGAGAGACGGTGGCGACGGCGGCGTGGCTGGTCCGACGCCCACTCAGCTGCATGCACCGGCGAGAGAGAGAGACGACGGAGGGGGAAGCGGGCAGCGTCGGCGGCCAGGCGGCGGCGGCCGGCGGTGCACAGCGGCGGTCAGTTCGGTCCTCTTTGGCTGACCGGCGCCGTTCTCCTTGCATGCAGCCGGAGAGGAGAGGACGGACGGAGGGGAACAGCGGCGCACGGCGAGCTGGCGGTGCAGCGGCGAGCTCGGCGGCGGCGCGTGTCACGCCCCGACCTCCACGGCACGCAACACCCCGCTCCAGCTACGATGGTCGATATAGTACGACGTCCCAGGACATACCGTCGTCGACCCAAATCCCAAACGATTCATAATACACATGCGGAAGCAAAATTTGAGAGAATCACCCAGACAATATATATATGAGAACATGGGAAGCAACACGGAGAACACTGAGGTAACGTACACATCCATAATCCCAAAATTTGCCTGAAACATCCTTACAATAATTCAAAAAAAACAACAACAACAACTGAGACGAGCACGATAAAAGAGTACTGCTGGTGGGTCAAGAGGCTAGTAACAAGGGGGACCAACGGCTAAACAAAAAGGGTCCCAAGTCCAAAAAGGTGTCTACCCTTGCAAAACCGACTAAGCCTAGCCTAGGGTTCCCAATCTGGATCTGAACCATCGGACTCGGACGGGCTGTCTGGTAACTCTGAATCCTCGCTAGGGGCCTCCTCCTCGGATTCCTCGGTGTCCATTGGTTCGGCCTCGTCAACCTCCATAGGCTCCGCTACCGGGTCCTCGACTGCTGGATCCTCCATCGGGAACTCATGATCTATACCACCCAACTCCTCATCCTCGGCAGGCTCGTACCAGGCGAAAGGACCTATAGTCTCATCCACACTCGTATCGGAATCCACGACCTCGCCGCTCGGGCATTGTGGATCAAGCTGGCCTTCTATGGTGAATGGAACGTCCATCGTGCGGAGGGGTCCGAACTCATCTCCCCAACGGTCTCGAAAACACCAGGCTACATACTCATGGACTTCGGGATGTGTCGTACCTACATCTACGGTAATCATGGTGTAATGCCTTATGTAAACTTCATTGTTCGCCACCGGGAAATCAACCACCGTATGCTCATATTCTATAGGGATCCCGAAACGAACTGGAATGGGCGGTCGGTTCATGGGCGCTGGTCTGAAAGGTTGGGTTATGAAAACCGTGAGACACTTCTCAGTGAGTGAAAACTCCTAAACCTAAATTAGGCTAACATGCATCTCCTGACGGGAAAACAAACAGCATGCGTATATAACAATGACTTAGGCCCGTCGGCCCAAATCGACATATCAATGACCCTGCAGGTTAGATAATCCATAATATTACAAATCACAAGCGGCATCCTCGACCAGGCGTACGTCACACGTATGCTCAAGACCTTTCGTGACAATTCCAAGTATGGATCACCGAGTCACACAATTCAGCACGCTAACTCATGCATTCATATGCATGCAAATGCTACTAACATGCCATGCCCACAATCCAATTTCTATGGCATCCCGGCATAACTTCCATTCGTGTTCCGATTATAGAGTGAAATCTACCTAGACACGTCCCATACCATGTCCGGCGGATTCCAATATATAATCAGACACTATGCATCACACGTTATCCGTTTATTTCATTATCTCGACCCGAAGGCCCGACCCGAAGGTCCGATCCGAAGATCAATCACAACACTCCGTGGCCAGCGTAAAGACGCCCCAGGCCCAGTGTCTCTAGCCCGCGTCCTTACGCATCAGGCGCAACACCGATCTCCTTTACAAACCAGAGCCCGCGTAAACGCATCAGGATGGTTGTCTTCCGGGCGTACCGGGCATCGTCCTGCTCCAAAGTGCATGAGGACGGCACACCCCGCGTATTCCGCATCAGGGCGAAGGTGATCACACATTCACACAACCGGTTTTATCTGAACCCCGCGTAAACGCATCAGGGCATGATTAGGTGATCACAATCCATGGCATACACGCATTCTCGCACAATTTCCATAATGCTTCATACTCAGCAAGCGTAATGTGTAGCCATGCAATTCCGCACACGAATGTTGGTGTAATGTACAATGAACATCCAATTTACAAAGGTGCATCACCAATTCATGCCAAAGTCAACGAGTATTACAGCGTGCTCAATGCTATCAAGAACTCGCCCACTTATAGTGCAACATGCTCAATTCAAATCACGACATGTCCAATCAACATACTAACAAGCCCAATTAATCGTTACAAGACAATCTTGCATGTCAAGGCTTTAGGGCTCGTTAATCACATGTTTAGGCAATATAATGCACGCTAATTATTGGCCAATCACTCGTCACACTAATCGGTCCCATGAACACGCGACATGGCAATGCACATATAATTGAGCATATTCAAGTACAACTCAGCCAACAATAGATCAATCTAGGCACTCCCGGCACTTATGCAATTTGATCTCAAATTTTATCCAACCTAATCCCATTAATTTCCCACGTGGACAGCCAATACTCAGCATGCTCCCGACCTATAGTTCGTTTCTAAAACAGCATAATAACCCATTAATCTCGTCCCTAATTGACTATCAACCATACCCTAGGCCCGCTAATATGCATAATCGTCCTAACTAGGGTTTAGAGGTTTCCACCCACCTCAATCCGATGCTCGGGCGACGGGGAACGGCGGCCGATCACCGGTACACGGTGGAACCGGCGGCACACTTCCCACTGATGCGACGGCGAGCGGCGGCCGGCTGTCCACAGCAGCCTTGGGCGGCGGTGGGAGGCCGGCGGAGCTACTGTTCACGGCGAGGGGGAACCGCACGAGCTGGCTGAAGGGCCTCCGGACGGCTGCTGTCCACGGCGGTGCACGGCGGTGGCGTGTGAACAGCGGCGTTCCGGCGACGACGCGGTGGTGGCGGCTCGGTCTCGGCGACGGTGGCCTGCTCCGGCGAAGGGAAACAGAACCGGGAGAGGCGGACAGAAATGGAGAGGAACGGCGAGGGCTGGCTGGCGGCGAGCGGCTCCGGCGAACGGTGGTGAACAGCAACCGCACGGCGGTGCACCGTGCACGGCGTGGACGGCGCGGCTGCTCCGGCGAGATGGCCGAACAGAACAGTGAGTGGCGGAGGGAAAAACAGAGAGGGACGGTGAGGGTTACGACGGTGGACGGCCACCACAGTGGCGGCGGACGGTGGCGTGCAGCGGCGGGCGGCTCCGGCGGTGCTTCACGGCGAGCGGCGGGCGGACGGCCTGCTTTCCTTGGCTGACCGACGCCCAACCCACATGCATGCAACCGGAGAGAGGAGAAGGGAGGAGAGGGACGGTAAGGGGAGGCTGCGACGGCGGGCACAGCGGGCGGCGGTACACGGCGGTGCACAGCGGCGGTCAGCTCGGTCCTCCTTGGCTGACCGGTGCTGTTCTCCCTTGCATGCAGCCGGAGTGGAGAGAAAACGAGGGTGAGGCGGAGAGGAACGGCAAGGGGAGCGGCGGTGTACATCGGCGTGCAGCGGCGACGGCTCGGCGGAGGCGCGGCCGAGCTGGCCTTGGCGACGGCGGAGCTGTTTCGGTGCTCACCCAGCTGCATGCACCGAGAGAAAGAGAGAGAGGGAGAGAGAGTCGGCGGACGGGAGAGAGGGACGGTGGTGCACGGCGGCTGTGCTGGCTGGTGGTGGCTGATCCGGCGGGCGGTGGACGGCGGCGTGAGGCCGAGAGGGAGAGAGGGACACGGACGGGAGAGGGAGAGAGAGAGAGTGCCGAGTGAGAGTGAAGTGAGAGTGAGAGAGTGAAGGTGATGTGAGGTGTGATCATTTGCATGGGGGAGGCCAAGAGGTTGAGTGAGGATTTGGTACACATCATGACATGCATGGGGAAGGGGGGTGTTGACAAGTGTCACACCCCACAAGAGATTCAAAATTCGGAACTCCTAGGGGCAAAAGGGTAAATATGTCATCAAGTTCCGGTACCGGGTCGAAACGCTAATTTTTCGACCGTATATGCCCTATATACATATGGCCAGCTTAATTTGACGTCGTCTTCATGAAAACTATCCCGAGACTCGCGAAACATCGCTCCCGATGTCCGGATTAAATTTCACGATCGAATTCGCTAATTTCCCATTTTCTAATTCTCTCACTAACGGGTGGCCGGTTAGGATTTTACGCGTATCGACTTCGGTTGTCCGAGTCGCGACGAGCTCGATTGTCAAGGGACGGAAGGAATTATCGCTAGTTCCGAGAACGCGATCATCCGGCTCGAGTTCCGAAGACCGGTCCATACTGGCCCAAAATATTTCCTCGTCATTCTTTTAAATCGGCTTAATTCGCGATCGGTCCTTGGTCCACGTATCTAATCCTAGTTGGCCATTCCCATTTGGTCAGTATCCCGAGAGTGATCGGCTCCGGGCGAGACTTACGGAAATGGAATATCGAATAAGACTCGTTTTATTCATTCCAGAGACTGAGTCGAATTTCGGGATGTTACAATTCTTCCCCCCTTACAAAAATTTCGTCCTCGAAATTTAAAACTCAAACTAATCTACTCAAACAGCTGGGGGTATTGACGTCGCATGGCCTCTTCACTTTCCCAAGTAGCGCCTTCCGTTCCATGATGCTGCCAAACCACTTTGACCATCGGAATCGTTTTATTCCTTAGCACTCGGTCCTTTCTGTCCTCGATTCTGACCGGCTTTTCCACGTACGTCACTCTGTCATCCACGTCCACTTCCTCGTATCTTAAGACATGAGTCGGGTCCGGTTCATACTTCCTTAGCATCGATACGTGAAAAACATTGTGCACCTGGGATAGGTTGGGAGGCAAGGCTAGTCGGTATGCCATATCTCCAATCTTTTCTAGGATCTCAAATGGTCCGACATACCTTGGGCTAAGCTTTCCTTTCTTGCCGAATCGGGATAGTCCTTTCATTGGCGACACCTTGAGAAACACATGATCTCCAACTTGAAACTCCAAGGGTCGTCGCCTTCTGTCGGCGTAACTCTTCTGACGACTTTGAGCAGTCCTTAGCCTATCCCGGATAACTTCTACTACTTCCATCGTTTGCTGAACTAGCTCCGGTCCCGCGATACTTCGCTCACCAACTTCGTCCCAGCATAGTGGCGTCCTACAGGCTCTACCATACAAAGCTTCAAAAGGCGCCATCTGAATGCTCTGTTGATAGCTGTTGTTATAGGCAAACTCTACCAAATGCAATTGCTCTTCCCACTTGCCTTGGAAATCCAAAACACACGCTCTCAACATATCCTCCAGGGTCTGAATTGTCCTTTCAGATTGCCCGTCTGTCTGCGGGTGGTAGGCTGTACTGTACTGCAATCTTGTTCCTAAGGCCGTTTGTAGACTCTTCCAAAAGTTGGCCGTAAACCTTGGATCACGATCCGAGGTGATCGTCACTGGTACTCCATGAAGACGCACTATTTGTCGCACATACAATTCCGCATACTTTTCTAATTCCAAGTCCTTTCGTACTGCCAGGAAGTGCGCAGACTTAGTCAAACGATCCACTATGACCCATATCGAGTCATGTCCTCTTTGGCTTCGTGGTAAACCCGTCACGAAGTCCATCGTAATATGCTCCCACTTCCACTCGGGAATTTCTAAAGGTCGTAACAATCCACCTGGCTTGCAGTGCTGTGCCTTCACTTGCTGGCACGTCAGACACTTGGCCACATGCTTAGCCACATCCTTCTTCAGGCCATTCCACCAATAATGTTGACGTAGATTCTGGTACATCTTTGTACTACCCGGGTGAATACTATACTGACTCCGATGAGCTTCGCTCAGGATTTCCTCTTTAAGTCCTTCATCATCCGGCACGCAAAGTCGGCCACGATACTTTAAAATCCCATCCGCGGATACTTGGAAATCGGGCTTCCTCTTTGCCGCATCCATTTCCATAATCTTCTGAATCTCGGGGTCCGAAGGTTGCAGTTCCTTGATCTTAACCTGAACCTCTGGTTCGATTCTTAATGTCGCGAACAAACTGGACACCCGGCTTACTTCGAACTTAAACTCCGAATCCCTGAGCCTTTCCAACAACGTCCACTCCTTGACCAGCAAATGAGCCACACTCGACTTGCGACTTAGAGCATCAGCCACCCGGTTTGCCTTACCCGGATGATACAGGATGTCGCAGTCATAGTCCTTCAATAATTCCATCCATCGACGCTGTCTCATATTCAACTCCTTCTGCGAGAACAGATATTTGAGGCTTTGGTGGTCCGTGAAAATCTGGAACTTCTCCCCGCACAAGTAGTGCCTCCAAATCTTAAGCGCGAAAACTATCGCTGCCAGTTCCAAATCATGCGTCGGGTAATTCATCTCATGAGGCCTCAGCTGGCGCGACGCATATGCCACCACCTTCCCATGTTGCATGAGCACACACCCGAGTCCTCTTAATGAAGCATCGCTGTAAATCTCAAATCCTCCTGGTCCGGATGGAATGGTCAAAACTGGAGCGGTCGTCAACTTACGCTTCAACTCTTGGAAACTCCTTTCACACTTGTCATCCCAGACATACTTTGCTTCCTTCTTCAATAATTTAGTCAAGGGCATGGCTATCGAGGAAAAACCTTCTACAAACCGTCTGTAATAGCCAGCCAAACCAAGAAAACTTCTGATCTCCGTTACCGACGTTGGCCTGGGCCACTTCGTTACCGCTTCCACCTTAGTTGGATCTACAGAAATTCCATCTCCAGATATAATATGCCCAAGAAATCCCACTTGATTGAGCCAAAACTCGCACTTGCTGAACTTGGCATACAACGCATGTTCTCTTAAGGTCCGTAGCACTCTAGCCAAGTGTTCTTCATGCTCTTCGGGGCTCTTTGAATAAACTAGGATATCATCGATGAACACTATGACGAATTGATCCAAAAATTCCTTAAACACCCTGTTCATCAAATCCATGAAAGCGGCTGGGGCATTCGTCAATCCAAAAGGCATGACCGTGAACTCGTAATGCCCATACCTCGTCCTAAAGGCAGTCTTAGGGATGTCCTCCTTCCTAATTCTCAACTGATGGTACCCTGTCCTCAAGTCTATCTTGGAGAACACCGAGGCTCCTTGCAATTGATCGAACAAGTCATCGATCCTAGGGAGAGGGTACTTATTCTTCACTGTTACTTGGTTCAACTGCCGATAATCTATACATAGCCTTAAAGTTCCATCCTTCTTCTTCACAAACAGGACTGGCGCTCCCCATGGAGACGCACTAGGACGGATGAAACCCTTGTCCAGCAATTCCTGCATTTGAACCTTCAACTCTTTTAGTTCGGACAGGGACATTCGATACGGGGCCTTCGATATCGGTTCAGTCCCGGGTGCTAACTCAATAACGAACTCCACTTCCCGGTCGGGCGGTAAACCCGGCAATTCCTGAGGAAAGACCTCGGGAAAATCACACACAACCGGTATATCATCCAACTTAGGTTCCTCCATGGTCGGGTCCACAATATCCACCAGATAACCTTCACACCCATTATCCAGCAATTTACTTGCTTCTAACGAAGATATCCATGGGGTCGAGGTTCCTCCTCGGTTCCCCTGGAATTCGAAGCTAGGACGTCCATCAGGATTAAACCGGATCGTCCTATTGCTACAATCCACTACAGCCTTCTGTCGGACTAACCAGTCCATCCCTATAATCACATCGAAATCGAACATGGCTAGCACTACCAAGTCGATACTCTCATCCTCACCCCCAATGTTTACCTCACAACCAGGGCATCCAAAGGAAACTAACACCCTATCATTCATCGGCGTTGTCACACAAAGTGAAATCTCTAACATCACTGGTACTAAGCCAATCAACTTAACAAATTGCTCCGAAATGAAAGAATGGGTTGCCCCTGAATCAAACAGTGCATAAGCGGTATGGCCACATAAGGAAATCGTACCTGTGACCACGCCCGGCGCATTCTCCGCTTCTCCACGCGCCACAGCATAAACCCTTCCTTGAGCGGGCGGTCGTCCTTGATTTGCCGGTGGGGGATTCCCGGCTTGATTTCCTGGTCGGGGCTGGTACTGCTGTCGGGGCTGATACTGCTGAGGTGCTCGCTGCTGATCCTGGGGATGTGCCTGTGGACAGCTGCGGATCTGATGTTCCGTGCTCCCACACTTGAAGCATGGTCCAAATCTCCCTGGCGGGGCAGCTGGCTTCCCGATATTCCTTCTGATAGGGGGAACAAATCGCCGATTGCCTGTCATAGGCTTCTTTCCCAGGCGGCGGTTATCCTTTCCTCGCACAAACCGCGATCCAGATGCGGCCATCCTTTCTTGCTGATCCCGCTCAATTATCTGAGCTCTCCTGAACATCTCTCCATACTCCTTGATGTCATGCGACAGAATCTGGCTCCGAAGATCCGGCTTCAGTCCATCCCGGAACCTTCGAGCCTTGTCCCTTGGATCCGCAACCATAGTCGGTGCGAACCTTGCCAGCCTTGCAAATTCAGCCTCATACTGGTCCACAGTCATCTGACCTTGGCGCAACCTCATAAACTCCGTCAGCTTCTTCTCCTGGGCATTCTCAGAGAAGTATTTCCCATAGAAGTTCTCCACAAAAACAGTCCAAGTTGGGGCCGTTCCCACTGGGAACACTCCTCCTTCTGAGGCACTCCACCAGTCATTAGCACCATCCTGGAGTTGGTACACTGCCAACGTTACCTTTTCCTCATCATTGCATCCCAACACTTTGAAGGTCTTCTCCAGCTCTTCCACCCATCTTGGTGCAGCCTCAGGGTCACCACGACCATTAAACTTTGGCGGTTTCATTCTCAAGAATTGCTCTACTAACCGGGGCATCTGTCTAGCCCCAGCTGGGTGGTCTTGCCCCTGCTGGGCATGATTTCCTCCATTCCCAGCGATCGCTGCAGCCTCGGCAGCCTGGGCATGGGCTGCGGCTCTTTCTTGCGCCTGCAGTCCGAAGATATGTCCTATCTCACGAAGGGTCTCCATGACCTCATCGAACCTAGGGTCCCTAGCCTCGCGGGCACCCTCACTAGACTGTCCTTGCGACTCCTTTCCTCTTCTCTTACTCATCCTGACGACTTGACCGCTCAACTACCTGCTATAATTCCATTAAGGAATTAGAGACTTAAACCAATCTATCCAGTCTAAGTCCTAGGCAGGTCTCAAGACAACAACCAGACAATCAGCATGCGGCTTAACAGGAACTAATCAATACATCACCCAAGGGTTCACATACTCACCTCAGGTCCTGCCGCACCTGCACATCATGGGTCATAATAGCAATATACGCCAAATCATCACGCATTGTCAGGAGATGCACGCAGCACACGAAGTCATCCTAGGTGGCTACCCATGGTCTCAGCGCTCCTTATCACTCCAAGACTCGACCTAGTTGGATCGAGCTGACCTTGCTCTGATACCAATTCGGAAGAGGGGGTTGTCACGCCCCGACCTCCACGGCACGCAACACCCCGCTCCAGCTACGATGGTCGATATAGTACGACGTCCCAGGACATGCCGTCGTCGACCCAAATCCCAAACAATTCATAATACACATGCGGAAGCAAAACTTGAGAGAAACACCCAGACAATATATATATGAGAACATGGGAAGCAACACGGAGAACACTGAGGTAACGTACACATCCATAATCCCAAAATTTGCCTGAAACATCCTTACAATAATTCAAAAACAACAACAACAACTACAACTGAGACAAGCACGATATAAGAGTACTGCTGGTGGGTCAAGAGGCTAGTAGCAAGGGGGACCAACGGCTAAACAAAAAGGATCCAAAATCCAAAAAGGTGTCTACCCTTGCAAAACCGACTAAGTCTAGCCTAGGGTTCCCAATCCGGATCTGACCCATCGGACTCGGACGGGCTGTCTGGTAACTCTGAATCCTCGCTAGGGGCCTCCTCCTCGGATTCCTCGGTGTCCATTGGTTCGGCCTCGTCAACCTCCATAGGCTCCGCTACCGGGTCCTCGACTGCTGGATCCTCCATCGGGAACTCATGATCTATACCACCCAACTCCTCATCCTCGGCAGGCTCGTACCAGGCGAAAGGACCTATAGTCTCATCCACACTCGTATCGGAATCCACGACCTCGCCGCTCGGGCATTGTGGATCAAGCTGGCCTTCTATGGTGAATGGAACGTCCATCGTGCGGAGGGGTCCGAACTCATCTCCCCAACGGTCTCGAAAACACCAGGCTACATACTCATGGACTTCGGGATGTGTCGTACCTACATCTACGGTAATCATGGTGTAATGCCTTATGTAAACTTCATTGTTCGCCACCGGGAAATCAACCACCGTATGCTCATATTCTATAGGGATCCCGAAGCGGATTGGAATGGGCGGTCGGTTCATGGGCGCTGGTCTGAAAGGTTGGGTTATGAAAACCGTGAGACACTTCTCAGTGAGTGAAAACTCCTAAACCTAAATTAGGCTAACATGCATCTCCTGACGGGAAAACAAACAGCATGCGTATATAACAATGACTTAGGCCCGTCGGCCCAAATCGACATATCAATGACCCTGCAGGTTAGATAATCCATAATATTACAAATCACAAGCGGCATCCTCGACCAGGCGTACGTCACACGTATGCTCAAGACCTTTCGTGACAATTCCAAGTATGGATCACCGAGTCACACAATTCAGCACGCTAACTCATGCATTCATATGCATGCAAATGCTACTAACATGCCATGCCCACAATCCAATTTCTATGGCATCCCGGCATAACTTCCATTCGTGTTCCGATTATAGGGTGAAATCTACCTAGACACGTCCCATACCATGTCCGGCGGATTCCAATATATAATCAGACACTATGCATCACACGTTATCCGTTTAGTTCATTATCTCGACCCGAAGGCCCGACCCGAAGGTCCGATCCGAAGATCAATCACAACACTCCGTGGCCAGCGTAAAGACGCCCCAGGCCCAGTGTCTCTAGCCCGCGTCCTTACGCATCAGGCGCAACACCGATCTCCTTTACAAACCAGAGCCCGCGTAAACGCATCAGGATGGTTGTCTTCCGGACGTACCGGGCATCGTCCTGCTCCAAAGTGCATGAGGACGGCACACCCCGCGTATTCCGCATCAGGGCGAAGGTGATCACACATTCACACAACCGGTTTTATCTGAACCCCGCGTAAACGCATCAGGGCATGATTAGGTGATCACAATCCATGGCATACACGCATTCTCGCACAATTTCCATAATGCTTCATACTCAGCAAGCGTAATGCGTAGCCATGCAATTCCGCACACGAATGTTGGTGTAATGTACAATGAACATCCAATTTACAAAGGTGCATCACCAATTCATGCCAAAGTCAACGAGTATTACAGCGTGCTCAATGCTATCAAGAACTCGCCCACTTATAGTGCAACATGCTCAATTCAAATCACGACATGTCCAATCAACATACTAACAAGCCCAATTAATCGTTACAAGACAATCTTGCATGTCAAGGCTTTAGGGCTCGTTAATCACATGTTTAGGCAATATAATGCACGCTAATTATTGGCCAATCACTCGTCACACTAATCGGTCCCATGAACACGCGACATGGCAATGCACATATAATTGAGCATATTCAAGTACAACTCAGCCAACAATAGATCAATCTAGGCACTCCCGGCACTTATGCAATTTGATCTCAAATTTTATCCAACCTAAT